>JBBCBC010000006.1:23379855-23857718 GCA_037126765.1 Stenogyne calaminthoides
CTTGTAGGTCCATTGATGTATATTAAATATTTAGAGGTGTAAAATAAAGGGTATAAAGTCTAAATTACCCTTACCTCTTTACTTTTAGTAATTGATATACATCTTAGTAGTATTTTTGGAAAATATCCTTTAACAATTAAAAGCAACTTATTTCAAAATTATATAGCGATTTTTAAAATAAATATTTCTAAAAATTTGTGCAGTGTTTAAGCAGCGCAAAAATCTTAAAAACCAGCCTCTTAGTAATTGATATCTCATACTAAAAAAGTACACAAAATCCGGCTGGAATTGACACTACTACTTCCCAACAGAAATTACTCTTCTCTCTTTCTAGTTTCTCTCTTTTTCTAAGTTTCTTGCACAAATCTTTCTTTCATCGTATTTATACATTTAAAATCAATTTCATATAAAATTGATTGATAAAAATAACAAAATTTATACATTTACGAAATCTTTAGAATCATATTAAAATTGAAAATTTGGAATATACATGTCAAAATGAAAAAAAAAAAATAAAGGAAATTTACATATCTGGCTAAAAATTTACAATTCGTCTTTTTCTAGTCATAAATGCCCGTTCGGCGTTAGCGTAATGCCCGTTCAAGCGTTAACGTATTACATCTTACATTTAAACGTAAACGTATTTCATTGGCGTATCTTGTAAGCGATAGCTTTGTTAATTGATTGAGTGGCATGTGCATTCAGTTTCAAAAATCCTCCATCTTCAATCCAGATTCCAGAAAAATAACAAACCCAAGGTCAACAGTGCAAACAAGAAACAAGCCAGATCAGGTGTTGCAGGCAAAAACAAAGCCCAGAATCAAATTACTGCAAGCAAAAAAAATCCTGTGTTTTGGATAATTACAGCAAACAACATTGCATTGAAAAGCAGGGTCAATAATTTGCATATACTAATTACTAGAATTCCAAACAACTTTGCATTGAAAAGTAATTGGAATTGAAAAAAATCAACTTATTACAGAAGAAATAAATGGCCAAAAACGCATACCAAATTTAAGTCAAAACATAACCAGGCAGCACTCTCACCTTCAACGATACTCTTGGCCACCACGTTTTCCTATGCACGAAACCCTCTCTCACCACCGCCTCATCACCATCGCCGCCAACCACAAATTCTAAAAAATAAAACCGAAAAAAATCATGGGTTGGGAGGAAAGGAAGTTTGGGACCCCCCTCTGACTAGATCCGCCGCCTCTGATTAAGATCCGCTGCCGTTTACATTTTTCTTCCGCCATGGTAGCGCCATCATTAATAATCCACCGTCGTCGCTAGCAGTGGTTGAAGTGGTGTCTGGGAGAAGTGTCGCAACCGTCTCGCAGTGGCAACTGGCTGTCATGAAATGATGATAGGCGACAACGGTGGTTTTCTTTAACAGAGGAACCACTTTTTTAGGGAAAGGAGAAAGATAAATTAGAGAGGATGCGGAGAAATGATAAGTTGGGTATGCGTGGTTGATTTTAGGTATTAGTGTAGGGGTATTTGGGCTTTTGACTATTTTGGAGCTCTTGATATTTAAAAAATGGTTTGGGCCTAATAGTATTAGTGTGGAGATTTTGGGCCCTTAGTCTTTTTCCTTTAGTAGTATTTGGTCCAATGTAATTGATTTTAAAATTAATCTATATTAATTTAAAATCATATTTTAATTTTATTTGTAAAAGAACATATGCGAATTTTTAAATTATGGAGATACATCATCGATAATAAATACGATTCCTTACCATGCATCATACGATTCCATCGTTTCCAATTAGGTCAGCAAAATCAATCAAATGTCGATATTTTTATCACGAGTTCATCATGAATTATTCCAAACAATTCTGCAAAACTATTCCAACTATTAGGGTTTAGCATCGATCCGGTTTCCATCAGGTTCTAAACTAAATACAGTAAACGCCGGCGACAATTAATCAACCAGCAACAACAACCTAGGCTGTTGTGTCTTTAAAATATGAGGATTGTAGTTAGATGTGGCTTGATGATCTTAGTGACCGCAAGCTTGATAAATGTGTAGATGGATTGTATTTATGTTATATGATTGTTTGAAGTAGAGTTTGAGCGATAGATTTGCGAGAGGTTTGGTAAGGTGATGATTTATAAGCCGTGATGCTTAAATGACCCACTATTTACAGGTTTGAAGAGTGGAGCTACATCTCGATTCTGAACAAATGGCCAAAATAAATTTCTTGCAAAACATTAAATGCTACATGATTGATGTGACCCGGTCGGAGTGCATTTGGGGAGGTAAGCTAGGATCAAGAGCTCGCTTTCTTCTCATTTGGGATATGCTTGGGAAAATCACGATTTAGGGGATTTAAATGATCATCTACTATGTTTTACTAAATAAATTCTGGTCATTTCTGGCTTTGCTCTACGATTGAGGTCGTTCTTGATGGTCGCAGAAACTCTGCTTTCTGTGAATTTATCGATGCTCTGATACTTATGTGGTCTTGTGACTGCGAGGTCGCGATCCAGTCCAGCGTCTGGGGTGCTTGGCATGCCTTCAGATTTCCTCAACTTTCCACGGTGTTATCTTGTCTGAAAATGTGAGTCTGGTCCTCCTACATTTCTTTCGGTCGGGCCTCGCGCCCGTATATACATGACAGTAACCGCACCAAATTCGTTTACTGTATGCCGAGGGATGGTATCCTTGGTCAATAACGTGAGGTGTGATGTCCGTTGGCTTCAAATGCAGCGTGGTTGTTGTCTTGAAATTAACTGAAGTTGTTAACGCCTCGTCGCCGTGCTACTCGAGTAAGCGATGATATGCCGTAACTTTCCTGTGACGGGCAGCGCGTCCGATCTTATGCCACTATTACATACATAAATACCGCTTTCCTCCTGCGTTTTTCCTTTTCACTTCTTCAAACTTTAATGCATGCATAATTTTCGTGATTCTTGTCGCAGTGGATTCAGGTGTTGAATTTTTCTCGGAGTAAGACCTAGATCCTCTTTCTTCTTTTAATTCAGCCTTGATTTGAACAATATGCATATGAATCCGGGAGGACTCGGGGCGGCGGCGAAGTTACACTCGATTGGCGGCGATTGATGTAGCCCTTCTTGAACTGAAACCCGATGATGAAGTCTCGCCGGAGGCGGTGAGTGAAATTCTGGCCGTAATTTGAGGGGTGAGATACATCGACCTTAGCCTTAAATAGACGAGGACTCATGGGGAATCTTGTTTAATCAGCAAAACTCGGGTTTTGAGATGGTGGGGGAGGAAGGAGATAAACTTTAGTTAGGATCGATTGATCCAGTAGAATTCCATTCTTGTCGTATGAGGTCATGCAAACGTCTTAAGTGATGGCAGCGAAGTTGACTCGTTAATCATGGTACGCAAATAGAGAGTATGTCTCGTCTAGCAAATTGATCCAAACCAACTGAGAACTTCCGTCTGGGATAGTATTTTTCTTTGGGTGAGTAACTAGCTCGTGCTTAGAGGCCGAGCTTTTTCTATCGGAAAACGATTTCAATTAGAAACGGCGTCCATACGGGTTCGATTATAGAATGATTATGCAGAAGCTAGGTCCACGATGGGTGTGTAGCGTGAAGCTATGTGCGATGAAGAAATTGAACCGTTTTTGGATTATTCCCTGTATTACTTTCCCATTTCTTTGGTTTTTGGGGCCTAAGCTCCGACACAAATCCTCGATGGGTGGAGCACCATCTTGGGGATCTTATCCTGCGGTAGTAGCATCCAGCCTCGAGAGGCGTTCCATACATCATGAAATGAATCTTCTACTCTACCTACATTGGCCGAAGTGGGGTAAAGACCGGGTACTACTGTGGCCCGCCCTCGTATGAAAATAGTTGAGGGACCTCCCTAGCAAGGTCAGTGGGCAATGATGGTTAGTGGGAGCTTGTGATCGATTTGCCTTAAGTGGTTCAGCCGGGATCAGCAGCATATAGGTGATGCGTTCCAAAGTGTGAAAACTTAAGCTTATAAATGGGTAAATCGTTGAATTACCTGTTGCTCTTAGTTATGTCGGTATTGGCGACCTTATCCTCTGGCGAAATATCTCTTTCTCACCGATGTAGTCTCGACCCGGTCATCGATTGTTTAAAATTAGCGATCGAAGGACTTTCCTATGAATGTTTGATGGACTCGTTTGGTTGCAATCAGTTGCCTTTATCGATGATATTGTGACTTTCTTTGAAGTGTTGAGTTTAATAAGCACTATGTTGTCTAATATGTCGTTTTGGCAAAGCGTGGCCAAGCTGACCTAGTGCATCTACACCGCTATTTAAGCAGTATCGACTCTGACTAACGTATCCTCTGAACTTTTTAAGTGGGGCTTTTCTCTATTCTTTGGTATTTCATCATTTGTTCACCCGGGTGTGATATTCTCGACATAAACTTGACTGGTACAGAATCATTTATCAAACTTTCAATTTTGCTTCTGGAAGTAGCCATGCGCTCATTTCCGAACCATTTATCAAGGCCTCGTACCTCTTCCGTTGTTGGTGGCATAAGAAAATAAAACTTATGATGGATTGTTGTTAAAAGAATGATTAGGACCACTCTGGCCTGGCAGGTGCTGTCTCGAAAAATCGTGACGTGTTCAATGGGATGTCGGCCGCCTCCGGTGTCTTTTGGAAAAGGTAGGCTCGGTGCTGAGAAAAGTCGGCGGACACGAGGCACTTGATGATCATAAATTCAGTCTTGAAGGTGATCCGGTATCTATTTCGACAGAACCCGTTTCAACAATCTTGCATTTGCTTGTCAGTCGATTCTCGCCTACCTTAGTAATAGTAGTTAGGACTTTCTGCGATAACAAAGAAAAAATATTATGAAGCTTAGGCCTTTCGTAATCAAAGGCGCGGCCGAGCTTCTCCGGCGAATTATGAGCTCGGCATCATTCAAAATGCGGGTGACGAAGTATATAAATGAAAATCGTCTTGACGCCCGCTCTCACTTGCAGGCGGATCCGAAACCCAGCAGTCTGAAATCTTCATATGGTTTTTGAGACACAGGGTCGAAGGCCGCCCAGGCTTGAAACATGAGCGGCATTCACGGGGTCCTTTTCATGGCTTGAAACAATCTCGATTTGCGGATGAATCTGTTGAATGGGAACCAGCAATTCGATCTTTGGAAGCCTAACCGTTCGCGAGGTGGTTCCGGTATCGCAGTAAACTTTAGTCTTACCTGTAGGGTTAAACCCGATACTCGATGATATAGCCCAAGAACTTTCCCCAGGCAACCGAAAATGCATTTCTTTGGGATTCGAGCGCATGTACTGTTTTCTCAAGATGTAGAAATTAAAGGTGAGGTGTACGAGATGGTCCTCGCTTCTTCTCGGCTTTTCACCACTGATATAAATGATATATATACCTCCATGGTCTTTCAATCTCATCGGCCCGAACATTCGATTTACAAAGCATACAGTACAGTTGCCCTCGTTCGCGGATAAATGGCATCCCCTCTTCCCGGCTTATTTGCGTTTTCTCTCCGGAAAAAGATGTACCAACTAACGTCAATTTTATCCGTAGTAATACGGTGATACGTGACGCGTCCATGAAACGTCATCATCTCGTTACCCAATTTATCTCAGTGACCGATGTCTGTTTGTTGATAATCCTTGAGGCGTTAAGTCGGTGAAGTCTATGCATAGTCGCCAAGAGTTTGGTACTTTTTTACTATTGGGCCTTGTTTGTAAGAACGTGCACTTGCTGGGTAACTTGTTATCTGGCAGTTTCTTTACTTATAAAGCTATGCTTTTCGGACGAACTTCTCCTTTTAGGATATTTCTTAGGATGGGTATTTGATTTGTGGCCATTTTAAAGTGCGATACCGACCATGTCTCGTATGATATGCGAATCGTCTGAATTATGGCAGAAATCCTCGGTTGTTCTGTGATCAGCAGGAATTAAATCTGACATAGTTTGGCCGATCAAAATTAAGTAGGATGTTCAGCTCTGATGGGTGTTTGTAGGTGAAATTCATTTGTCGTTCTGAGATGGGGTTGAATTCTGCATTGAGTCGACTTCCATTGGTTGAAACACAGAAAGTTAAAAATCTTGGTAAATCTCGTGAAGGCTTCTCTCTATGACAGCTTCCATGGTCATTTACATTTATTTACTACACTATCTATCTTCGTTTTTATTGCTTTCTTTCTCTTTCTAGGGTGGAGTTAAAGCTGTTACAACTTAGCCCCACCTGGGATTTTCGAAATAAAAATTAAATGTTGACGCCAAGGTGTAAGTTAAACATTTTCTTGCATAATTTGGTCACCTGATATTGCCAGTCTTTACGTCGAGGTTAAACACATCAATAAAAATGAGCATCATCGTTAGAAAGGCACATGACGATGAAAATTTAATGGAAACCGATGATTCTGATCAATTTTGCCTCGTTACTTCACTTCGCATTAAGGTGGTGATCTAAACCCAGGATAAATGAATCATCCCTTAAACCTCCAGCAGTTTGGTTCGAGCAGAATTGACCTCTGGTGAATTGAAATGTGACGGTCGATGTTTTCAAAGGATGTTGCGAAACCCCGTTACTCGATCATGGCTGGCGATATTAGAGCCCCCATTATTATGGCAGATCTTTAAGTGGGTCCCGGTTTGGGGAACACCACCCATCTTGTCCTCCTCGGTGAAAGTAAAATTTGCTTGACTTAAAGCGATGGTATTCAATCGGAAAACAGCTGCAACCTGACATTATCGAGCTTCATCTCGGCCCGTCGATTGGGAATTTTCGGGAGAATCCCCCAAAGGTCCCATTAGAAGGTATCTGGATGACCACTGTTCTCCGCTCACATTTTGAATCTGCCAGTCGCCCTTTCCTTCCGATGCGAAATTTGGTTTTCTGGCGGTGGAAGCCTGTGAATATTGATTCTTCTTTGCCTTAGCTTATAAACCTTTCAAAACTTCCTTATCGTATAATCTCAAGCTCCCGCTGCGGTCGCGACAATGCTCGATGTTATACTTAATGGGTTGTGGTAGTCATAAACTTCTTGAGTTGAGTTTGGAAGTGTCTGATACATTTCTGGGCGAGAGATCTATTGCCTGGTTGATGAATCTGGTATTCGCTGGTGGTTTTCGAAGTCTTACCTCGAGAGGTTATCAATGGCCAAAGATCCAGTCATTAGTCGTGAATCCAAGACCTCTGTATCATTTCTCGGGTTTTTGAATTAAGAACTGACTTGATCTTCTCATGGTGACTCTCTTTAATCTTGGTGGTATCTATTGATACTTCCAGATGATGGAATCAATCATAATCCATCATTTTCAGTTCGTTCCTGTGACTATTTTATTCAATCACCCGTGCTTGATATCTTCAGTTTGAATTTAAATATATACCCGGTCCGACTCACTCCTCCAATGATAGATGTTTTGATATTGGCACATTCCACTATCTTGAAATTAAGCGGGGTACAAATGGAAATGAGGAACAATTAGACATCTGAGTGGAAAGACTCTATGGACGTTAGGGGTAGAGTTAGATATCGGTAGCTTAATGCGCTGGTAAAAACATTAATTAAGCATCGATCATACATGGCGTTAAATGTAGGGCGATATATTTGCTCCACGTGATTCGCCAGGTCGATCTTCGTTGTATTGGGTGATGGAGTTGACATTGATCTTGGTTATGGGGAGGCTGAAACATGTGCGTGGTGATAATGGTAGGTATTTTGTGGTGAGGCCTTCTTTCGCCCGACTTCTCTTGGGGAGTCATGATATTACGAAGGATGGCTATCCGGGAATCGTTCTATCCGTGACCTCGCGGATGACAGCGAATTGGAAATTTCTTTCATCGTGGGGGTGGTGGGGTTGATGGCGTCTGAGTGAAGGGTTTGCTCCACTACGGTGAGACCGTTCAAGTGATCACCGCTATCTTTCGTTATGCAGGTTCGCCTTAATTTTTATCGATCTGAACACAAACTTTCAGTTTGGCATAGTTACGCTAAATAAACTGGTGATTCAGGTCGCCTCGGTGAAACCCTCTGAGCAGGCCTTTGTGGATGGGATTTGGCACCTCGTTAGAGTTACGCTTGACCATTTGGGTATGTTGGAGTTCATGAGGTTAACCCTCGCCGGCTTTCTCATGAGATCCCTCTTGGCTCATAAAATGGCCGAGGCCTGCCGATCGTTCTCACGGTGAAACATCAGCGGTGGGATTCCTCAGCGTGGCCATCTGCCACCTTTGGGCCTTTGGTTGATTATGGCGTGGGTGTACCAGGATCTATAACCCTTTCTTTTGGAGTAACTTCTGCGATAAGCTTCATCGAATTTTGGCTAAATCGGATTTGCTCGAGCTTTTGAGCAATCCCAAAATAGTGGTCCCGATAGCGCGATTTATCGCGGCGGGCATTTATCCTACCTCCTTGAGCGACATGAAGGTCCAAAGGCTTTTATCTTGGTGATGAGAGATATAGTGATTTTAACACGGAATCTTTATGGGTATATGGGATGGTTTATGCAAAGATTAAATGAGGAATCGATGAAAACCTCTTAGCTCATTGCTTAAAAATCTATACTATTAGCGCCGATTGTATTTAAAATATGAGATTATGGTTAAGATTCTTGACGATAGTCTTAGTAATGACATTAAATGTGTAAGATGGATTATATTTATATTTATATATGATTGTGAGAGAAGTAAGAGTTGGCCGATACAATTTTTGCAAAGAGGTTTGGTAAAGAGTATTGAGTTTCTCTCCTTTCTATTGATGTAAACAATACATAATTTATAAGGTTTGGAGAATTGGGCTCACTCTCCGATTTTAGGAAACAAGCCGCTGGGAAATATTTCTGCGGTATTAATCTTATGATTGATGTGACCAAGAATTTGGTCTCTATTTCGAGGAGATCAAGAAACTCGCGCCTCGCCATTGAATCGCCGAGCAAATCCGGATTTGCAAGGATTTAGCCGAATCTATCTACTCGCCTTCTTTCATCATTATAGTCGCTTGCAATACATCTGATTGAGGTGCATTCTTACGTAAGGTCACCGGTACGCTGCCAGTCATCATTAATGCTGTCGCGCCCGATGCGCGACCTGCGGTGAGTCGAGTTCGCGGTATAACGTACGCCGTTTTTATCTTTCACGGTGTATTTTTTTGGTGCAGTCCTCTGTTTCTTTCAGTCGGGGCCGATACCAGCATTATACCCTAGCAAAACGATAAGCAATGCATATGAAACTAAAGACAGATCAATAGGTTGAAATGCATTGATCTGGCATACTAAAATTAAGCGTAATAAATAACGCTCTCACGCGCGAATAAATAAAGTCACCGTGTGGAAACAGCCCTTCGTCTTGGGTGGCAAGTGGTCGATCTATTCCGGTGGTCTTGCTTAGATTCATTTGAAGATGGAATCGCAGAGTACATCGAAGGATTTCAAACGCCATACACCACAATTAAAACTGAGGCAGTGCAGTTATCACCAAGTAGATGAATTGATCAAAGTATCATCACAAGTAAATGGTATTACCTTGGAAAAAGGAGCCGTTGGGATTCTGCATGGTGCTTGGCGAAGATGAATCGCGCTATTAGATTCAATCCACGTCGCTATCGGTGTAGGCCTCGTCTTGTGTGAGGACACAGGGTATATAAAATGTGAATGCAGCCTGAGCAGTATCGAATGAAGGCAATGTTGGAAAAACCTAAAATACTGACGAAGGCAGACCAGCAAATAAAGAGGGGTGTGTTTATCTAGCTAAGCATACCCCAAACAGCACAATGTTATAGTTGCGGTCGATTCATCCAACAGTACCAAAAGCAATTTATAAACTTAATATTATAAATCAATGATACTACGAATTATTCAAAATCATGAAGCTACGATACTTTGTTGGAATATAGAGTCCGTAAACACATGCATGCGCGGCGAATTAAATAGTTGACAACGAATATACTCAATTTGCATAATTAAATAGAATGGCAATAAGCAAAATTCTTAAAGCAATTAAATTATGATTCCTCGCTCGTGTCCGTAAAATTAATTTACACTGGCACGGATACCATTTGAATCAAAGGATGAATTTCTTTAAAGAAAATTATAACTAGAATTTTATGGGAAATATGAAGTCTTATATTATGAATTCCCAGAGCTCCATATATATAGGGTGACTTCAAACAAATCTTAAAAGCTTCTTTGATTGGAAAATAAAATCCTGTCGCATAAAATAAATCCTAGATTTAATTCATATACATAAATCTCTGAATTTGATTTCCATGTATATATCAAATCTCCCTGGATTTGATTTTCATATATATCAAATCCTACAATAATATTCATATATTATTGTTAGGAATCATATTTAATTAAATCTAATTTAATTAAATAGTAATAATAATTAATTAAATATAATTATTATTATATTTCTCCATAAATTAAATATTAATATCGATATAGTATTTAATCAACCAACTATAATTAGTAAACAAGCTGTTACTTGTTGTGTGATCATGGCATAAATATATCGGCGATTAATTAAACTACTTGATCTTGGTGAACTTCAGGCGATAAATCAGACATTCTCGATATATGATACGTTCGAGAAAATGTGTAACTAAATGGCTGAAACATGGACTATTACGATAACCTTATTTCATTCGTGAATACTCTATTAAATCTTGAACATGAATTGATCACTTATATTACACTTGGCCACAAAGTCGAGTTGGCGTGCATCGACTATGACTTAGATCGATTATGATGAGAAGATGGGTATTCTCTATAAATCCACATTGAGGAATGAATCATATTCTTGGCTCGACTATAAAAGCACATGCATTTTTTAGTGATGAACCTAATCAAGCCATATCACCCGTGGAAGGGTCTGGCGTCGGTCGTGGTGATTCATCACTCACACATATGGATCCGTATTGACCTCAAGTCAAAGTGTCGCATAAACTCACGCTACTAGGAGACACCCGTTAAGGGAAACATATTGTGGGATTACATCGATGGGTTTTCTCGGATGGGTATACTCTGATACCGTCCAGATGTATACGTGCATCCATCGCAAGGATACCTGGTATCTGCGTAGTAAAGTGAGACCTCCTCGCTCTCTAGAGTATGATCTTGATCAATCGCACAATCTCAATTGCATCATCAATATCTAGATTTCTTGATGATCCTTGATCGAAATTTATTTGAGAATCATGCTTAAGTCATCGAGTTCTCACCAATCTCAATGACAATGACTCATAGGAGCACAAATAAGAATAAATTCAAACAATCAAAACATAATATTCAAACAAGTGTAATGCCGTACATTTAATATTAAATAAATAATAATTAAACCAATCTGAATATCATCTTAGTATTATGTCCTTACAATAGGATTGTCTAAGGACAACAACACTAACAAATAGATGGTCGAATGCTAAGGAATCTTGATGAGAATCGAATGGGACTTGAAAGGCGATTCAGATATTTGAGGATTATGCAAGAAATTTGGAGGTTAAAGTGAAGTCATTGGATTATGATCAGGGCTCGAGAATGATGGTCAGTGAAGAGAAGGGCGTGGAAACTTGGATGGGTTCCTAGAAGGGATGAATATCAAGACATGATTAGAAGGTGGATTGAGTGGGAAGAGCGAAAACTTCATGCGGAGAGGTTTAAATATCCCTTCGGGTAACTGACACATACTCTTGCCCTCACTTGAATTCAAGTTATTTCATGTATTTTTCACTAGGAGTTTAGGGTGATACGACACTCGTCCGGAACCTATCCGGTGTTTTTTAATTTTCCTCGTGGCATTGGAGAATTTCCCGCAGTCAAAGCTCAAAGTTCTTGAGTTGACGATGAACCTTGTTGAATTAGTCATCTCTTGACACTTTTTCCCATCAATGAGACTCGTATATTTTATAATATTGATGCAAAAGATATGGGTTAATTAATGACTTTTGGTATTATTGTAAAAAAAAATTCAACAATTTTTATTTTTGTTTTCAATTTGGTACCGTTTTTAAAAATGCCAACAAACAATTGTAATCAAATCTATATATTAATAAAGTTTTTTTCTTGTTGATGTGTCGACTCGCATTGATTTAATTTATGTAAATTCATGAAATTTGGTATACATGTTATTAAAAAAGCATATATGTCATCCCGTAATAATTCGTTATTTAAAATCATCATCTAAATAATGAAAAACATAGATTTTTTATTTAGGCCTCTCCGTAGTTCTTTCACTCATCCATACGTTCATTTTCATCGTCGTCCTACTTGTCATGCCTTTCTCGATGTCGGTCTTAGTAGCTCACCTCTCGGTTCTCTTCTCGTTGTTGGCGTCTCGATTTCTAATCGGTTTCTTGGTTAAACTTTATGTTTTAGTCTCAAATTCTTATTTTTTTTAAAGTTGTTGGGGCGATCAATGAACAGCGTCTTTGTCTAAAAATACACGGTGTGAAAAAAGTATACTTGAGCTACGATAGTTTGTTAAGCGTCGACAATCTTCCAATAATCTTGAAATTGTTCCTGATAGATTATTTGAACTTCGATAAAGTGATCTAGTATTCGAAACCATCATCTTGTAAGATTGTGGTACCGTAATAATGTCTTCTTACGTAACATAGATCGACGAGGTTTGAGCAGCGATCTAGATTGATTATTTACAAATTGGAAATCACGTTTTAGAGGCTCGAATAATTTCGGTCGAAATATTGGGAATAAAGTATCATCGAATGAGATGATAAGTCCTCGAGATCCTGATCTTGGTCGATTCGAGGAGAAACCGGTTCCAGGTTATTGTGCTTTTGCAATGATTATTAACAAAGTCAAAAGCGGTCTTTTTGATGTTGATTCTATTCTACCAAGACTGTGTATTCCGACCAACTATATGTTGGCGATTTCTAGGGTGAAAAGTTAAAGAGATTGAAAATACTTTGTCCGATGATGATGGAAAACCCTCTAACTCTCTGAAAGCCGATTAATGTTGTTTTCAAATGGGTTTTCGAGAATCTTAAGTGAATAAAAACATTTATTATCGTGTTTTGATTTAATGGTTAATTATTGTACCAAAATAATTACATCCATATTAATTTATATTTAACCTTATAGTACTAAATTTATATTATAATATTGTTATAATAATTTGTCATACAAAATGACAAATGTTAAAATTTATAAATAAGTTCATAAAAAAATATAATATTATAATTTAAAATTTTAATTTATTTAAATTACGTATATGTGAGGTTTCTGATGGTTAGTAGTTGTTATTGAGTAATCTAACTCACCGAGTTCAAATTATCAAATTACTAAAAGAAAATAGTCAAATAAATTTCTAATATTATATGCGGGGATCAAATAGGTTCTTCAACTTCAGATTATATTTTGATCTATTTAAATTTTGGCTTATAAAATTTCATCTTATGGGGCATCTAGTACGACAAAAGACACAAGCTCGGTGGGACATACTTAAACTTGAGACTTCCTATGCCTTATCCATATAATATTCAAATTAACTGCAGATCTAAATTTTCACGAGCAAGTGCATCTTAAATTTGAGCGATTTTAATGTATATCAGGAATCATCGTGTATTCATAGTGTATTTTAAATTGCTCTGTTTTTATATTGATAAATCTGACATTTCTGTTTGAGCAGAGTGTAACTTTTTTTTCGTATTAATAATTCTATGGTTTAGTTTGTAAAGTTAACATGTTCTAAATATCGTTATAAGTCTTGGTCACATTTCGGTCTCTCATCTGAATTGGTAACTAATTTTTTTAAATAACTTATCGTGGGGAAGCTGTGTTTTTTAAAAATTAAATCGGATCGGACCGGACCCGGTCGGTGCTACTTCGGATTGCTACTGAAAACGGCAAAGTGCCGAGTCAAAAATAAAAGCAAAATCGATGAGCCGTTGAACACAGAGACTTTTTAAATTTTGATTGGTGATTTTGCAATTTTGACTTGGAAGCAGACCATAAGCTTAAATTTCTCACTATGCTACTTCAGTAGTGAGAGAGATTAACAGAGAAAGAGAGGGGGGCTGAAGGTAGAGCGTAAGTTTTGAGGGGAGAAAAAGGAAGTGGGGCTGAAATCTTGATGAGTGAGGGAGGCTGGACCTTTCTTTTGGGAGGTGGGAGAATGATTTGATTTGTGGCTTGCTTGTGAAACCATTTTCTCATTTTCATTTTAATGAAAAAAAGTTATTTTAGATGAATAATTATAAAAAATAAAGAGTGTTATTGGATTTGAAAAAAAAATGTAATGATTATAGTTAAATATGATATGGTATGGTAAATGAGAGTGTGATTGGATGTGAATTTTTTATTTTTTTTCCTTTAGGATAGTTAATATGGTAAAATTTTTAGATTGTGTTGTATTGATTAATATTTTTTTCAATATAATTAATATTAAGATTTTATAATATAATAATATTAATAATTTAATATTAAAATATATTTTGAAAAAATTTTTTACTAGTATTTTAAATAATTAATTAAATTTAATACAATAACTTCTTAATTTAGTAATATTAAAATAATACTCATAAAACATAATTATTAAATATTTATAATAATAATATTTAGAAAAATATTTTAATAATATATATATATTATAATAATGAATATTCATATTATAATAATATTTTTTATTATGAATTTATTTTCATATTACTATTACATAATAATTAATATTAAAATTATATTTTTATTATATTAAATGATATGTCAATATTTTAAAAATAAAATTAATTAATACTCTCCAAATCCTTTTTTTTATTACTCAAAATTCAAAATAGATGTCTTTATTTAAAATTTTCATTCCATAAATTGTTAAAAAGTAACTTTAACCTCTCAAAACAAACCTATTATAAATATCTCTAAATTGCATTTTCATGCCAATAACATATCACATAAAATATCTATCTTTTGTCTCATTCTCTATAAAAGGCTAAACCACCCTCAACAAATAGCAACATTATCTCTCTTATCTTAATAAGCATTTCTCCATTAAAACACATTATATAGTTTATTTTCAAAACAATAAAAAGCAGAACCCATGGTATCTTTACGTGCGAATATTATTATTATAATATTAATATAATAATATTTTTTTAAATTTGGTAATTAATAAATAATATTTGATATTATTAAAAAATAATAATTAATATTAATGTTACAATAATAATAAGACTACTTAATTAATATTTAACACCAATATTTATGTTATAATGATATTTAATAGTAATATTTAAGTTATATTAATATTCAGTTATTATTTAATATTACATTATTACATTATATAAATATTTAATATTAAAAATATAAATAATATTAATATTTTTCAGTATATTAAAAATAATATATTATAATATTATTTAGTATTTGTAAAAAATTGGTATATAATAATTATAGTAATTTATGATAATATTTATTTTAATTTTTCTTTCTGGTTTGGAATCTTAAATTGGGCACCGTTATTCTGGATAAATAGGGTATGATATAATTAACTTGAGGTTTAATGGCATATACCAAACACTAATTTTTGTGATGATGGACTACATATTTTATATTAATATTTATATTATTATTTTAATAATATTTTATTAATATTTTAAGTATTTATTCTACTCGTGGGACAAAATTATTTATAATTATTTTAGTATCTTAAATGTTATTCATATTAGTATAATAATATTTTATATAATTAATAATATTATTAATATACAAATATGTTTGATATTAATATTAATATTGTAATAGTGTTGAGAATTGAGGTAAATAGTATTGAGAATTGAGATGAATAGTATTGAGGGTGCGAGAATTAATATTGAATAGTAATGAAAATATTGAGGGAATAGTATTTAAAAATGAGATGGAATAGTAATGAAAATTGAGAAAGAATAGTATTGAGAATTGAAAGAATTTTTTAAAAATTGAAAATTGAAATGAAAAATGAAAAAAAGTCCAACATCAAGCAAAACCTCGGGGATGATTGATTGATATGGTGTAATAGTCTAGAAATAGAATCATCATTCATGGATCTATTCTAATCATATGATTGGTATGATTTTTATTTGGAATCATGATTCCATAAAGATTAGTGATTCAAAAAATAAAGGAATGTCATTTCCTTCCAACTTGGTTTTAGCTATTCCAACATTTGATGAACCAATTTTATAATAATTAAAATAATAATAACAATAATAAAAATAAGATAACTATGTTTAATAAAATAAAAATATAATAATCTCAATAATATAAGAATTGTGATTTGCATGGTCGAATCGAGGACTTGAGATTAGGGGGCCCGATCGAAAAATAAAAAGATATAAAAAATATTGTTTGATAAGAAAATTTTAAAAAATATTTATATCAAAATACATAAATATTAGTTTTTTATTATTCAAAATGCGCAATATTTCTTCTATAAAGCAATGCTTACACTTCATATCAATGGAAATTTTAGCATTTATGCATATTCAAACATAATTTTGAGATATAAAAGAAGAGAAAAAACACATAATTCATGTATATTAAATTTTTATTATTTGCTATAATATTTTGTAAATACCTTAAAATGATCAAATTAATATAATATTATTGTATGTATATATGTATATATGTAAAAATTGCTCATACTAATATTGATGATATGTTGGAATAGATGAAATGAAATTATGGGTCTTTAACAATTCCAAATCACGATGATTGTATGTATTTTTGGAAGGAATCATAATTCCATTAGGAATGGTCATTCCAAAAATAAAGGAATTATTGATTTCTTACATCTGCGTGGGTTTTTATGTATTCCACATTTTGAGGAATAAAATTTTTCCAAAAAATATTATCATTCCATTTCATAATATTACATACCCAACAACAACAATAATAATTTAATAATAATATTATTTTTAAAAAAAAAATTATTTAATAAAAATAAAAATAATAACCAACTCAATAATAATAATCATATTAAATATAATAGTATTAAAATATATAAATGATGAATGAATTGCCGTAATGCACCACAATTGCGCGTCTTTCATATTGCATTTTAGAAGCATGCAACTATACAAAACTGAAACGTGCAACTATTTCAAACACAAGCATGCAACTATGTTCACATATTAACAATTGCATTTTTCGTGTAAATAAATTAGCACTTTTCAGCATAAAAAGTTGCATCTTTAAAATCTTATTATGAATCTCTTGATCTGCAGTGCATACAAAACTTGGCCATAAATGATAAATTTTTTAAATAATAATACTATATCTCGAAAAATGTAAATTAATGCGAATTCTTAATAATATTTTTGTGAAAATAAAATAAAAATATTATTATTTAATAATATATTATTAATAATAAAATATTAAAAAAATATATATAACGTTATTATTAGCTCATATTTTCAACAATAATTAAAAGCATATTAATATACATATATATGTTTACTAAAATTATATATTATTATAATAAACAATTAATAATATTATTTTAATTGTAAAATTATTATTTCAACAAATATACATTAAAAAAGCTAAAATAATAATATATTAAAAATATATATAATAATCAATAATAATATTAATATTAAATATAATTAATAATTAAATCATAATAATTTTTAAAACCAATTCACCCAATCTTATTTGTCATTTTAGAATTATCACAATCGTAAGAATAATCGTTTATATATAATTCAATTTAGGCCTTTATTCCATTCGGTCATAATATACCAATTTTTAAAAAATATAAATAATAATATAATGATTTGAACAATAGTAATATTTTTCAACAATGTTAATAAATATAAAAATTAAAAATAATATAAAATTGTATTTTTTTTTCAATAATAATATTATTTTTTATAAAATATAATAACAATATAATAATTCTCAAAATTTTAAATAATCTTATTATTATTTAAAACTAATAAAAATATTTAACAACAAAATATATAAATATAATTTTTATTTAATATATGTTTTTTTATATATATATATATATATATATATATATATATATATGAATATTCAATAAGAAACACACTTGCATGAGACCGTCTCTCCGCGGTAAGGCGGATTGCATAAGTTGGGCATTAGCGTTTTAATACTTTGGGAGAGGTGAAGTGTGATTTGTCTTTGGTTGTAAAATGCAAATGCACACCGCAAAATATAAATGCGAGTTTTTGTCATTCAATAATAATAACACTTCTATCCATAATTATTGTTATTAAAATAGAATAATATTATTATATTTTTTAATAGTACACATAATAAATATAATAATATTATTATGGTTTTACATAACAATAGTAATCAACAATAATAATATTATTAAGTAATAATTTCAACCCCTAATAATAATATTAATAATAATAATAAATTAAAATAAATTTAAATTCGTTTAAATTTAAGCTACCAATACAATCGTGAGAATGATCGTTAATTCCTATGTTATTTCATTCACATTTTCATTACATTCATAAACTCATTCTATTAAGATTTATAATTTCATTTAATCATACTAGTCATAAAAATTAATACTCCCTCCATCCCAATCTTAGCAGGTGGTTTCTTGTGTCTTTCGAGTTTAAGAAAAAATGATAAGTGATAAAGTGTTTGGGGTAGAAAAGAGTTGTTTTATTAGTATTTTATGTGATAAAATGATGGGTAGTTGGGGTAGAAAAGAGTTGTTTATTATTATTTTATGTGATAAAATAGTATTTCCATTTAAGAAATATCTGATTTAGATTTGAACACTTTAAATAGAAAAATCTTTGTTAAGATTGAAGCGGATGGAGTAATTCTTATATCACATTTTAATTAAAAATTAAACAGATGGGCTTCTCTTCTTATGGGCCTAAAATAATTTTCCAATTAGATTGGGCAGAAAATTTTATTAGTTAAATGTATGCAGAATTTAAAAACTTTTATAATACTAATATATGTACACATATAATTTAAGTATTACTAATTGAATATTCAACTACTTGTTTCAATACGTTTGTAGATACAATAAAAACTATATATAGTCATATGGTTGGGATTGGAAAAAAATATTACTATAGAAAGATTATTCTTAAATAGAGTTTTACATAAAAAATATATATTTTTTTAAATAATACATTCAATATAATACTCCCCTCCGTCCCAAAAGCGTGAGCGTTCTTTGTTTTTGGCGTGTTTTTCTGCGAATTTTTTATTAATCTTGAAATGATAAAGTAATTTTAAAGATAAATGTAAAAGATGAGAGGTAGATCTATATCTGCCTCCTTAAAATCAACTTTATCGTTTGAAATCTTAATAAACATTTCCATTTCATTAGGAACTTCGATAATAAAAAGTGATGATGTAGCGTTTTTACGGGACGGAGGTAGTACATACTATACTACATGTATGCAAATTTATTAACAAATTCATATATCTAATTAATATGAATTTGACTAAAATAAAAACATACACTTTCAAAGTATATAAAATAAATGTGTGAACTAATATATATGTATCTAAAATTAAACAATAGTTATTATTGACGTGTGTATACATGTTTGTTCAATCGTGTATATTTTTCATAAAATTAGTACATTTTTCTATTTTTCAAGCAAATGACACCCAAAAGTTGATAAGCGAACTCAAATCATTGAAATTGAGATGTCATGATCGATCGTAGATAAATATTTTGCAAATTAAATCTTAATTTGTAATGATATATAATTTTTTATATATAATGTAATTTATTATTATATGAAGGCGTAAATCCTTAAGGCGGGATGAAAAAAACATGTCTTATTCTGATATGGGTTTATACCTAAATATAATGAATTAGAAGTTGGAATAGTGATTTTTATTAATATAGAGAACTAGTTTATATCGGCGTATTACGGAATTGAAAAAAAAATGTCAAAGTGAGAAAAATTGAAAAAATTAGAAATTTGGGATTGTTAAAATAAAATTAAATCTGAAAATTTTAATTAGAAATTAAAAAAAAAGCAGAAAATGAAAAAGAACACAAAAGGAAAATGACCAGTTGATTTTTGGGTGGTTAATAGAAAATTGATTTGAAAATTTTATTTAAAATAAAAAGATGCAGAATAATTTGAAAATTTAAAATTTGGAGCAGTCATCTAATTAGATTTTTAAAAAAAAAAAAAATAATGAAAAAAATTAAAATTTGAATCTTGAACATATTTTTAAAAAAACTGTTAAATATAATATAAAAAAGTAAAATTAAGAGAAAATTAGGAATTTGAAATGGAGAATTTGTAGTTAGCCCATAAGAGAAAGAATATTAGGAAATAGATGTAAAGGATTTATTTCAATATAGAGTATTTTATAGAGGTTTTTTACTGTAATTTTTTATTGTAACTTCTTCACTAGATATAAAAAAATTATAGGTGATGATATAAAATTTATATATTTAATTATATAAAATGTAATTAGCGTCTCAATAAGCTTTAAAAGCGATCGATATCGAAAGCGCTAAAGTTGTTCGATCAATGTTAAACTAAACTTTTAAAACAGAGGAGGAAGTTGATTTTAAAATGAAGTGTAATTTCCTCCGTTTCTCCATAATTTGCAACATGCATGTTTTTGCACCCTCATTCATAACTGTTTCAGAAATCTATAAGAAGCGCCAAACTCCCATACTCTGTTTCTGTCTCACCCTTCTCTGCAACTGCAACTGAAATTCAACCCCCACTCTTTGTAACCGCTCCTCTCTCCTCCAATGGCAGATCTCCCACCGCCGCTGTATTCCCAATCCTCTGCCGCCGTCCTCCTCCTTCTCCTCCTAACCACCTCCGTCGCCGGGCGCCTTCAACGCCACCGACTCTCAACAACTCAATTCCGCCCTACAATCACTCCGCCCACGGCTACACTCTCTCTTCACGAACGCCGTAACCACCTCCGACCTCAATTCGAGCTCCTGACCACCGCCGGAGACCAGCGAAACTCCCCTGCCTCCTTCCTCCTGTTTCGCCCCCCAAAGACGAGATGCTCTATGCCCTAGATATGGCCACCGACGCCGCCGTCTACGTCAACACCCTCCGCTACCACATCGTCCGCCGCCGCCGCCACGCTTTCGCCGATCTCCAGAACCTCTCCTCCCTTTCCTCGACACGCTCCTCCCCTCACTTCCGCCATCCTCGTCGCCAAAATCCGGGACGACGACGTTTTTAATCGAGGGCGAAACAGTTAGCGTGATGGTCGACGGGTTCGGGTCTCGGATCCGGATATTTTCTCGGGTCGAGGCTCGCCGTTCACGGAATCGACGGAATTCTGTTGGCCGGACTCAATATGAGCCAGGATTCGATGTACTCCCGACGGCGGAATCGCCGCTCCGATTAGGCGAGATCGGAACATTCCGGTGAAAGAAATGTTTCAATTCGATCGGAATAGCGCCCCGTCAGTGAGGGGATCCGAAACCCTAGATCTGAAATCGATCAGGACAATTCCACGGCGGAAGGAAAAGTCCTCCGCCATCTCAGTTTGGTGATATTCCGGCTGATGGAAGTTTTACACCTGTGAATCGTCATTTTGATTGGCGTAATGCTCCAGGTGGTTTGGAATCTCCTTCAGATGGGGATATTCCGGTGAAGGTGAATCCGAAGACGATGCAGGATCAGTTGGAGATATTGAAGAGTTTGGCGAAGAAAAGAGGAGCTTACCGTGTTAAGGGCGGCGCCGCCACCAACCCACCAGAAGCGCAGAGCCCCCGCCGATCATGTTCTTAATGAACTGTGAATTTCCTCACAATATTGGTGGTTTTGGGCTAGATCAGGATAATCAACAGTATTACTAGTGGCAACTGTATGTGAATTTCATAGCATTTCTTTAGTACACAGTGTGTGAATTTTCACTTCAATTTTGCAATTCACAGTAATATTAGTGGCAATTGCATGTGAAATTCGTATCATTTTTTGACACACATACAACGGATTTTTGCTTCAATTTTGTCAATTCCACAGTGTTGCAACTTGCAAGTAGCAATTGTATGTAATTTCATATACAATTGATTTTTGCTTCAATTTTGTCAATTATCAGTATTTTCATTTATTAATTACCAGAGTTTAGGATTTTATTTTGAATAGGTCTATTGTGAAAAAAAATTATGTATGAAAAATTGTAAAATCGCTTATATCGTGATCTATTCGGTAGAGTGAACCCAATCTACATTTAAATTAAATAATGAGGCAATAAATAAATAGCGTATTAAGGCGGGGAATTAAATATGAATCATTTCGGTAAAGTGAGCAATAAAGCAAATTTCATTTTATCTTCTACCTTCACCATATCATAATTTATTTATAAATAAATGTTTTTTAAATGTATGTAAATTTTTTATCTAGACTTTTTTTTTTCATTTTTGTCATGAAATTACAATTCAAAGTGCTTCGTCAAGTTCAATTCAACTATGTGAAAAAATCTTGAATCAGGAAATTCCAAATGTATAGGAAAATACATCGCAAAAGTAGATGTCACATTCTCTTAATTATAAAATTTTAAGGTCAAAAAAGGTTAAATCGATGATATTTTGAACCCTTGTATCAAGGTGGAACAATTTTTTAAGTGCATTATTAACTCACATGATCCATATTTTGACACTATGTTTCCACGTACTCATATTTTCACAAATTTGGTACGTAATTGCATTTCACTAAACAATTACATAATGGACAAACTAAAAAAAAAAAAAAGAGTGACTTACTTACAAGTCAAATCCCAACCCCCCTATTACTCTTAAGTCCATGATATGATAGAATTACTTATAGGTACAAAAAATAGGGTTTAAAGACTACAATGCCCTTAATGATTTCTGACCCTCCTTTTTTAATCCTCTTAATTGATTTTTTGATTGTCCTTTTCTTTATTTATATAATTGATTTCTGACTGCTTTTCTTTATTTTTTCTGCATCTGTTTGGCTTTTATTTTTTCTTAATTGATTTCTGATCGTAACTATAAGTAATTCTATCATATCATGGACTTAAGAGTAATAGGGGGTTGGGATTTGGACTTGTAAGTAAGTCACTCTCTGCTTGGCTTTTGTTTGTAAGTTGAGTTGAATTTAGTTGTTGTCCTCTTTCAAAACAAATTACAAATTTATAAAATTTCAATGAAAATTATTACAGAAATTACATATTAAAATTAAAATATTACAAAAATTACATATTAAAATTAAAAAAATATAAAAAATTTACATATATAAAACTTACAATTACATTTTTAAAAATTATATATCCACATCTTCGTTACGATATGAACATGTTCATTAAAAATATAAATATGTTCATCTTCAATTTCAGATTTTAACCCTCAGAAATTATCAAACACAAATCTTCATAAATTAATCTTCAAAAAACTTTCATATCAACAACCAGATCTTCATCCACCGCCCAAAAATACTTCGATTTCGTTTCCAAACCCAAAAATTAGCAAATTCAGAAATTTGCAAAATCAAAAACCAAAATCAACGCAACAAGAGCCCCACGACATTGTGACCCACCTGAGAGTAAATCGGGCCGGAGCCGCAGCGTGAGGCGGCGCTACGTTCTAACGAAACCCTAGTTTGCAGCGGCGCGAGAGCTTCGTCCACTTCGGTGCATCTGCGGTGTTTCAGATCCTCATCAAATTTTCTGGTGAGCGGATTTTTGGGGGCGCTCGCGAGGAGGAGGGGGCTTGCCGCGGCGGCGTGGAGAGGGAGCAGCGGCGGCGAGATTTATGGGTAGGGGAAGGGTTTCTGGATGGCGTGCGGGTTGTGGTGGCGGCGTGCGGGCGGTGGTGAATCGGCGGTGGGGGCGTAGATCGGCAGTGGAATTTTGGTGTGAGATGTGCAGAGGATTTTTTAGAGAGAGGGTGAGGATAAATGAAATAATGAGTTTGGAGTTTTGACTGCTGATAGATATTAGGGTTAGGGTATTATGGACTTTTACTACATTCTTTTTGGACTTGCAAGTATTTTTAATTTAAATTTTGGACTGCAGAGTACTTGCATTGGGCTTTTTGGACTGCATAGTAATTAATTAAAAAAAAAAACAAGAGAGATACAGAATGAGAATATTGAAATTAAACGATCAACACATGCTTTTATTTCTGAAAATTGAAAAAAACGTCCGACTCAAATTAACAAAATGTTTTCATGGGGGAGGAACGGCGGTGGCTACATCGCAATAGCCGCGTAGAACGTCGCCTTCTTGGGTGGTGAATCGAGGGAGCCAAGCATGGTGGGCCAACAATCATGCTGTATGATTCTTATGGCCCGACAACAGCCCGGCCGAGATAGGTCTCCCCATTGAGGAAAAACAGCACTACTTCAGAGGTACAAGATTGGAGTTCGAAAAGCGATTCCCAACAATTCGACCCCGCCACCTCCTCCAACTTGAGACGGGCCGGAGGGTGGATCTCGACTCCACCATTCGGGCCGTCGAGCTCTTCAAACTGCAAAACATAGGAGGATTGATATTGCTACAAGTTTGAACGTGGAATTCATTTTTTTTTTGCTTGGGTGTGTGGTGTTTAATTTGGTGTTGAAGTGAAGTGTATATATAAGTGGGATGGATAGGTAGAGAGGAACGGAAGGGGCGTGGATTTAAGTGGAGAAAGCTAATGAGTGGGCTGTTTTTGTAACTGAAACTGAAATTATACCAATTGAAATACTTAATTTATTGAACAGAATTTGGTTAATCGACTAATAATTTTGATTATTATTTCAGACTTTAAAATTACTGATTACAAATGATCTTGTAATTCTACTGCACGATTCAGACCCAAGTTTATATCTATACTATATAAACTTGGGTTGAAACTATTTACAAACTCTTTTATTCCGTCACTTTTTACTTTTATTATAATTGATCGTTTTTTTTATTTTTTATTTTATTTTAAATTTAAAAATTTAATTAATAAATACTTTTAAATCTTTTATTTGTCGTATATTTTGATTAGTTCGATTTAGATTTCCGTCTTTTATTTTTTATGATTTCGTTTCATTTTTTTAATATTTTTTTACTTAGTCATTACTTTTATTACTCATTATTTATATTCAATTATAATTTGTGGATTTGATTAAGTGAATTTTATCTTTTAACCTTTTTTACTTTCTAATCTTTAAGTTTGTTTAATCTAGACCCTTTTTTTTTTTTTTTATAACTTTACTTAGTAATTATATGTTATGTAATTTTTATTCTTTTAAAATTTATGTTCAATTATAATTTTACTTTAGTTTTATATGCAATATTTTAATTTATTCAATTTTGTTCCATAATTTATTTTATGATTTTACTTTATATAGTTATAAGCTACATATTTTCATTCTTTTTAAATTTATATTCAATTATAAATTTACTTTAGTTTTATTTAATTATTAAAATAGTGTAATTAAAGTATCGAGCGATAAACCAAAAATGTTAAATTCTCTCTTCAACATTTCTTTTTTCTTACTATATTAAATCAATTCGCTTTTGTGCCTATTTTTTACATTTCTACCCTTTGGTCAATTTATTCCCATCCCAAACACTTAATCCTATCAACATCATTTCCTTTTCCAATCTCGCAAAATTTTATACCTTCCAAATATATCATACTTTCATTTAAAAAAAATAATCTAATCAATTAAATCAAATTATTAATTTTGTTTGTTTCTCATTTTCCTCATTTCTCATTTTCGTTCATTTCTTTCTTTTCTTCCCCGAATCGTTTCTGTGTGACAAACGGTGCTGCCTCCTTCCTTGTTTTTTCGATCTGTTGGTGCTCGTGCTCTCTGAGAAGCATTGTGGGTTTATCTTTCAACTCGCGGTTGACGTTTGATTTCAGCAACGGCCGGCGGTAGATCTGGGACTGGGTATTGTACGGATAGGAGGTTCTTCGTTTCCAGCATCTTGTTCACCGAACTGCAATTCAACCCATTCGGCTGTTGAGCGACGGCGGCGTCGGACCCCATTTCGACTGGCGCAGGTTAGCTGAAAGATATTGAGTTGTTTACAAACTTCAACTCAAACTTCAACTCTTTAGTGCATATATGTGGATAATAAATCCCCAATTTGGTTCAATTTATTTGGTTCGACATAAATCTTCTTCAATTTGGTTTAATTTCAGTGCACATCAATTTCGCATATATCTACTTCAATTTCAGGGCATATATTTGAATAATAAAACCCCAATTTGGCTTTCACCATTTTTTTTTTTTGTGTGAATATTTCTCATCATGAGCTTGCAGCTGCTGCTTCATTACCCCCACACATGAGCATATTATCATAATGGGAAATGGGAAATTATGGAATAATTTTGAGTAATTGAATCAAGATATTTAGTATCTTGGTAGTATAATTGTGATAATGTGGAAATAGAGGATTATGTGTTTGTAAAATTGGTATTTGTGAATATTTGGCTGATTGAATCATTAATCCAACACAACCGAATTAGGCTGCCTTTTGAAAAAATATTTTATATGTTGGTTCATTTTCATTGCAGTATCAAATTAATTATGAAAAAAGTCACAATTAATTCTAGTGGGGATAGTAGTGGATCGTCACGATTTAGGAGTGTTGGCAATGATCAGGGAGTTTGCGTTGTCATTGTGGGATTATGTTGCGTGCACACATCTATGACAAAGGCACAATCCAAGCAGCGTTTTTATTTCATGTCGAATCTGGGGGGTAAGCTTGTGATATTTTTTTTAGATTTATTTTTTGTCGTACAATTTATTATGATGAAATACAAGGCACACTACAATAATGAATGACTTTAATATGATGAAATAATGACATAATCATGGTTTTTGTAGATAAATAAGTGTGGTTATTACGTAATGACGATCCGAACTCCCCACCCGATCTCTGGAGGTAATCAATAGTCTATACAAGCGGATTGATTATTACGAGCAACGATTGTTTCAACCAAGATTAAAAGGCCCGACTAAAAATATTGTAAAAACCGATTATTGTTATCGTGTTCTTGTTATGTTTTTCTTTATTTCGGTTAGAGACGAGGGTTAGGTTAACGCATTGAATTTATATATGGGCGATTATAATTTTTTTAATTAGCATGGCACCATATAGGCCTATATAACGTGTGTATTTTGGATCTATTTTGTTCATCTATTGATTAATGTTATATTCTTGGTTTTAGGATTACTTTGTCTTTGGCAAAGGTTTATAATGAGTTCATTTATGGTTTTTGTTATAATTTGATGGGATAGATTGTTCATTTTTGTTAGTGAGACTTCAAATAATGAAAAATAAAAATTCAGGGCCGCAAATTGAAACTCCAATAGCTTTTTATTGGGACTCCAAATTGAGAATCTTCTTCCATAACATTAATAAAGTTCTTTGGTACCTTTGGTATTGTCATGACTTGTGCAATCAAAAGTCACATACTTCATTATGATAGAGAATCTTATGACTTGTATAATCAAATAATGTATTTACCTATGCACCCTTGACTAAAATACAAAGTAGGACTTCTACATAAATGAACTTGTTCTTGACAATCAAAAAATACAACTCCAAAATGCTTCCATTGAAATCTTCGACTTATCATCACACTAAAGGCAAAGATGATTTCTTGTATGGTTTGAAGTGAGATAAGAAAGTGGATAACTTGTTTCTTTGAAATACTTTGGATCAAGCTTTTTGCTAAGTACTTTTGCATCCAGATTGTATTTGGAACTTCGGATGCCATAGAAGTCGCATTGAAAGACGTGGTCGACAAGAACTTGGATAAGGTTTAGACCTCCCAAGACTTGTTGGCGCCCAAACTCATAAGCTACATAAAATTATCATGTATTTTTCGTGGTTGCTCACTTTGGAGGGATTACGTATGATGATCGATGAATCGTATATTGTTAAATGACATGTGGCATTACATTGTCAAGGTATGGTATGCCGTATTTCACATAATACAAAACACATTCATGTTAATGTGAGTTTATTATTTATTAATAATTGTTATAATTTTTAATGTGACTTAGTTTGATGCCTTTGCAAATGCCTCACGAGACTATGGGGATCCGTGTTGGGAGTGGCTAAAATTTTATTTGGCACTCCCATTTATTCTTTCTCACAACCCATCCCATTTCATTTGTTGGGATTATCTTTTAGAAAGTATCTTTTTACTTTGTATAATCAAAGCGGAATTTCGAACTTATTCTTGATAAAAATTGTTTTATCAGCGATCGTTAAATATTATAAGATATTTACATATATTTCTTTATAATCGTTCGATAATTAAATCGTGTTACATTGTAGTTAATTTAGTGATGCGGATCACGGAAGATTAAATTAATGGTCCGTAACTAAAAATCGTCATTCCGACCTAGATGAAATAAACAACCCGTCGCGAAAGGTTGAAGTGTAAGGCTCGGATTGACTTGTCTTGACCGAGATTACACTAGTCATGGTGAGATCTTGGCTGAATAGGACCTCTGGGAGGATAAATTCTTGAGCGAACAAGGAAGAATTAGACCACCGGTGGTTTGTTATTTCTTAATCTTCATTCCTTAAATAGGATCGCGTGGGATTGGTAATTATTGCTTTGACTTATCATGGGTAGCGAATCAGCGAGATTCAATACTTTTTATCTTAGGCGATATTATTAGTCACGTGTGATTGCTAAGATTTAATCTGAAGAATCGTGCTGAAGTACTCTTGTTCGATTTTTTGGGAGGTTCATAAGCTTTATCATACCAAATCTTGCAAGTGGAATTAGTTTTCGATATGGATAATAATGTTGAACCGTTCCTTGACCAAGGACAAAAGATATTAATTAATGGAAAAGCTATTTCGGTGGCTTAAATTAATTAATGGGCTAGATAATCTTAAACACGGAAAATAATAGCAAGAGCCATATTGGGCGTAATATGGGTTAAGATTGATAGTGCAATATTAATTATGTAGTGGGATTAATTAATATTTATGGGGCTTGAATAATATTACGGCTCAATATTAGATATTGAGGTCCGTTAGAAGGTCGATCTTAATTCTCCTAAAGGCCCCTGAGTAGTCAATATATAGTCCATTAAGCGAAAAAGTGATTAAAATAAAATAAATATTGTTGCTTAATTTTTTCAACTAAATTTAGAAAATCATAGATATGTTGGAGAAAAAGATTTTCTTTTGATTTTTTGTTATGGAATGAAGATATGTATTCTTGGAATCAAGATTATCTCATTAAATTCAAGAAAATCTCCCACTAGGTTATC
Source organism: Stenogyne calaminthoides (assembly GCA_037126765.1). Taxonomy (NCBI): domain Eukaryota; kingdom Viridiplantae; phylum Streptophyta; class Magnoliopsida; order Lamiales; family Lamiaceae; genus Stenogyne; species Stenogyne calaminthoides. The sequence goes on from JBBCBC010000006.1 coordinate 23,408,982, forward strand.
TATGATGTGATTTTTGAAAAATTAGAAAATATAGTGGGCAAGAAAGATTTTCTTGATTTTCTTGAAAAAGATATTATGGAAGATATGTATTTCTTGAAATACAAGAATATCTCGTAAATTCAAGAAGATCAAAATCTTGGATTCTTGACCCCAATATTTTCAAAAATTCCATAACAAATAGAGAATGTGGGATTTTGTGGAATATTATAATTTATGGGAAAAAGAATATAGGAGATATATTCAAGATTCTTGAAGATCAATAAAAGATTTTTCCACATTATTTTGAACCTAAATTTTCGACCCTTGGCCTCTATAAATGGGGATGATTACTTCATTCCCAAGTACCATGTCCATGTCTTTGGAAAAATTAGTAAATCCACAAAGGTGGTGCAACATAATTTATTTTCCTTTTGTTAAATCGATTCACAAGAATCCTTCCATGGGATAGTAGAGCGAGTAGGGAATACTTGGGAAGTCCTTTACGGTTAGTCTATTAAACCACAATTTGCCATCCCAAGAGAATGCGTTCGCGTAAACTTCGTAGAATTCTGCATCGCGTGGGTTTTCGTGAATTATTATATGCATGATATGTTGTTGGATTATTATTTGAATTAATATAGGATTAATTCATGCTAGTAATAATTATAAAATTAAATTTGTATTTAAATATTCACCCCGAATAGATCGTGCAACTTATTTTCCCAACACTTGCGTCCATGAAGACATCATCGATATCCCATCGGATGACGACAATGATGGTGCAAATGTGTTTAAGCAACCGACTAAGATAATTGATCTGGACTCTGATTCGGAAAACTCAGCATCAATTCCAAGTGAATGTAGCGACTCTATCCTTTGATATCTCTATGGTACTCTACAAAGTCATCTCCCCCCCCCCTGGGGATGGTCTCCATGGAAGAATTGATACATCATTGTCGATGATTGTCTTAATGTATGTTGATTTCTAGTTTTAAGATGTTTAGGATGGTTTGGTGTGTTATCCATGGCTTGTTTTAATTTAGTGTTGCATCTTCTACCTCCACTTGATGGTCCATTGGTGCTTTGAAACACAATTATCTATATTTGGTGTTATGACTTCTATTTTGGATGATTGTATGATGAATTAGCAGTCTACAGACTTGTAATTATGAATATCTAACTTGCATAACTTGACATATTTGTTATGGATTGGCAGTCTACGTACTTAACTCACTTGCATTTGGTCTTTCTGTTATTGAATCGCCGTATTTAATATTGTTGAATTATAAAGTTATATGATTGAGTTATACATAATTAGGTTATACATAATTTTTGGACAACCTAATTTACATAATTTTTAAAAGATTTTGATTTGATAATCTCTGAATTGTACAAGACAAAAATGGATTTAAATAATTTTCATATCTAGCCCAAATAATTTATAAAGTGAGTTGAAATCTGAACCAAAAAAACATTGTCTGGAACCAAATAATTTTGGGAAATGAATTATGTAATATGGTATTGTATTTTAATTTTCTGCCCTATTTACGAGGGGTTTGGGACATGCAATATTAAAATAGAAGAATATAATATAACACATATATATTAAAATAGAAGCACAATATTACATAGAAACCCTTGCATAGAAATATAAATAGACAACACATCTAAAAAATAAATTACACACCTCAAACAACAAAAACAATAAAGCACAACAAACCCTAAACCATTTAGATTCCCTAAACAATGACACTAACATGCATAGATAAAAGTCACGTTATGAAACAAACATTAAAAACCGACAAACGCCTCAACATATCGAGGCCACTTCACTTTTACGCCTATCATTAAAATAAAAGCGAATCAACGGGACTGCAAGATGCTTCATATGGCGTTTTGAAGTTGGGGATGGCGACCTTACCGTGGCGATTCAACCTCGACTTCCTTCCAATACAACACCGCTTACCACGACTAAGCGGAATCGTCATTAATGTTAATGACATCTTTTGGAGGTGGAATGTAATCTTCGAAAGTGTCGTGGCTTGCCAAACAACAACATCATTCGCTTCGTAAAATGTCTGGGTCTTATGGTAATATGCAGGAAGTAATAGGTTCCTCTGTGAAAAAAAACCCAACTCATTTAGGGTATAAACAATTTATACACACGACCGAAATATATGTAAGTAAAGTTACGTAATGATTTACATTCATACAACAATTTAGGTATCAAACCTTCATAATGTAACGCCAAGTCTCATCGTCCACGAGATCGTGTTCTTCAAGATATCTGAAAGTGAATATTGGGAGTATTCACCATTTGGTGAATGCATCTAAACGAACTTGAAGAAGAAAGTTCTGACGACCCAGCGTCTTCCCATGACATTGTTGTCCCAAATGTCTCGTTGGCGACACCGATGGGTGGCAAGCAGAATGGCCAGTTTCGTGCATCACGTCCCTTGATTGCCCACTTTGAATTCATTGAACAAGGTGTCAACAAATCGTACTCCATGTCCTCGTTCAATTTGTAGTTGTAGAAATCGATTCTTGATTAGGAACTTTTAGTGGCATTTTGTTTTGGGAGATTGGAAATTGGATATGATTTATGTATGTGTGTTATGATGTTGGTGTGTATAACATATATATAAGATAATGAAGGTAGTTACCCAATTTTGAATCTTTGAAATCCCAACGCTTTATTTGGGGGTCCGATGGGATTCAACATATAAACACTCATGAAATTAACAATCAAATAAACAAGCAAATTGTTTCCTTGCGACCAAAAAAATGAAATTAACAATCAAATAAACAAGCATATCGTTTCACATGTAACCATTTCACATGTAACAGTTTAACAATCAAATAAATATAGGTTTCACATGTAACCGTTTCACGTTAGACTAATGTAAAAACCGTTGGGTTCACTTGTGCATCACACACACATACATGCAATGTGAATTTCCTACCAAAATCATCAAATCAGTAACAAATCGTTCATTGAATCAACAATGTACTACAATAATCTTTCAAAACCAATCATCTATATCTTTGTTTTTTGATACAAATATGCAAATCAACAAATATTTTTGATAAATGCCTTTGAATACTCACCGAAAATCAAACATAGAACCAGGAAGAGTCTTTTAGATTCGACGAGCTACATAACCTTAACAATATCAACACAAATTTCATTTAGTAAGAGATGGTAAAGATTATGTCTTCGCAACGAAATGTGATGCAACAAGCGAACACGAGGAAAAATCGATCTTATTGGGAACCCTAAAATAATCGAATTATGTCTAACTCAATCGATTCAAAATACATAAAAACAACGACGAATCAAACCATTACTTGGAAGGCGCGCAACCACAGGAGATCAATCGATCAATGGGAAGAAGGCACGAATCGCGACCTCTTTGTATTCAAAGAAACTTCCGCAATACGAGAAGAGGGAAAAGTTGAATCGAAAATTTGAGCTTGGACACATATTAAAATGGCATGTCTTCTTGTTAATTTGGGCTTCAATTTTGGGATGTGAAAATGGGCCTTTTTTTAATAGATGGACTCATATTAATTTTCCCAATATTTATAATAGATGGACCTTTTTTTTTAAGAAACAAAGATGGGCCTTTTCAAAAATTCCACTAAATGGGCCTTTCAAAATTTCCCCAATATTTTTTAAATTGTAATTAATTTATTAAAAATTTAAGCTAGATCTCATTTAACAATTTCTGAGAAGATGTCACTAGTATAAATAGAAAGCAATGTAGCATTAATGAATACACTTCATCTTTCATCTTTTATCTTTCATTATTCATTTTCATTTTTTCTTCTTTTTATCTTTCATCAAACATTACATAAATATGTCAAAGAAAGATTACTTTTATCAAGATTTTGTATTTTACAAACATGAGCATAATAAAAATTATTTGGAGCAAAGAAGAAATAATTGCACTTGTCTCGTCACTTGTTGTGAAAAAAAAGAGTGGAATGTGGCATTACAATGCCCTAAACCACTTAGAAGGTGTTAAAGTAGCGGGGTGAATTCATAAGCGATGTTTTCAAGAAAAACTATGATGTCGATGAAGTCTTTGTTGGTGTAACAACAACCGTTATCGATTCAAATTGTTTGAAGCGGATGATAAGTTGTTGTGGCATAGAATGGGATATGATTGATATATCGGATGATCGATGGCAAAAGTGGAATTAGGTATATTTTATTTAATTAATACTAATAGTATAGTAGCTTACATATCAATTCTTTGATAATTTAATTAATTATCTTGTTAAATATATAGGATGTACCATGACGAGGGCTTTATTACGTATGTGGTGAGCCTTTATGCGATGAATTGAAAATGTTATTTGAAGGGCGAGGGCTGAGGACATCCAAGATGACTTTTGATCTTGATCTTATAAAATGATGTATTGTGTATCACTCTATTTACATATTGTAATTTCTTTATTAATTATGAATTTAAATTATTTTGTTATATTTTATTTATTTTATGTAATCTAGTTTTAGAATTTGCAAAATAGAAATTCAAATTTGGTGTATATAACTATACATTAATAAAAAAACGAAGACTAGATAATGGCATAAAAAGACGAAAAAGGAATCCTGATTTTTTTGAAAAACACGATCGTGTGTTTTTAGTTATTCGATGTCGTGACTATAGATAATTTTACACAAGATTTTGGCCCAATAATGTAGGTCTCGCATAAATGTTGGTCAAATAATAATCAATTTGTCTGCACAATACAGTTGGATAATAAAAGTAAGGAGTAAAGCAATTCAATAGGTGATGTGACAATACAACCTATAACTTGATCATTTGATTTACACCACTTGTATGTTGTTCTGTTCGACACCAAAATTTTATATTTGAATATAATTTGTATCGAAAATTAAAAAAAAAAAAAATTTCCTGTTTATATTTGTGTTTATTTACATGTGATAAACTGATAATAAAGATGAACAATACAAAACTTGTATATTTTTTGAAAGCTGTGGAACATTGATATTTTAACATTTTAATTGGTGTAGATGATTGTAAACCGTGTTATTATACAAAGACAAAAAACGTGTATGAGGCGATCTCATGTATATTAGGCGGATTACAACTTAGTACAATGAACACCCTCCTCCCAAAATGTTAAAGGTCCAATGCACAAAATTACACTCCATGTTAAAGGTCCAAATGTTTATAGGTCATTCAAGTATGTCTCTTATACAAAATATTGGTCAAGTAATAAAGAAAATAAAGTGTCCATCTTTCAGCCCTATTGATGGGACAACACACTTTGAGTAGAAGAAAAAAATTGAATGAAAATCTGAATTTGAAAATTATGTGTTTGTTTGCAGGCTTTTTTATAATTATGTGTCAATTTTTAAGATGTAGTAGTATTATTTTCGTGGAAATTATGTGCTTGTTTGCAGGCTTTTATATAATTAAATACTTTCCAACATTAATTATTCCATAATTATTTGAAAAATAAAAAATTAAATAAATTGATATTGATGGGGTGATGAGGTAGGGTCAAGGGTGATCTGAATTTCTATATAATGTGCGTAGATGAACTGTATTTTTTACAAACACACCAACATTCACAATATTGACTTCCTGTTGGTCCCGGTGCAAACGAGTCTTACACGTGTATGGGGAATACACGTGTTCGGTGATTTTAAAACTTTTTTTCTTCGAGGTCGGATGAGTCGAGTTGTGATGATTAAGGTTGTGATTGATTAGATCTGATAATGATTAAGGTTGTGATTAGGTTAGATGCAACTTGGTGGATTGGTTCCAATGAATATCGGTGAAAATATGCTTTTCGATTATAGATATGCCTTGAGATAATCAAAGCAAAACGAAAGCAAATAACACATCAAGTTATAGTGGTTCGGAGACTCAAGCTCCTACGTCCCTCTCTCTCGACTCTTCAAAAGAAATTCTTAACCACTTCCTAAGGTTTTTGACTACCTACGTAGTTTACTAACCTTTCTATTTTGAGCTTTCGACTACCTCTGTAGTTTACTTACTCAAAACACACACAATGAAAGCTTTCGATTATCCAAGATAGTTTACTCACTTCTTTCTCAGAGTTTTTCGACTACCTCTGTGGTTTACTAACTCTTTACAACTCCAACTCACCAACAATCACACTCAAACTACCTTACAAAGGGTTTGGGGGTTTCTTGGTTGGTTTCCAACTAGGATGAGATATCCTTTACAATTAAGAACAATGCAAAGGCTAGGATATCTCTACTAAGCTTTGGATATATCTTATCAAAACTAGGCTTAGTGAATGAGCTCTCTTCAATGTAAAGCACTTGGAAATTCTTGGGTTTTCGAGTGCTTCAACTTGCAATAATAAGTTTGAGCTCTTGAGTTGCTTACAAATTTCCCGTAACCTTCAATGTAGAGGATCACTAGTATTTATAGGCAAACACCAAGGTCACTCTTGAAAAACTATCCGTTGGAAGAGGTAGCTTCATGAGTTTCCTCTTATGGTGTGTGATGAACGACTATTTTTAGGGTTTGAATACTCCTAGCATGTTTTTAGGCAATATGCCTTTATCGTGATCACCTTTTTGCGATCTGGAACATAAAGTCTTCTTGACATGCTTCAAGTGACTGTCATTTCGATGTCGATAAAAATCTGATCTTTGTCTTCCTCACGATTGGCTCTTGTCTTGATGAAATGTAGACAAACATAACGACTCTTTTTGGTCAATATCTCTGAAGTGATATAACCTTAACAACACTTAGTTTTAGTTCCTTTTATGCGCATGTGAATGTCTTGGGCAATATCTATTTTTACGTGTATTGGCGTTTTTTCTCGTTTTGTATCCTTGGATAGATATTTTTTGATGCCTCGGAACATTGAGTTATCTTGAACATTGATTACATTCAGGAGTCTTGATAATTCTTTTGTGTCTTACATATCTTCTTTGTCTTCGATCTTGATCTTCGAGTCTTCGAGTCTTGATGTCTTATGAGTCTTCAGAGATATCTTGGTGATATCTTGAGTCTTCATCTCGAGTCTTGATTTTCGATTTCATCTTGCAGTCTTCACTTTCTCGATTTCATCTTGAGTCTTGATTTCTCGATCTCATCTTGAGTCCTCAGTTTCTCAGTCTCATACTGAAACTTCAGTTTCTCAGTTTCATATTGAAACTTTAGAAACTTCAGTTTTTTCAGAACTTCTCGAAGTCTTGAGAATCTAACTTTGATCTATATCTACCGACTATCGTGCGTGGATAACATCCGAACACTCTAAAACTGAATCCTGACTCATCTATCAAGATTATCCTGAACATGTCATACTCAGGGATTTTGGGATCTAATCAAAATCTTCTTTATTAAATTCATCTCCCAACAATTTCCCCCTTTTTGATGATGCCAAAACCATCTTGTTACAAAAATCACTTAACCTATACTTTCGGTTTTAGGTTTTTCCTATTCAATACAAGAATGGTAAATCTCCCAACAATTTCATAATAATTCTCCCAACAATTTCACAACACATCATAATGGCATATCAAATATAAAGACATGTAAAAAGATAATGAGATATTATCTTTGAGCATAAAGATAAAGTTTCATTGATTGTATGATACTTGATTCTGATTACAATGAACTTATCAAAAGTAAAGACAAAAATAAAAGAATTACAAGAGTCTTCAGTCTTTGGTCTTCAGTCTTCTTCAATCTTCAGCTTTAGCTCTTCACTCTTCTTCAACCTCATCCTGAGTTTCCTTTGAGTAGCTTTAGAAGTTTTAGCTCTTTACGTTTTAGGTTCAATAAACGCCACAGCCTTCCTCTTGATTGGTTGTTAAGACGGCTTGGCTTGTTTCCCTTCTTCTACCACTTTCGGTTTGTCGTGAATAACTTCGCATTGTCTCCGCCGAAACATGAGTGTAGATTGGCTCTTCCACTTGCTTGGACTTGAGCTTTTCAGTGGCTTCAACTTCCTTTAAGGCTTCAGCAACATTCTTCTTTTCAGCTTCTTTGTCTGCCTTTCTCTTCAAGGTGTGTGCCAATAACTCCTTTAGCTCGGCTCCTGGCCTTTCCCCCTTCTTGGCACCATACCTTGGAAGAAGTTGAGACAGTGCAGTGTCCATGTGATATTGCTCTTTGTTGACACTCCGGACTTCTCCAGCCAACTGATCTTGCTCTATACACCTGGATCCAACATCCCTAATTCAAGTGATAGTTCTGAAATCTTGATTGACCAAAGGTTTTAGTCAAGATATCGACTCTCTTATTATCGATATGAATCTTCTCCATCTGATGTCTTTCTTCTCTACATGATCTACGATGAAGTGATGTTTGATATCCACATGCTTACATCGGTGTGCAATCTGGGATTTTGTGAAATAGCAATAGAACTATTATTGTCACAAAATATTGGTACTTCATTGGCTACAATCTTATAATCTTAATTGTTGCCTTAGCAAAGAATCATGCCAACATGACTTCCTGCGACAATATATTAAACGATGATCTTGGTTGCTCTTGGTCATTTCTTTTGAAAACCGGGATATCGACTTACTTCGAATTGACAAGTTCTGTAGTGGACTTCTGTCGATTCTACACCCTCCATAATCGACATCTGAATAACGATTAATTGAGGTTATCATCAATTTTGGATACCGTAATCCTCTATTCTTTGTGCCCTTAAGATATTTGATATCTTTTTGGCGACCTCCATGTACTAGCCTTAGGATTAGCTTGGTATCTTGCACATATATCAACAACAAATTTTATATCCGACCTACTTTTTGTGAGATAGAGCAATGATCGATGATCCCTCTATAATCGGTGTGACTTCTTGGTTGCCGAGGATCGGGATCCATCTTGTAGTTAGTATTCATAGGAATTTTAAGCGCATTGCAATTCGTTTACACCATACTTGCAATCGGATCTACGGTGTACTTTGATTGGTTGATGAAGATTCATTCCTTTGATTGTTTCACTTGAAGTCAAGAAAGAAATTCATCTCCCCATCATAGACATCTCAAACTTTCCTTTCATCCGGTGTAGAAAACTTTTCACACAACCGATGATTTGGAGATCAAATATGATGTCATCTACATAATCTGAACTAGTAAGATATCTTCCCCATCTTCTATCTGAACAAAGTTCTATCAGCAGTTCCTTTGATAAAAAATCATGGTCGATGAAAGCGAGAAAGGTATCATACCATGCTCGGTACTTGCTTAAGACCATACAAGGCTTTTCTGAGCTTTGTAAACTTGGTCATTTCATGCGAAACGGGGAGGTTGTTCAACATAAACCTCTTCCTTAAGCACACCATTCGAAATGCACTTTTCACATCCATCGATGGTATGAATTTCATGTGGGTATATGCAAGAAACAATCTGTTGGGAAATGAATTTAATAAAAAGGATTTTGATTAGATCCCAAAACCCACGAGTATGACATGTTAGGATAATCTTAATAGATGAGTCGAGGATTCGGTTATAGAGTGTTGAGGATATTATCGCACCATGTATAGTCGGATATAGAACGAGGTTAAAGCGAAGACTCGATGAAGAAGCGAAGATCTTTGAAGACTTCGGTGGGATCGAGAGGCTGAAGACTCGGAGAACTCCGAAGACTTCGAGAACACGAAGACTCGGAGAACGAAGACTCGAGCCCGAAGACTCGGAGAAATCGCCGAAGACTTCGATAATATCTTGAATGCTCGGTATATCACGAATGTTAGAACTTTGAAATTGAGGAATATAGCCGTTGGAATCCGGTGGCGTGGACAACGAGAGGAAGACAACTTGACCTAAAAAGGCTGCGAGAACTTCTACGAAGAATAGTATGGATTTGAATGTGATTCTCTCCAGCGGTAACATTCAAATCCACACTATAAATACAAGTTCTTCCTTCATTATCGATTGGTGGTGGATGGGCGGATCGTGGAGATCATGCACAAAATGCTACAAAGCCAAAAAGCGTTATAGTCAAAGCATTCCCACCCTAGAAACACAAGTGCAGTAGATATACAAATATATTCAAAGAGTGTTCTAGAACCCAACCTAAGCAACCCCGATGTATCATAAGCTTAGAGAGATTTTCCCAACCTTAGCATTGAGGCTAAACCATTGTAAGGAAAATCTCACCATAGTTGGAGACAACACCAAACCCTAAACCAGTGGTGAAGTGAGGTAGTTTTAGGCAAACTTCGAGTGAGGGTGATAAGTCCCGTTGGAGTGTGAACTTCGTAAACATCAGAGGCGATCCCGAGTGAGGTGATAAGTCGAAGAGTGTGAACTCGTTAAACATCTAAGAGTTTGAGTTAGTAAACTACGGAGGTAGTCGTAAAGCTTCGAGGTCGGGTTGAGTAAATAAACTACGTGAGTAGTCGAAAAACTTCGGGGCGAAGTTGAGTAAGTAAACTACGAGGTAGATAAAAGCTCGGAAGTTGATAAGGAATTTCCTAGAGAGGAGAGTGGATGTAGGGTGGTTGTCGAACCACTATATATTCTTTGTGTTGTTTCTTTGCTTTATGTTTATACTTGTCATATACATCTAGTTATAAGCAAAAACACAACACATGAGCTTAAAAGTTCGAAAAAATTGGGAACACTGTTCTCTCCCACATTTTTATATGCAACGAAATCAAAGCGTTTTTGCTTCATACTTATGAAGAAAGATAGGTTTTCCCCTTTGGGACCAACAAGTGGTATCGAGGCAGTGCTCAAAAGATTTTCTTCAATGTAATCGCTGGCGGATCTATTTTAAAAACTGTCTACGATCTGATACCAACAAGTGGTATCAAGGAAGCGAAAAGTTTTACACAACAATGGAATAATAGAACTTTTCATTGATAAAGACCGAAGGTCGAGGTTACATTACAAGTTACAAATCAAAGAGAACACGGAGGTCAATACATAACTCTAAACCCTAAACCCTCAAGCCATAACCCTAAACCTTCATCCAAACCCAAACTAGATCTAGGTAGTGATTAAGAGGAGGAGTAGAGAGGTTTTAAGATCTCATGCTCTTTTCCCCCACTTAGGGGTGAGGGAGGCTTGAAAGGTAATCTTATGCCATGGTTGATGGACTCTCCAATGGAGTGAGAGCGGCCTTGATAGGATTTTTAAAGCTAGGAGCCCTAAGAAAGAGTCGATTGGGCTCTCAATTTTGTTAAATGGTGAGTTTGATATAGGGAAGATCATTTTGTTATGCGATCAAGTTATGATATCAAACTCCGTCATTTTCAGACCGAGTCTGCGAATCTTTGGTTCGTCGTCGAAAAGACACACAAAAGCTGCATCTGATTGGGAGAAGTGTCTTCTCGATTGCGATAGCGAATCCGTCCCGATGGTAGAGAAGCTTAGCAGCGATTGTATGAGAAATCTTTGATGACGAGAACCGCAAAAAGGACACGAAGGGGTTGATTTGAGAAGATGAAATCATGGAAAAGGGGTAAAAGTGTTTGCCGGAAATCTCACCGAAAAGCAAGGTTCACCGGGATACATGATTCTACAAAGAAGATATGTATGGTGAAATGAGTTATGTCGTGTAAAACATTGGTCCATTTATAGAGGCCAAACAAGGTGCAGATGCAAATTTGTGTTCTCAAAGCCTTTTAGAAAAATTTGCATCAACAGAACGACGATGTAGAAATCACAGCGACCCGATAATTGGAAAAAAGTTACGGCCGGATTGACATATCGAGAGTGTCGGGCGATATCTACTCATGTCAAATCAAGACCAACTTAGGGGAATAGAAGCTACTATTCTAGACTAAGTTTTGGCGATAACACTTTCAAGAATTAAGCTTAATCTGAGGAGAATCAGTTAAGTCAACAAAAATCTGATTACATCTGGTGATCAAATGAAGAAAATCATTTGAGCTTGAAAGCTTCACCCGTCGGATATATCGGTCTATATCGGTTGAAGGGAACTTCAACTTGGGGAACTCACGGAATCAAAAGTAAATGGTCAAGATCGACGCCGGGTGCAGACAAGGCTGATCGAGATCAAATGAAGTTAGTTGAGTTCAAATGATGAAATGCGTCAAAAAAACCGGAAGTGAAGAAAATTTAAAACCGACTAAATCGGAAGAAGGTTGCGGATCGGGAAGATGAGCAAAAGAGATCGTCGAGATCGGGCGTGATCAAGATCGGATATGATCGTCGATATGCTAACTGATATAATGACTAATCTTTATGTTGATCTAAAAGATGTGTTGATTTGATTAGTCAAGCTAATCAGATAAGGCAAAAAGAAATTTGATAAGCAGGTAAAATGTCTGAGACTCGATAAGTAAAATTGAAATGAGACTCGATTATAGATCAAAAGACACGAGGGTCAAGATATCGAAGTCGAAGAACTGAACTCGGTCGGCATGAGTGTCGATTATACTGATCGAGATAAAGTCCATTGAAGAAGAATTTGGGAGCAGAAATAAGATGTAAGACCAAGACCAAAACCGAAGACTTGTAATTCTTTTTTTTGTCTTTATTTCTTTGATAAGTTCATTTAATCGTAAGTGATAACATAAGATCAATGAAACCTTTATCTTTATGCTCAAAGATAATACCTCATTATCTTTTTACATGTCTTTTATGTTGATATGCACGATTGAATGTCTACGATCGATTGTATGCTCGTATAAAGGGAAACTATATGATCTTTATGGGAGAAATTGCTTAGAAAGTATTTAGTAATGATCTATTTAGAAAAAAATTCATTCTTGAAGAAATCTGTTGAATGATTTAAATTGATTAGAGATTTACCATTCTTGTAATAGGAAAAAAATGAAACACGAGTATAGGTTATATGTTTGTAACAAGATAGGTTTTGGCATCATCAAAAAAAGGGGAAATTGTTGGGAAATGAATTTAATAAAAGGATTTTGATTAGATCCCAAAACCCCTGAGTATGACATGTTCGGGATAATCTTAATAGATGAGTCGGGATTCGGTTATAGAGTGTTTAGGGATATTATCGCACCATGTATAGTCGGCAGATATAGACGGAGTTAGAAATCGAAGACTTCGATGAAAGCAAGATTTGAAGACTTCGATAGGATCTTGAGGCGAAGACTCGAAGAACACGAAGACTCGAGGAGAACACGAAGACTCGAGAGAACACGAAGACTCAGAGGCGAAGACTTCGGAGAAATATCGAAGACTTCGATAATATCTTGAATGCTCAATTATATCACGAATGTTCGAGGCACTAAAAGCGAGGAATATAGCCGTTGGAATCGGTGGCGTGGACCAACGAGGAAGACAACCGACTGAAAAAGCTGCGGAGAACTTACGAAGAATAGTATGGATTTGAATGTGATTCTCTCCAACGGTAACATTCAAATCCACACTATAAATCTAAGTTCTTCCTTCATTATCGATGGTGGATGGGCGGATGCGTGGAGATCATGCACAAAATCTTTACCAAAGCCAAAGAGCGTTATAGTAGAAAGCATTCCACCTAGAACACAAGTACGTAGATATACAAATATATTCAAAGAGTGTTCTAGAACCCAACCTAAGCAACCCACGATGTATCATAAGCTTAGAGATTTTCCCAACCTTAGCATTGAAGGCTAAACCATTTATAAGGAAAATCTCACCATAGTTGAGACAACACCAAACCCAAAACCCGGTGGTGAAGTGAGGTAGTTGTTAGGCAAACCCAGTGAGGGGTGATAAGTCGGTTGGAGTGTGAACTCGTTAAACATCAGAAGTATCCCGAGTGAGGTGATAAGTCCCGAAAGAGGTGTGAACTCGTTAAACATCTAAGAGTTTGAGTTAGTAAACTACGGAGGTAGTAAATGAAAGCTCGAGTCGGGTTGAGTAAAGTAAACTACGTGGAGTAGTCGAAAACTTCGGCGAGTTGAGTAAGTAAACTACGAGGTAGTCGAAAGCTCGAAGTTGATAAGGAATTTCCTAGAGAGAGGAGAGTGGATGTAGGGGTGGTTGTCGAACTTTTTATATATTCTTTGTGTTGTTTCTTGCTTTTATGTTTATACTTGTCATATGCATCTAGTTATAAGCAAAACACAACACATGAGCTTAAAAGTTTGAAAAAATTGGGAACACTCTGTTCTCTCCCCTTTTTATATGCAACCGAAATCAAGCGTTTTTTCCTTACTTGACGCTTAGAAGATAGGTTTTCCCACGGGACCAACACAATCGATGGCTTCTAGTCTTGCAACAGGTCGAAAAGGTTTCATCATAATCCAAGCCTTCTTCTTGGGAATAACCTTCAGCAACTAGCCTTGCCTTGTTTCTTACAATGTTGTTATTCTCATCTATTTTATTCTTGAATACCCACTTGGTTCCAATCACATTGTGCCTCTCGAGGGCCTATCCACTAGCTCCCAAACTTCATTCCTTGAGAATTGATTGGCTCTTCTTGCATAGCGTAATCCAAAATGAATCTTGTAGAGCTTCTTCAATCGATGAAGTTCTTTCTCGATAGGAAACAAATGAATAGTGCACTTTCACCATGGAACCTTCTTGTTTTGACACCATCGGTTAGATCACCCACAATCGACTTGTAGGATGACTATCTAACCATCTTCTTCTAGATGTTCCCCTTCAATAGTATCCTCAACATTAGAAATGTTAGGTTCAAAGGCGATTCATTAAATTGGGGAACAACGAGAAAAGGAGAAAGGAATCATCTTCCGAGGAAATTCCATTGAACATTGTTAGAGACATTTGTTCCCCTTTGGTTGATAGATTGAGTTTGCCTCATTTGTGACCACATCTTCATTGGCATCACATACGAGTGCAGGCGGGTGTCTGTTGATTAGCGACTTTGGTGTGTTGGCTTTCCTTGATGGAGAATTTCCATCACGAGTTTCACCATCACGAGTTCCATCACGAACTTCTTTATGCGAGTCTGAATCACTCCATTCATATAAAGTGGTGACTTCTTCTTTTCGGAGTTAGGAGGATGTTTTGTCATTCTTTTTCGGGCTTAGTCGGTGATTCTCTTAGTCGGTTCTCTCTGAATCATGTTCTGTTTCTTACGAACACAAATAGATTCATAAAAAACAACATGAGGTGTTTCTTCCACAATAAAGTCCTACAATTGTAAACTCACGAAGGCTTTCTTGACTTGAGAATATCTAAGAATATCCCTTCATCGACTTTGCTATCAAAAGTTTTCAACTGATCTTTACCATTATTGTGTATGAAACACTTGCAACCAAAACACACGAAAAGAAAAGAAACAAGAGGCTTCCTTTCATTCCAAAGCTCGTATGGAGTTTTTTGCCTTGACTCTTGGTCAAGCATGGACTGTTTTGAGAATAGCATGCGGTGTTGATAACTTCATTAAAAAAAATCTTTTAGGAATATAAAACTTCAACTATCATTGTCCTTGCAGCTTCTTTCAAAGTCCCATTTCTTCTCTCAGCAACACCATTTTGTTGTGGGGTCCTTGCAGCTGATGTTTCATGAGTTATTCTATTTGCTGCACAATAATCAGATATAATATGGTTTATAAACTCAGTTCCTTTATTTGATCTGATTTTGACCACACTCGAGGTTCTTTTTAAGATCTTGAGTCTTTTTCGATGGATTCGAGCGGTTTTATTCGAGTCTCTTTCTTCTTGAGTAAGAATATGACCCATGTATATCTTGAGTAGTCATCAACTACCACGAGTGTATATTTCTGCCATTTGTGCTCCTTTGGTATTCTTGGACCAAAAAGATCCATATGCAACAATTGAAGTATTCTTTTCGGTAGAAACATCTACTTTGCTTTTAAATGATGCTCTAACTTGTTTTCCTTTTTGTACGCATCACAAACATGTTCTTTCTTGAACACTTCATTTGGTAACCCTCTCCCGCAAGTGCTAATCTTGCAAGTTTGTTCAGGGTTTTTGAAATTAGGGTGATTCATCCTTTTTTGTGCCACAACCAAGTGGTATCTGTGGAACTTTTTGCAACCAAACATGTATCTTTAGGAGTTGAACTCCAATCGACCAAATATACACATTTCCTTTTCTAGTACCCGGTCGGTGGGAATTTTTACGTGAGGTATCATCATTCACATAACATAAGTTCTTTGAGAAACTCAACATTAAATCCCTTGTCCGCGAAATTGGCTTATTGAAAGCAAGTTATGCTTCAAACCGGATACATATGAAACACCATGGATATGAACAGAATCAATTTCAAGAGTTCCATATCCTTGATCCTCATTTTGGAGTTATCTCCAAGTGTGATCACGAGGGCCTTTCGCTCAACATAGTCGTTGAGTATTTGCTTATATCTGTCGTATATGTCTTGAACATCCTTTGTCAAGATACCATACAGAGAGCCATTTCATCTCCACTCATCAAGTCTTTATGTGATCTTCAATCGACTCGGTGCCCTTGTTTTTCACTGAAAAGCAGATCAATTCTTTGGTACCCATTTGGTGTAGGGTCCTACCGGAGTTAATTTTGTACCTTTTGGAATCCAAAATCGCCTTGACAACTCTAATTACTTTAGAGTGGTTGATTTATCTTCCATATACATCTACATACACATTTACCACTCTAGATGCCTTAGTAGTATCTGTGTATGAGTCTTAGCCTTAGCATGAACATGAGCCTTAGAATTTTTCTTGGGTGCAGGGCTTTTTGTTCCATTGCTTTGGCTTTTTTGTGCTGTGGTCTATATCTTTGTTGACTTGGGTTAGAAACCTTTACCCTTAGGCAAGTGGGGCTTAGGTTACTGTCTTGAAATTGGGGTCTTCGATGTCGAGGACTTGGTCTTTCGGTTGAGAATGACTCTGTTGAGTGTTTCTCTTCGAAAATTCTCTCTTCAGTTGGTCTGAGATCTTTTGGGTTTGCATTCTTAACTGAGGCTTGAAGTACTTGCTTGAAAAATATCTCTTGAGTGGTCGGGTTTTCTAGCCTTTTCTGAGGTTTTGGGCTTTCTTACGAACATTCAGTTTTTCAGAACCATAGGTCCTTTTTCCCTTTGTCTAAAACTTTGGGCAATTCTTGATCCAGAAGATTTGGTGCCACTTGTTTAATAACAAAAGTCGTCTTAGTGCTCTTAGAAGCGGCGATTCGGATGACCTTGTGAGGTTCCCCTGGAATGTATCAATCCAGTTTTATAGTGGCGGTCTCTCGATAACTCACGAATTTCATCTATTACTTTAGATCACGAGAATTCAATAGAGTTAGCTTTCTATCGCACTATCCTCACATTTTTGTAGAGTTTCATGCTTCTCGGAGAGGTCATTGAACTTAGTTCGAGAAATTTAAATCTCCTCGATTGGATTTCTCTAGTTTTCCATTTAGGGTCTCTATCAACTTCTCTTTCTCTCGAGAGTTGTACTTTTTAACATCTAGTTCATTAGTAGTTCCCATTAATTGAGAAGTGATCTCGGCATTACTAGAGTCTTTCCACTTAAGATTCTCGTAATCGGTTCTTTGTTACGCTCTTGAGTTTCATTCGGCCGTTCTTGTAACCTGAGCATAGTCCTTCATCGGACTCTCAAAAGAATCCATCGGTCAAATTATTTGTTTTATAGTGGAACTTGACAACTCGCTGTGCTTGTGTAGGAGCAACAACAAAGATAGAAGAATTTACCTCCTCCTGACCGGCCATTAGGCAGATGTCATCAACATCACTATATCGAGAACACTTCATCGAAAATTTGGAACCTTCTTGAGGTGTTCTTCCTCTGCAACCATAGCTTTCTTTTACGGAGAACTTCTTGTCTCTCTTTGCTTGCCTTTCTTTTCTCTCCTTAGCACTTAGGTGCAGACGGTCATCTTGAAAATGACCTTTCTTTTTGGCGATTATAGCATCTGTTGGCATCATCATCGATCACTTTCCTCCTTTGTCTTGGAGTCCTTCTTTTTGGATGAAGATCCTTCAGCTTTCGGGTCTTTCCTTTTCTCAGTGGATCTGTCCTCAGCTTTAGAGTCTCTCTACGGTACTGTGATTCTGTAATAGTTTTTATATTTTCCATATCTACTATTAAGCCTTTCAAACCTCCTTGCCGCCGGTCTTTAGCTTATCCTCTAGCTCATCACGATTTTTAAGAAGGAGTTCTCGAACTCTCTAGTTTTTCTGAGGATTTTTCCTTGGCTTTGAAAGCCACATTTTTACTAGATGAAGAATCATCTTTGCTGTCAGCTTTCTTTGATTTCTTATCAATAACGAACTCATAAGCTTTCAGCTCAGAGAAGACTTGTTGGTACGACATTGAATCAATGTTCTTGGTGTTTTCAATCACCACTGCATGAATATCCCATTTCTTAGATAAACCTCTAAGAATTTTCAATGATATTTCTCTTTGTGGATATCTCTTTCCAAGAGCATTTAGATCATTCATTATACTAGTGAATCGACTTCCGGTTTGTCAACAGATTCACCATCTTCCATTTCAAAACTGTCAAACTTTCCAATTGCAAGAATCTGAAAGTTTGTTCTCTTTGATATGATCTGTGCCTTGGCACATCATAGCTAGTGTATCCCATATTTCTTTGGCAGTATTACAATGAGAAATCATCCCCATCACACCATCATCAATAGTGTTATATAGTGTATCTTTGGCAATATAGTCTAGATTGACTCTTCCTCTCCTCGAGTAAGTTGATCATCGAGACTTTGGAAATTCGATCTGGGATCATTTCTCTCATTTTGGTTACTCGGGATTCACAGCGATGAATTGGAATAGTCCTTAGAAACCACTCTCCACATCGTTCATGCTTAGAATACAGGTGAGCCTGCATTCTCAATCTCCACAAATCATAGCTCTCTACCGAGAACATTGGAAGTTTCTTAGAAGGCATTAAGTCTGAGCCTTGTAAGATTTCAGCAAATTAGATCATTCTAAGTGAACCCGGGGAGTCTTTTAGAAATTTAAACTCACGGTCAACAAAAGCTAGTGGTTAAGTTGAACCCACTGCGAGCGGGTTTTAAAAAATGGATCGATTCGGTGATCACTTTTGAAATTAGTGATCTGTTGAACTCCGCTCGATACCACTTGTTGGTCCCGGGTAAACGAGTCTTTGCGTGTATGGGGGATAAGCGTGTTGATGATTTTAAAACTTTTCTTAATCGAGGTCGGATGGGTCGGAGGTTGTCTGATGATTTGTACTGAACCTGATGATTGCACTGAGTCAAAAGTCTACGAGGCGGTGACCCTTTTTTCGGTAGCCTCGGATAATCAATGAGCTTTGAGTTTTTTGAGATCTGAGTTGCTTGAATAGCTACTCGGATATGCGGAATGGTTGTACTTTCGTTTATGCTTTCTTGAAAACCTTCCTTTTAATGGAATAATGATTAAGGTTGTGATTCGGTTAGATCTGACTTCGTTGGATTGGTTCAAACTGAATATCGGTGAAAATATACTTTCGAGTTATAGATATGCAACATATAATCAAAAGCAAAAGCAGAGAAAGAAATAATAACAAGTTATAATGGTTCGGAGACTCAAGCTCTCCTCGTCCACTCTCTCGACTCTTGAGAGAAATTCCTTAACCACTTCTAAGGGTTTTCGACTACCTCTGTGGTTTACTAACCTTTCTATTTTGAGCTTTTCGACTACCTAGTTTGGTTTACTTCAAAAACACACACAAGCTTTTGACTATCCAAGATAGTTTACTCACTTCTTCTCTAGAGTTTTACGACTACCTCTTGTGGTTTACTAACTCTTTACAACTCCAACTCACCAACAATCACACTCAAACTACCTTACAAAGGGTTTGGAGTTTCTTGGTTGGTTTCCAACTAGGATGAGATATCCTTTACAATTAAGAACAATGCAAAGGCTAGGATATCTCTACTAAGCTTTGGATATATCTTATCAAAACTAGGCTTAGTGAATGAGCTCTCTTCAATGTAAAGCACTTGGGAAATTCTTGGGTCGAAAGGTGCTTCAACTTTCAATAATAAGTTTGAGCTCTTGAGTTGCTTACAAATTTCCGTAACCTTCAATGTAGAGGGTCACTAGTATTTATAGGCAAACACCAAGGTCACTCTTGAAAAACTATCCATTGGAAGAGATAGCTTCATGAGTTTTCTCTTATGGTGTGTGATGAACGGCTATTTTTAGGGTTTGAATACTCCCTAGCATATTTTAGGCAATATGCCTTTATCGACCGATCACCACTTTTTGCGATGCGGAACATAGTACTCTTGACATGCTTGGTGACTGGCGCTTTTCGATTGTCGATAAAAATCTGATGATGTCTTCCTCTGATTGGCTCTTGTCTTGATAAATGTAAACAAACATAACGACTCTTTTGGTCAATATTTAAGGTGATATAACCTTAACAACACTTAGTTTTAGTTCCTTTTATGCATGTGAATGTCTTGGGCAATATCTATTTTTACATGTATTCGCGTTTTTCGGTTTTGTATCCTTGAATAGATATTTTCGATTGCCTCGGAACATTGAG
The DNA here is from genome assembly GCA_037126765.1 of Stenogyne calaminthoides. Taxonomy (NCBI): domain Eukaryota; kingdom Viridiplantae; phylum Streptophyta; class Magnoliopsida; order Lamiales; family Lamiaceae; genus Stenogyne; species Stenogyne calaminthoides. The sequence continues at coordinate 23,429,352 of JBBCBC010000006.1, forward strand.
GGTTATCTTGAGCATTGATGAATTCTTGAGTCTTGATAATTCATGTCTTGATATCTTCTTTGTCTTGATCTTGATCTTACGAGTCTTGAGAGATATCTTGGTGATATCTTGAGTCTTCATCTTGAGTCTTGATTTCTCGATTTCATCTTTGAGTCTTCACTTTCTCAATTTCATCTTGAGTCTTGATTTTCTCGATCTCATCCGAGTCTTGTTTTTTGGTCTCATCTTTGAAACCCGGTTCTCGATTTCATCTTTGAAACTTCAGTTTCTTCAGAAACTTACTGAGTCTTCAGAATCTTCAGAATCTAACCTGGTATATATCTGCTGACTATACATGGTGCAGATAACATCCTGAACACTCTAAAACTGAATCCTGACTCATATATCAAGATTATCCTGAACATGTCATACTCAGGGTTTTTGGGATCTAATCAAAATCTTCTTTATTAAATTCATCTCCCAACACTTCCTATTTTTACTCCTCAATAAAAAGTCATAAACATGTATATCTTTGTATTTTATTAGAATAAGTTTGCTCGTGTTCGTAAAAAATATATAACCGAAGGTAGTGCATGAAGAAATATTTTTGGATATAGAAGTTTTGCACATGGATAATAGTAAGCTTACAACTCCCATCCTCCAGCGTACATTCTATTTAGTCCTTTATATCTCAAGCATGCTTGGATATAGAGGTTTTGCACACAAATTGTTGGAGGTGAAGAAAAAGTATTTAGTGTGTATGTCTTTGTATATGCCGATGAGAAGACATATATTACATGTAATTTAGTGCCACCTGAATCCAGTTTCGGCTATCATCCCAAATTAAATATTTTGTTACCTGTAGTTGGATTTGTGGTTCTACAATTATGATTAATTAATGTAGACATCATATAATATTTGTATAAACTCTGAAGATAACTGTATAAATTTGTCATTTTTGAGGATAATATATATTTTTTAATTTTATTTAGTAAATGAGTTATATTATACAATATGCATTCATCAATTATTTATTTTAATGACATTTTGTTTATAATTTAGCTCATTGGAAAACTGTAGATCTGAAATTATTAATGTTGGGGTTTGTACAAATATTTTGGGTCGTGTGTAAAAACACGAGAATTGTGTCCATGCATAAGCTGTTGGAACTTGGACAGAGTAAATTATGGGAAAGTGTTGTTCGTGTTTTGACTATTGATTAGACAATACACTGTAATAAAAAAAACAAAATGGTGAAACAATTCATTTTTTATTGGTGTCGTGTACTTATACCACAGTAAATGCATTTTCTTTAGCATGATGTTTTAGAAATGAACCCTACAATTTGTGCAGGAGTTGAGTAGAGTGCCTTATACAGTGATATAGTGCATCATATGGGGAAGAGTTGTTGGTGTTTTGGGACAATACAAGTTATATTAATGTGTGTGTATATATAGGGTACTATATAATGAGTGGTATGAAATATTATTCTCACAAGTTTCTATTCTCATACAACATCATAATGGTATTGTATTGGAATTATTTTGCTCGTCCTCGTAAAAGAAAAAAAATTTAATGGAATTGAATCCATAAATAATTTTGGATACAGAAGTTTTGCACAAGAATGATATTCATATCTTCATATGAATTTGCCAATGTTCAACAATCTCGCGGACAAACATCTTGTGCAAAATTGGATACAGAGGTTTTGCACACAAATGTTTGAATGTGAATACAAGGGGTGCATAAAATAGCGCATATGATTATTTTATCTTAGTTTTCCCTGCATCCAATCCATTGGTATAATTCATATATCATTAATTATGATTTATTTGATATATCTATTATTTTAATATAGTAGTTGTTCACAAGTTTTTAAGTAGTTTGATATAGATTGATTGTATTTGTTATGAATAATAATATTAGTAAAATATCCTGGCTTGGTATTGCCCTCAGACGTAGTCGTTAAAGACGAACTGGGTGATCAAACTTTTTTTTATTTCTATATTTATTGTTGGTGCGTTTATTGTTTGATAGAAAAAAGTATTTATAATATAAATAAATTTATGGACAAATTATATAAGGTCATAATATATCAATATCAACATTATTGGTCTATATATATGTGTACAGAAAAAATATATAAGTAACACTTTGAATTAACATTTTAACTCATTTTTCAAAAACCATATATTAAAATTTTAATATACATACCAATTAAAAAAGGCCCTGATGCGTTCCCATGCAATGCAATTCAATAAATGTTTGAATTCAAACTAATAAAGATGATAACGCACGAGTAAAGATGACAATGCACGACCCGTGTAAATGTATACAGAATATTGTCTCATTCGATTTATTAAAGATTCGCACGCGTCTTCTGAAAATTGGTGAGGTGACAATACACTGCAATAAAAATCCAAAAAAAGCCAACTTTTTAAAGATATATTGGGTTTAGGTATTGACTATTTGAATGTAGTGTGTTCATGTATATATAGATGCATGTTACAATGAAACTTTGTACAAGAACATTAGTTCTATAAATTTTTTTCATTTTCATACAACTCATATAAGGTCAAAATCATGATGGTTTTGATTTTATTGTGGAATCAGTTTCCACGTCGTAGGAAAAAACGTGCAAATGATAGATGATATATCTATTATTTTTGGATAAAGAAGTTTTGCACATTAAAAAAATTCATTTCTCTGTATTTATTAATGCGTTGCCGAACACTCAAAGCTCTAAGCGTAAAAGCTTGCGCACAAACTTTTGGAGATGAATACAAAAGAGTTATATGCATGTATAGATATATGCGAAGATAACATAGATGTTTCTTTGAATTTTAATGAAATTTAGTTTTGGGGTTAACTACAATGTTGTATTTATTTATTTAAAGCTGTATAGATGTTTTTTGTATATTCAATTTGTGATCTGGATGTTTTACACACTTTTGTAATAAAGTTTCATGTACGAGTAGTGTATGTTTACACCAGTCGTGTATTATATATTAAAGAATATTTCTAAATGAACGATTACCGTAACTTGATTGTATCAGATGATGTTACCCTAATATGACATATTGTGATGAAAATTATTACAATTTAAAAAAATTATACTTACATCATCCATCATCCATCATCCATGTATAGATATGTGCACATAGATTAGTATATACAAATTCAATTTTTCTATAATATTTTCACAAAATCATGTCACAGCCTTATAAACTTCCAGAACAAGATAGTTTTTTCTATAATGATGTTTGTTCAAAGGAGGTTATGATTGCTCTTGTTGCTACTCTTGTAAGCCTAAAGAAAAATGGAAAGTGGGAATGAAATAAAGCCACTCACATTGAAGGTGTTATGGTAGTTAGAGATTACATTAAAAGTATTTTTAACAAAAACTACAAGATCCATGAAGTTCTTTCGCGGATTAGTTGTCTTCGCAATCGGTTCCACGTTTTTGAAATAGTTATACATTATCCAAATGTTTATTGGGATAGAGAATTTAACTATGTTGAAGCTTCTGTGCATCGATGGTTTAAATGGAGGGAGGTAATTTATTTATATATAGTATCGCAATAAATATTGTACAATGTTTCAATCATCTAACCTTGTGACCTACTATGCATCGATCTAATTTATTTATAATGTTTTAGGAACTTCCGCTGTCAATGGCATACATCAAATACAGAGAACCATTGTACGATGATCTAAAGACGTTATTTGAGGGCACAGAGTATGAGGAAGAGTATGGAAAAAACCATCCTTATATTTTGACGAATTTTTAATGGCTTGTAGTACTATTATTGGATTGTTATGTAAGACGTGTTGTAAGCAAGTAATACCTTTCATTGAAGCAAGTAATATGTTTTAATGTAGTCGTATTTTATTGACTTGGTATGTATGATTATTTTATAAGCAAGTAATACCTTTCATTCAAACTATTAATATCTTTCATTTTAATCAATTAAATACATTTGAAACTATTAGATTGCACGCCTAATATTACAAATTTTGTGTTAATATACACGAGTCGTACAGATGAACGTATAGGGCAAATAAAACAAACAATAACAGCTTTTTCTGAATCCTTGGGGAAAAGTAGTGTTTGATGATGGGTAACAATATTAAAAATAATATTTGTGAGTGTCTCTATATATAGAGTCCATATTTTCTATCAACCGTGCAATGTATAGATTTTCTTCCAATTTTTTTATTTTTTGGTTTCAGAAAAAAATTTAATGTTGATAATTTTCAAATTACTATTTATGTTTAAAAAAAATGGCTATTGAAAGTGATTTGCTAAATATTTTTGGATATAGAAGTTTTGCACAATTACATTTATAAGTTCGATAACTTTCATTCAATTGAGTGCAACGATGAAAATCGTAAACATCTGGATGAGCATTGGTTCCAAATGTTTTGCACACAACTATTTGAAGTTTGGTCATTATATAATTATTATATAAATGTCATTGGTCACAATATAATTGTATGTTCAAGAAGATGATGGAGTACAGTGGTTTTGCACACAATCATTTGAGAAGATGACGACAATTACTGTATGTTTTATGTTATACAATTATTGTATGATTCTATTTATTTATTTGTATTATACCACCTTTATATATCCAGTTTCGGACACACGAGACTCGTTAGGTAAAGAGTCCATATATCGAGTCCTCCTAAATTTTTTTATATAAAGTCTCCTGAATTGTCACTTTAAAGTTAAAACTTGCAATTTTTTACATGGCACATGCCAAATGGAAACCGAAAAACAATTTTGAAAGATTAGAGAACAATAGCTTATGGAGACCTGAAGTCGACGCCAGACTTTCGCTAAAGCAACCTTGTTTACGAGCATTCAGTTGGAAGGTGGAAAGTTGGGTGTCCCGACCAAACGAAGAGCATTATTAAAGCCACATCCAATTTGAGTCGAAGGTATAAAACAATGGATTACACTTTCGATATTGTCTCCGAAAGAATTGATTCTTTCAAAGCAAGGCACGATTGTTGGTTAATGATGATAAACACCAAGGGTGAATGTTCATGGGATAGGGAATTCACTACTATTTCTGCATCACCTGATATTTGGGACTTTTGGTTTGATGTAATAATATATACATCTTATTTATTACTATTAATACACATAATTTCAATTTATATTACCAATATCATAAAATTTTGCCAATAGATAATATTTAACTGATTTAATTTTTTTGTTTTTGGTATAGGTTGATGAGAAGTCAAATTCTTATAAGGACTCAGATGAACCCATATGGGATATGTTGAAAGTTTTATTTCCAACACCATCATTACAACCAACTTTATCCGACTGGCTTCGACGTCGTGCAGTGGATCTTCGTTAATTGTAAATTTTTTTTTTAATTTATCATGAAACAATTAATCAATTCCCATTAAATTATATAAAAATTTCATTTTACGGTTAGATCTAAGGTGAGTAAATTTTCACTCAATTGGGCGATTATTTTAAATAGAGCTACACATTTAAATCATTGGAATACATTCCGATGAAACAAGTAATACAGTTCGATGAAACAAGTAATACCTTTGACTAAAACAAGTGATAGGAACCATTTAAACAAGCTACACATTTAAATGAAACAAGTTACACATTTACTTGTAGTACAAGCATTACGTTTTCATATGGTGGCTTCGATCAGATTATAGTATTAAAACATGGAATACATTCCGATGATACAAGTAATACATTTCGATCAAACAAGTAATACCTTTGACTAAAACAAGTGATAGGAACCATTTAAACAAGCTACACATTTAAATGAAACAAGTCACACATTTACTTGTAGTACAAGCATTACGTTTCAATATGGTGGCTTCGATCAGATTATATTATTAAAACATGGAATACATTCTAATGATACAAGTAATACATTTCGATGAAACAAGTAATACCTTTGACTAAAACAAGTGATAGGAACCATTTAAACAAGCTACACATTTAAATGAAATAAGTTACACATTTACTTGTAGTACAAGCATTACGTTTCCATATGGTGGCTTCTATCAGATTATAGTATTAAAACATGGGATACATTCCGATGATATAAGTAATACATTTCGATCAAACAAGTAATACCTTTGACTTAAACAAGTGATAGGAACCATTTAAACAAGCTACACATTTAAATGAAACAAGTTACACATTTACTTGTAGTACAAGCATTAAGTTTCGATATGGTGGCTTCAATCAGATTATAGTATTAAAACATGGAATACATTCCGATGATACAAGTAATACATTTCGATCAAACAAGTAATACCTTTGACTAAAACAAGTGATAGGAACCATTTAAACAAGCTACACATTTAAATGAAACAAGTTACACATTTTACTTGTAAGATAAGCATTACGTTTCACTAAAACAAGTATTACATTTAGATTGGAGATTATATGATAAAATGGAGAAATAGAGACTGGTCGAGTCGAGCAGACTCACTCGATTCGTATAGGGCATTAAGTCGGGGTGTTGGAAAAGTGCTAACCTTGAAACCCGATTCTGAAGGAGCTCGTGTCGACCACGTTAAATTTTTTCCCTAATTTCAAAACCTAAAAACTCCCCCTCGAAAATTCAATCCCAGTATTCCCAATTAACTCGAATCCACCATCTAAAATTCTTAGAATTCAAACCTAGTAATACATTTCGAGAGATTGATCTGTCTTGTAGATGCCCACACACGTCGCGCAATACCTTCGGTTTTCGTGCAATTTTCCCTTTATTGTGTGCGGCGAAGTTGGACGGAGAATCCACCACATTGTTTTTTAAAAGGTACATAGAAAGTTCAATAGCTCTCTCTTGTTCGATAGTTAGTAATTGATACATTTACAAATTACACGTATGGGTCATTTCGTGGTTAAGCGGATTGTTGAAAAATGGAAGGGATGTAGTGTTTTGCAACTAGTACTTGGGAATAATACAACTATTACGTTCGCATTATTCATGGTTTCATTTAAACAAAAGAGAGCTTTTTGAGTATAAATTTTGGCTGGGTTTCTGATTAATGGAATTGGGTTTATGAGTATTGTATTGACATCATTATGTTGTTTTGTGAAACAATTTATAGTTTAGTATTGTTATTTTTCAGAATACAGGAAATGTACACGTATAGGGCAAAGATAGGTAATTGGGTTAACTGGGATGTGTTAACCTAAATAAAGTCAAAATTGAGAGGCCCTGCAGTGACATTATTTAAGAAATCATGTTTTGGTCATTTTATTGATGCCGAAAAGATGCAATTTCAACCACAACTTTATCTTAATTTGTGCTTCTGTCAAGATGGATCCAATGATACTGATAAAGTTATGTTTGATATAAATGAAAAATTAGCAATTTTTGGACCAACAGAGATGTGCATTGTTACTGGATTGAGATATGGGTCATTGCCTCCATATCCTAAATCATCTACATTCTACGATATATACTTCAACTGAAAGAAGAAGTTATATATCAATGACATTGAAAAACAGCTTCTCAAGGAATGTGAACAAGATAGTGGGTCATCGGAGAGGTGTGTGAAACTAGAATTACTTTGGTTGCTTGAAGGAATTCTTTTGGCAAAGGATAAGACTAAAACAAAACTTGACGCAGGGCACGCGAACTTGTTAGATGACCTAGATGAATTTAACAATTATCCTTGGGGAAAAGTAGTGTTTGATGAGGTGGTGAGTGAGCTAAGAAAGTTTCGTGAGCGCCTTTTTGATTTGTATGAAAACCAGTGTATTCAAGGGAAGGATGCAAATGGTGAAAAAGAGACGGTCATAATGCATGACTCATTCAGTGTAAGAGGATTTCCATTTGCACTTCAAGTGTGGGCATACGAGGCTATACCCAGCTTTGGCAATAAATATGGGGATCCAGTGCAAAATAAAGATGGTATCATCCCACGATTATTGCACTACAAACCACACAAGACACCTTCATTTGAAGATGTAAAGGCTGTTATTTTTCAACTAGATCCTCAAGTAAGATAATACATTACAAACTTAATTTATATGTTTCTTAATTTGGATATATCTTTAATCATTTGTATAATATATCGTGTAGTTGAATGTGAATTACAGGTTGAACCCTACACCTTTAGAGAAGGACACAACTTGGCATAAAAGTTCAGAAAGCTTTCTTAAACAATTTTGATACCCAACTATCGAAGAAAGAGATAAAGTACTGGAGTGGATGAAGCGGCTACGTAATGAACACGGTTGCAGCAGTGGAAACGAACAAAAAGAGGTATATTTTAAATACAATTGATGTATAGTATGTTAGTATTAATTTAGTTCATATATTGTGATTATTTTTTAGACTCCCGTGCAGGTCGACCATTTGAAAACCATAAATGAAAGATTAGACAGAATGCAAGAAGGATTTGATAAGTAGTTTCGATTAGTGTTAATGGTGTTAGATGATTTGAATAAGAGCATAGACGCAATTTATACACGCGACAATGGTCCAAGCACTTATGGAACTTCAAATGCGCCTGATAAAATATTGAACAATGGAACACAATTTCAGCGTGATAATACCTTCAAATATGGAAGTGGAGTTCAGTGTAATGTTTTCGAACGCGAGGATGATCATGACAACTATGATGGATGCGGGTTTGAAGAAATGGATCAAGAGAAGGATGAAGATAAGGATGAAGTGAACAATGAAGTGAACGACGAAGATAAGGATGAAGTGAACGATGGAGATAAGGATGAAGTGAACAATGAAGTGAACGATGATGCGAAGGAGCAAGAAAGGGATGGATTGATTGATGATGAGAAGGAGCAATAAAATGATGAAGTGAATGATGATGAGGTAAAAGATTTATCTTCAATGCTAATGATTTAAGAGAATCATGAAGATAATGTTGTTGAAAAAAATGATGATGAGACAGTCGGTGATGGTGAACACCTATATAAACCCCTAGTGAATGTGAATGAAGAGAAGGATGAAGAAGGAGAAAAAGATTTGGTGGACGAACTGAAACCTAAAAAAGCTAAAAGGGGAAGAAAACGAAAGACCAGTAAGTATAAGCAAACACCGTATACAACTTTCACAGCGGAGAAGCGAAAAAAACTAGAATTGGAATATGATTCAAAGAACATTGAATCATTTTGAAACATAAGCGTTATTGTTAGTTGGATGATGGCCGTGTAAAAAATTATAATACAATTTTTTTTATTTATAATTTATATATAATTCAATTGATAACATATATATATCACTGATTTTTATGATTAAACGTAGTATTACAATCAACACCTCGGTGAAATTAGTAGAAGCTGTTAATGCCAGATGGTTCGACAACCTGTACCTTGTACCCACAAACACCGTAAATTGGTTATACTCGCATGTAAGAAATTACATATTTTGGTTTATAAATATTTGCGCACGCTAATGATGATAAAGCATTAATGAATTGCATATTTGATGTAGCATGTTGATGGTCTTCTGAGTTTGGTAATTCTGAAGTCTAAGTTGTGGCCAACATATTTCTTGCAAGACTGGAGCATAGTTGAACAAAATTTTGAGGTTAGTATAATAAATTACCATTTACTTTGTATGAATTGATTCGTTTTTAATGCAAATATATAATTATAATTATGTGTATTGTAATAGGCTACATTAAAAAAAGTATGGAAACAATGGGATGAAACTGTTGGTGTATCCAATAGTAAAATAAAAACCAACTTAGAAGAGTGGATATGGGGTATCAGGAGCAAGGCTGTTATGAAGTATGTTACCGACGTTTATCCTATTGATGGAGGCCGACATTGGTCCGATGTGTCTAGAGTCTTAGGTGTTAAAAATATAACTTCTATGCATTGGGTCACGTATGAACTACGTATTGCCAATCAAGAAATTGTTGTTTATGACTCAATGTCGAGGAGGACAAGTTCAGAGGATATTGAAAAAGAATTTAAGGAAATGTCAGAAATGCTATCATCTATTTGCATGGAGACAGGAGTATGGAAAAAAAAAGAATACGCGCACCAAAGAAGGAGTGGACTGTTTCAGTTTATGAGCATCCACCTAATCAACATGGTGGAGATGACTGTGGAATCTTGGCAATCAAATTTATTGAATGTTTAGCAATGGGAACCAGTTTGGACAGTGTTGATGTGAAGAGTTGCAAGTACTGGAGGAAGAGATATTGTGCAGAGTTATTTTCGTCTTCATTCGTATGTTTGTAGTGTTTTGTTGATGAATTGTTGTGTGGCAAACACTTTCATTTGGCGTACTGTAGAATAATTTTATTGACTGTTTGGGATAAACACTGAGTTGATTTTATGTTAAAACTACTTAATTTTATTTTGAATGAGTCATGATGTACGTAATAATAAGATGTGTTTGCAAAAGCTTATGGTTTTAAAGAATTTATTAAAATTAATAATTATGGGAAAAGTGATTAATAGTAAACCCCTATAGTGTTTGTAAGAAAATTCAAAATGAGTTGTCATTATTTGGTATTTGGGAAATCTGATTTGTGTGTCACGAGTGAAATAGTATTCAAGATGAAATGGTATTCAGGTTACTTTTGTAAATTTTAATTAATTAAGTGATTTTTTTGCAAACACATTTTTTTTATCACTTCTCAAAATCACTTTATTTTAAAACACTCCACTTTTTATTTTTGCTACAAAAATCACTTAACAATGCTTTTTTAGAGACACTAGTGCTTGCAAACAGGCCCTAAAATACTACAAAATACTACAAATTACTTTTGCACATAATTCTAAGTGAGTATAAATTATAACCAGTTATAAGTTTTTTAAAACACCCTCTAATAAAAGGAAAAGTAGTGAGGCACAAAGCTTTTTTACAATTTGAACTAGTTTTTTTCCATTTTGCATTATTCGAAACCGACCTTCTCTCTACACCCTCAAATCCGACAAACACCCATTCATCGAGACACTTTCTTGCGCATACGAGCGGTGATGTCTTCGACTTCATCGTCCATGGACTCGAGCGATGAAGAATTGCAAGTAGTAACTGCACCTGGTATGTTTTATTTGTTTATCCCTATTTTGTTTCGAACTGCTATGACTATCATATATTGAGTATTTAGTAGTTGAAAAATAGGGTTTTACTAATCAGTGATTCGTTGCACTGCATGTTACTTTTTTAGTTGTATTTTTGTTTAGGGTTTGTCTGTAACTTTTCCAATTTAACATTTTGGGGGAGTTTTTTTGTTGGTATTGGGCTTTTTATGAAATGAGCGATTTCATTCTCTATGGGATAATGTTTTGAGATTTGTTGGAGTTTTCTGATGTTGTAATGTCTCTGTAAAATGTTTGTATGTTTATGCTGAACTGAAATGAGCAAACTACTCTCTCCGTCCCATTCTTTAAGAGAAACTTTTTAAAATACTAATAAATAATTCTTTCTACTTTATCACTATATCACTTTATCACATAAAATACTAATAAACAACTCATTCCACTCCCAACTACCCATTACTTTATCATTTTATCACATAAAATACTAATAAACAACTCTTTCTACTTTATCACTTTATTACTTTATTACTATTCCAATAAATCATTATGAGCAATGTAAAACTCTTTTAAAGAATGGGACGGAGGTAGTAGATCGATATATGTGACTTCTTTGTTTCATTTTTTATTTTTTCGATTGCATCCCAAGGCATATCCACTACAAAATGATATATTTTGAGTATAAGGATGCATTGGACACAAAAAGGAGGAAGATGAGCTACTAAACGGCATGTTGTTCATATTGAAAAAAGTACGTGTGAACAATGTAAATACCTATCAGATGATGATTAAGGACGTAGCCTTGTATTTGACGTGTACACTACGTGGTAAAGCTAATGTTGAATGTATCCAAAAGAAAATTGCGACATATGATGATTTATATCTACACTACAAAAGTTTTTTTCTTTTTCTTAGTCGGGTTTGTCATACAACCCGTCCACATGTACAACTAAATTTGGCCCTAAATATTGGAAAACTATAGAACATGTATGTGTTTATAATTAATTTATGCGTATAAAACCTCCTTAGTATAATGAGTAATAATGAAATCTTACTTTCAATTATTCGATTATTTAGTGAGTCCGAATTTGGATGCATATTTTAGGATTTATGCCTTCCAGCACTATGAAAGGTGTTGTCTGATCCTCGATTTCTACAAGCTTGATCAGTATGCATCTTACATTGATGAGGCAATACATTGTAAAATACCTATCGGTATGTGTTTTAATGGGTTCAGACCATTCATATTACCCCATAGTGAGTATTAATATGTATGTATGTATGTATATAATATATATTCCCTGCATCTGAAACTAATATGTCTATATGTTTGTGTGAAGCATCGGGTTCGATACCCTCAACAAACCAAAAATGAGATTGAGATGTTCTACAAAAATACTGGATGGAATATGGATGATTGGGATGATTGGGATTACTTTTATAATGGTGGTTGGGATCCTTTTTAAGGATGGGGATTTCTTGACAGGTTGAAGCTCACTGTCCGAAGACGAATGGGTTTTTGAAACCTGAACTTAATTACATGGTCATGTTTTCTGAAATATCATGGCGTTACAATAATAGAGATGATGACACTCTTACGTATAATTGGATCTTCGATAAGATTCGATCCATAGCATATGTTTATGAACTCTTCAAGCTCTTTGTATTTAAGACTCCTGGTGTTGAATACAATTTCTTTCGACATGAATCGAGGGTGAACGACGTGTACTGGAGCAGCGCGAGGGAAAGGTTAATTCACTGCATTACTTTTTTTAAACCCATTGACTATCATATGTTTGTTCTTATAATAATTTTAATTTGTATGGAACAGAGCCCTTTGTACATGTGGATGTTCAGGAAGGAAGGATTTCCTCCTTATCAATATTGCTACCATGTGTTGGAAGAGAAAGGAGTCGAAAGATTTTCGTATGGACGTTTCCCACCCGTTGATTTTGTGATGACAAAGGGTTATAAAATAACGGATCAAGAGGATGTCTTCAAGTGTTACTATCAAGCAGATTTGGTGGATGTGCATGTGGCAACATTTTGATATTTTCGAAGTCAAATTACAACTTTTGCCTTATTGGGAGATGAATTTAATAAAGATTTTGATTAGATCCCAAAACCCCTGAGTATGACATGTATCAGGACATCTTGATAGAATAGAATCAGGATCAGGTTTCAATAGATACTAGGGATCATGATTATCTGCACCATGTATAGTCAGCAGATATAGACCAGGAATTATTAGTATACTGAAGACTCAGAAGACTCTGAAGAATCAGAAGTATACTGAAGACTCTAAAGACAGAAGACACTGAAGAATCAGAATACACTGAGTAGCTTAGGAATATCCTGAAGACCCGAAGATCCTGAAGACTGTTTATGTACTGAACAAAAAGGACCCTGAACCAATATCTTAATGAAATAGTGTTATGTTCATTCCTAGTACAAACAAACAGAATGTTCGACATTTGTGGACATTAAGGAACATATCAATTCAAGAAGTCAATCTAAAGAGCCATTTTGTTTGTCTCTGTTCAAAGAAGGATTTCAACCAATAAGGAGGCAACAACAATGTACTTTACTGACAATGAAAGCGACATCTCACTGAAGAAATGTCAGGACTGATATCTTCCAGTTCACAGAAGTTGATGATTGGCTACATGGCTGCATATTGCCTAGAACATGCAAGGGAGTGTTCAAACCCTAAAAATAGTCGTTCATCAATAACTAGAAGGGGAAACTCTTGATGTTATCTCTTCCGACAGATAGTTTTTCAAAGAGTGACCTTGGAGAAGTTGCCTATAAATACCAGTGACCTTCGCCATTGAGAAGTTACGGGAAATTACAGCAACTCAAGAGCTCATTCGTATTCTTGCAAATTGAAGCACTCGAAAACCCTAGAATTTCCCAAGTGTTTCACATTGGAGAGAGCTCATTCACTAAGCCTAGTTTTGATAGATATATCTAAAGCTTAGTAGAGATATCCTAGCCTTTGCATTTGTTCTTATTGTAAAGGATATCTCACCGTAGTTGGAAACCAACCCAAACCCAAACCCAAACCCAAACCCTTTGATAAGGTAGTTTGAGTGTGTGTTTTTGTTGGAGAGTTAGAGTTGTAAAGAGTGAGTAAGCTGCAGGTTAGTCAGCCAGAAAACTCTAGAGAAGAAGTTAGTAAGCTACTTGTGGTAGTTCTGAAAACTTGTGTGTGTTGAGTTAGTAAGCTGCAGTGAGTCAGCCAGAAAACTCAAGGTAGAAAAGTTAGTAAGCTGCAGTGAGTCAGCCTGAAAGCTTTAGGAAGTGTGTTAAGGAATTTCTCTAAAGATCAGAGAGAGTGGACGTAGGAGCTTGAGTCTCTGAACCACTATAATTGCTGTGTTGTTTGCTTTCTGTACTGCATTATATCTGTTGCATGTTTTTCACTGAAAGCATATTTTACTGATACTCAGTTGGAATCAATCCACTGAAAGTGCATTAACTGATTCACAGCCTTAACCACTATTTTACTAAGGAAGAGATTTTCAGCAAGCTAAAACGAGTATAAACTTAGGGCCAACCATTCCGCACTCTTGATTAGCTAGAACAGATAGTTACCAAAATGAACTAACTCTACTGAGTATTCAGTAAGTTAATTATCTGATCCAAGCTTCTCAGGATCTCTGATAAAACTCAAGATCAGTTGGGCTAATCTGAAGCTACTGAAAGCTGCTCAGGATCACTGTCTCAGTAGACTTTGACTCAGGGCGATTTGTGCTTCTCAGGGAAAAATTCTCAGGACATACTTCTGATCAAGGTAAACTGATCAAAGAACAGCAGGCTCTCAACCTACAACAAGCTGATAATCTCAAAGTCCTACAAGCTAAGTTTGATGAACTCTTCCGACTGCATGAGAGTCTAAAAATCAGTGAGGATAGTTTGCGAAAGAAAGTAGAAGTCTTCACAAACTCATCTAAGACTATTCAAAATCTGAACAACTACTATCGCAAGCCAACTGATAAGAAGGGTATTGGGTTTGAAGGCCCTTCTGGATCCTCACATGTCCCGATTGGTTCATCTTCAAAAGGTGAATCAAAGAAGGTTTCTGGTAAAGATGCATATCATGCTAAATCTGCATCTTATAAGGGAAAGAAACCAGTTGATTAGGTAAGGCCAAAGCCTAATAAAAAAGGGAACAAAAATGGACCCTAACTGATTAAGCAACAGCTGAGGAATCAACAGAAGAACCCTGTTTTTTTTAAGAGACCTCAACCTAATCAACAAACTAGGTATCAGTCTGGACCATCTCGCAAGGGATAGTCCCAGCTGAAATCTAATCAGGTTAAACTGTCTAACAAGCATGCTAAGGGTAAATTGCTAAAACCATTTGTGCAAAAGAGATATGAATCTTTTGATGGTAGCAGTCATACCTATCCCTTTAACCAGAAATCCAGGACAGCTGCACCTGGACCCCACTGGATTAAAAGAAGACAGACCAATCAGAAAAATCCCAAGTCTTCTGATTCATCCAAGGTTCACACTCGTAATAATACTGACCAGAAAACACATGAAGAGGTGTATGATTATGTAGATGCTTATGGGAGACAAATTAGGCCTTCTGATCTTGATGATTATCATAGAAATGCCCTGTTTGTTTGGATCCCTAAAGGTAACACTAACCTCTCAGGACCCAATCCTATTTTGGTACCTAAAGCCTGATCTGATTGCAGGTTCGCGTGGGTTTGGCCAAAAGATGAGGTGTACAAACAACTATCTGGTACATCAATAGTGGATGCTCAAGGCACATGACAGGCAACAAACATCTGCAGATTGGAACAATTGTCCAAGAAATGCATGCCTGATTGTTAGGAGTTCCAAAAGTATTAGTTGGCTCTGGCACAAGAGAATGAACCATCTGAACTTTAAGACTCTTAACAAGATAGCAAGGATGTCCCTGGTTGAGGGTCTCCCGAATGAGGTATTCTCTAAGGATCAGACATGTGTGGCATTTCAGAAGGGAAAACAGGTTAAAGCCTCATTTAAGGGGATCCCAGGACCAGCATCCAGCAGAGTATTGCAACTGCTCCACATGGATTTATTTGGACCAGTTACGCCACTTAGTTTCAGCGGACGCAAATACACTCTGGTAATCATGGATGATTATTCCAAGTTCACCTGGGTTGTATTCTTTTATAAGAAGAATGAAACTACAACAAAGATACCTGAGCTGCTCAAGAGATTGTAGAATGAGAAGGGCGTCAGTATTGTGAAAATCAGATCAGATAAAGGTACAAAGTTTCTGAACTCTTTTATAACTGATTTTTGCACTAAGTTTGGAATACAACATGAGATATCAGCCGCCAGAACCCCATAACAGAATGGTGTAGCAGAACGGAGAAACAGAACACTCAAAGAAGCTGCTCGCACAATGTTGGTTGAACATGCAACTCCAAACCGTTTCTGGGCAGAAGCTATCAACACTTCATGTCACACTCAGAACAGATGTTCTCTGACTAAGATTCACTTCAAAACACCCTATGAACTGTGGAAGGACAAAAAACCTCGTGTTTCTTACTTCCACATTTTTGGGTGCAAGTCTTTCATTCATAACAATGGGAAGAGTCAGTTGAAAACTTTTGAGGCCAAGTCAGATGAGGGTATATTCTTAGAATATTCCTCAACCAGCAAGGCTTTCAGGGTATTCAACAGGCGGACTTTAGTTGTGGAAGAAACACCTCATGTGGTCTTTGATGAGTCAACATCTGATCAGGAGAAATATGTCTCAGAACGAGCCGTATCAGAACAAGACGTACCTGATGCTCAGAAATTGGATCAGTTAAGCATCAAAGAAAAGGAATCAGATCACATTATAGTGTATATTCCTAACCTTGATCTTGACGATTCACCAGGTCAATTAGACCCTAAGGTACGTACAACTGTCGATGAAGAAGTTGGTACAGCTGAGACAGTAACAACTGAACCATCTGGTTCAGAGGGAACACTTGATGTTCCGGCGGACAGACATCAGCCTATGATGATTCCAACATCAGCTGAGACATGTCCATGCCAAGTGGATCTTATTAATGTATCTCTCCCAACCTCTAGTGACTCAATATCAGATGAGGATGACAATGTCCAAACATATATACATCAGGGAAGAAAGACTTGGTTGAAAAACCATCCAACTGACTAGATAATCGGCAATCCTAATGCCCGGGTCCAAACTAGACATCAGGTTGGTGAAAGTGCTATGTATTATTGCTATCTGTCTTTGAAGGAACCTACCACAATAGAAGAAACTCTACAAGATGCCAGCTGGATTCTAGCCATGCAAGAAGAACTAAAGCAGTTCAAGAGGGATCATGTTTGGAAACTTGTAGACAGGCCAACTCACCAAGATGTGATTGATACCAAGAGGGTATTCAAGAACAAGAGGGATGACAATAATGTCATCACCAGAAATAATGCAAGACTTGTTGCGAAGGGGTATTCACAATTAGAAGGGATTGATTATGATGAGACCTTTGCACCAGTTGCGCGCCTGGAAGCCATTCGGCTATTTCTGGCTTATGCTGCTCACATAGGGTTTACTGTGTATCAGATGGATGTAAAGAGTGCATTCTTAAATGGGGTACTTGCGGAGGAAGTTTATGTCGAACAACCTTGTAGGTCCCGATTAAAAAAAAGAAAACCATTTTGCACGTGCGGAAGCAAACATTTTGAAAGCGATGCATATAAAACAGGGGTGAGGGCAGAGTGATTCCAGATTTTTTTTTTGCTTTTAAGAACGATGTGTGTTGTGTTTTGCTTATAATCGAATGCATATGGTAAGTAAGAACATAAAGCAGTAAAGAACACACGATTTTATAGTGGTTCGGAGTCCAACTCCTACATCCACTCTTCCCTATCATCAGGGGCACCTACTTAACCAACTGGACTTAGTTTAATGTGTTAGTCCAACACCAAACAGATGTTTACCGAGTTCACACTCAAACAGGACTTATCTCCCTCACGGGATTGCCTACCCTCCCTTTCGGGATTGCTAGATGTTTACCGAGGTCACACTCACCTACAAACTTATCCTATCAAACTGATTTGGGTAAGGTTTGTTTGGTTTCCAACTATGGTGAGATTTTCCCTTACATTTGTTTAGCCTCAATGCTAAGGTTGAGAAAATCTCTCTAAGCTTAGGATACATCGTGGGTTGCTTAGATTGGGTTCTAGAACACTCTTTGAATATATGCGTGTATTTCTTGTTCAGTGTTCTATGGTGGGAATGCTTGAATATAAGGCTCTTGGCTCTGTAGCATCTTTTGCATCTTCTCCACGCATCCACTCAAACAATGAGAGGAAGAACTTGTATTTATAGTGTGGATTTGAATGTTACCGTTGGATGGAGTCACATTCAAATCCATACTATCTAATAACTTCTTCTGCGACTTTTCAAATTTGGTTGTCTTCCTCTCGTTGGTCCACGTCGGTGATTCTACTTGGCTATATTCCTCGGATTCCTCGCCTTGGAATCATTCAGATTCTCGAGTCTCGGTGTCTTCGGTTCCATCGAGCCTTGGTCTATCTCGAGCCTTGGTGACTTCTCTTAAACGGACCTTGTCGATCAGCATCTTGACACTCGGTGACCGAGTTGATTCTTCGTCTTGAACAATCGACCCTCGTCACTAAGACTTCAGCCTAAGCCCGATCATCGATAGCATTACGATTCTCGTGTGAATATGACGATGATAACTTCTCTTGGATGACTTCTTTTTACGATCCGGTATCTGATTTTCTAGTTCTCGATATCTCGATTTCTTCTGCACCGATCGATCGAATCATGATCGGATCTGTATAGCATCAGTCGACATATCGAGATATATCTGCATCGGATTAGTACATCGAGGTTAGCATATTAGGTTAGCATATCGGTTTAGCACATCTGAGTCTCAATCCGCGTCGATCTTGATCATCACTCATCTTCATATCCGATCTCGATCACGTCGATCTCGATCATTCTCATCCGCTCCTCTTCCGATCGCTGACCTTCTCTTACGATCTTCCGGTCGGTTTAACGACGTCGGCTTATGCGCTCTTGATCACGAGATCGGCTCGTCTGTTTTTCCGGTCATCCGATCGGTCATCTGATCATCGATCTTACGATCGGCTTAGCTTTTTTCTTCTCTTTTGATTTTGCTTTCGGCTCATCGGTTAACTCCGAACTCATCTTACTCATCCGATCTCGTCGGTCTCGTCTCTTGACCTCATCGATCTCGTCGGTCTAAATCTATGACCTCATCTGATCTCGATCATCTACGTCTGATTTCGTGAGTTCCCCCTCAATCTGTTCTCTCGTTCCCCCTCAACTTGTTATCTGTAAATCAGCTTCAATAACACAAGTTGATAATGTTTTGGCACAATTCATCAAAACTAAAATATCCCAACAAACCTCCTGGATTTGTGAAGGCAACCGGTGTACCATCTAAGAAAAACTCTTTTTGATTCAAACGGGCTCCCCAAAGCTTGGTATGACACACTATCCAGTTCTTGATAGGCGATGGAGATTCACTAAAGGAGTTATAGACAAAACCTTATTCGAGAATAGAAGATGGTGAAGATATTACGATGGTTAGGATCTATGTGGATGACATCATCTTTGGATCTCCCAACAAGAGCTTATGCGATAGATTGACAAACTAATGCAAGAGGAAGTTCGAGATGTCCATGATGGGTCGGATGAATTACTTCTAGGTGTAGGTCGAGCGGGTTTTTGTGAGGGTGGAAGTCTAGAGGAGGGGTGAATAGACTTCCAAAACTTTTCGTCGGATCGGTGTGAAGCTGCAGATTATCCGTCAGTGCTAGTGTATCGATTTAGACCGATGTTCAATCTTCTTGAGTGCCTGAGGCGGATCGGTTTGATATCTGTCGATTTAAGCGAATGGTGCGGAAACTTGTTTTTGCGTGTGAAAAACCGATTTTATCAATCGATTCTTAAGTCGATTTTTAACCGGTTGGTGAAGTGTCAAACCGATCGATCGATTTTGCTTGGTCTTGTTGAATCTTTAACTTAGAATATGTATGCAGTTTAAACTTCGGTTGTGTGACTTGTAAAGCGATAAGAAAACAAGTAAATGCACACAAGACGCGTTTTATAGTGGTTAGGATAAAACACATCCCACGTCCTCTTCCCTTAACACGGGGAACCTTAACCTACTTTAACTGCGGGACTTATATCCTTTTCGGGATGGCGAGATGTTTACCGAGTTTCCTCAAGCTTAACCTCACGGGACTTATATCCTTTTCGGGATAGCGAGATGTTTATCGAGTTCCCACTCTACAACGTAACGGCAAGGGACTTATATCCTACAAAGAGGATAGCCGAGATGTTTAATGAGTTCTCACTCTACAGACTTGACCTAACTTGCATTTGGGTAAAGAATGATTGAGGGTTCCAACTGAAAATCTATCCTGGTGCTTTAGATAGCCAAAATGCTAGTGGATAGGATTTCTTGCTAAGAACTATGGGATGAACACTCTAAGAATAATCTTCAGATGTAGTGTTCTTTTGAGTGGAGATTTGCTGTAGCTTTAGCTTCTTTTGCGATGTCTCCATGTTTGTTCTTGCGTTTTTCACTTTGTTGAACCTCTTCTTCAAAATGAAGAACGATCCCATTTTATAGACCTCGAAATCAAGAAGCCGTTGGAGAGCAATTTGAATTTCGGGCTATATTAGATAGGCTGTAGGATATGATTGTGACGTGCTGCAATTTTTGGCGTGGCCGTCGGCATAATTAGCGCCGTTTTTGTCTGTAGTGTCGTATCCCGTATTGTCAGCTCTTTTTGTGCACGTGTCGCTTTCTCCTTGGCTTCACGAGGCGGCACTTCAGAAATTTGCCCGTTAGACGATTGATATTCCTTTTGGTGAGGATTCGTCTTGTCTGGTGTATCTTTTTGATTGTCACCAGGTGTGAGCAGACTTGATCAAGTAACTGATCAGTCTACCATGTTGAGTCTTTGGTTGCACATTGTCTTAACTTCAATATGCAGACTCTGCTGAAAGTAGGTCTTCAGGTCTTTTGATCTTCAGATGTCTCTGAGCCTCAGTGTATTCAGTCGTACTAAATCTTCAGGTTTGATGCTGAGTCTTCAGGTTTATCTGAGTCTTCAGGTTCATCTGAGTCTTCAGTGTTATCTGAGTCTTCAGGTTCTTCTGAGTCTTCAGTGTATTCTTGTCTTCACCTAATCTTCTGACTTCTTATCTTCTGATTTGCGCTTAGTCTTCAGATCATCTGACCTTATCTGGGTCATCTGATACTTCGACCTGACCTATACATACTGAGTTCCCCTCAATATGTGACCTATCTTTTACATCAGCTATCTATACATTTCAGCTGGTCATCTTATTCTGAATCAAAGTATTCAGTCAGCTAACAGGTCTGACTGGTCCTATTACAACCTGGTTTGGAACTTCCATCAAAACTAAATTACATATTTCCCAACACTAGGTCTTCAAGTCAAACAAAGTATAGAAGGAATATTCATGTGTCAGGCAAAATATACTAGGAATCTGTTGGCTAAGTTTGGAGTACAGAACAGTAAGGTAGCCAAAATTTTTATGATGACTGGATTCAAGATGGATCCAGATGAAAATGGTCAGAAAACTAATCAGAAAGAGTATAGGGCTCTCATTGGATCATTACTATACCTGACTGCCAGCAGACCAGACATAACCTTCGCAGTAGGTGTATTTGCCAGATTTCAGGCAAACCCAATGCAAAGCCACCTGGAAGCAACTAAGTGGATTCTTAAGTATCTGAAGGGGACAGTAAACCTCGGTTTATTCTACCCATCAGATGATAATCTAGAGCTTAGTGGGTATTCTGATTCTGATTATGGAGGTTGCAGAATAGACAGAAAGTCAACCTCAGGTACATGTCAGTTCTTAGGAAGCAAACTGATCTCTTGGTTTTCAAAGAAACAGACATCTGTTGCCACATCTACTACTGAAGCAAAATACATGGCCGCAGGAAGCTGTTGCTCCCAGCTACTCTGGCTTAGTCAGCAGCTGAGGGATTATAACATTGTAGCTATGAACGTGCCCATATTCTGTGACAGTAATAGTGCTATTGCAATCGCTCAGAACCCTGTTCTACATACAAGATGCAAGCATGTGGACGTCAGACATCATTCCATAAGAGATCATGTGAAAAAGAAGAATATCAGGATGGAAAAGATCCATACTGATAAGCAGAGAACTGGTATCTTAACAAAGCCACTAGCTGAAGTCAGATTCAGAGACCTATGTAATGAGCTAGGACTTCTGGACTTAGGAGAAAGTGCATCAGAAATCTTTGGTGAACTGGTCTCCAAGACTAGTTGGTTAAGAAACTGACCAAACTAGAGAGATCAGTTGAAGGGGAAACTTCAACTGATAAGACAAGATCAGTTGGAAACTAACCAGGAAAGGAAACATTGTTGGGAAAATTTGTCAAGGATTAGGCAGAAAATAAGATCAACAGAAATCAGTCAGACCTGAACAAACTACATGTGGTATTGACTGATTACAATATCAGTCAATCAGATACGCATTTATGTTCCTTTTCTTTTTGATTACTTATGTGCAATAATCTGATCTTATTTGCTTTTACTGTACACGTATTTATATGACGCACGCCCTGCAAAGCATTTAATGCAGACGTGAGGAATATGTATTAATTGCTATTTATTACGTTTTTTAAATCCAAAAAGCTATCGTGCCTGAAATCCCTGACTGCACGATTAACTCCTTTTAAAACCGCTTAATCTCGATCGTTCATATTGTTTAAACGATTGGTTTTCCAACCTCAATTTTCCAAAAAATTGTTTCCCTTTTGTTCTATATATAGCCTTCGTTAAAACCCTTCAGAACTCTTTTTACCCTAAATTCTCTAACCTTTCATTTACACTCTGCAATTTCAAAACAAAATTCTTGCGATTCACCTTTTCTGAAATCAAGCAGCAAGAATCTGGTAATTGTCATTTAGATGTTTATCTAATCTTGGGTATTTGGCTGTTTTATATATAGGATATAGATTTGTCGTTTGTGCTATACATTCTCTGGTTTTGAGTCTCTGTGTTTATTATGAGGAAATAAGAATCGATTATATGTCTGAGGATATATATATATATATATATGTGTGTGTGTGTGTGTGTGTGTGTGTGTGATATTTTTTTGTGTATATGCATTTGTGCACAATTCCTCTATGAGAAAACATCTCACACATATCTCTATTTTTTATAGATGACAAAACACGGAATGGGAAAAATCATGTGTAACTACGCAAACCTATCCAGTCAGATTGTAGAAGACAAATACGTGGTATTTGGGGTTACACGATATCCAGAATCAATGGAGGTGGAACAACTACTAAAAGGATGTGGACTTGAACAATACTGTGCAGCCCACTCCAACCCTGTTATGCAGTATGAGGCTTTGGAGTTTCTGCGTAACCTGGAAGTAGTGTCACCTGGAGATGAACTGTCATCAACTGTCAATGGGGAAGAGTTTACAAATCAAATGCACGAGACATCACTAGATCGTATTTAACTTTTAAAGGGAAAATCTCACCCTTTCATTCTGAGAGAGAAGAAGAAGATGAACAGATCGAAACTAACCTGTTTTTAGAAGTCGATAAACAAGAAATCGCTAACTTTGTCAAATCGATCTTTGGAAAGAAAGTATCGCGACGCTATTTGAAATCTTGTCAAGAACAATAATGGTATCTCATTCAGCGATGGATCGATTTGTTGTCAAAATGCAATCAGATGGCGGCAATCGTGGATGGGGCTACAAACATCAATTAGGCAGGATTCTTGAAGATTTCATTACAAAGAGCATGCGAAATAAATTGTGAATGACAAGAGAATATTTACGCATAAAAGGATTAGCAATCTGGGCAAAAGTAGCCACATTCTGAGAGACAGGTTTCTCACTACTCAATGGGGCCATAATGGATTGAAGAATTACAAGGTGTTTCTGACCAGTACGTCTACCATTTACGGTCCGCCCAATGACGACTTAAGGATGACTATCAGGAAAGGCAGAGGGAAAGAAACTGCCTCAGCAGTGTCAGTACAACCTTCTACTCAACCACAAAAGAGGAGAAGGACCTTGACAAAAGAACTGGCAAAGAGGCAAATGAAAGTGAAACATGCACCTATGTCTCTCTTCTTGGAAAATGAGTCAGATGAAGAAGAAGAAGCAGCCCAGTCTGATGAATAGAAGAAATCAGCTGGACGATCTGAGAGACATGCTTCACAAGTAGAAAGCTCGCCGGAGCAATCAGAAGGGGAGAAAGGAAAAGAAAAGGGAAAGGCAAGATCTCCTTCGCCCCAATCTCGCACTCAATCACCAGTCAAAACTCTATCTGCCGAGAGCATGACCCCATCTCCATCTCCAAGAAGTGAACGCACCAGATCACCTGCTGTGCAACCAGACCTGTATAAACCGATTACACAATAACCCAATCATATGCCTCCACCAGAAACTTCATCAACTCACCCGCACATCTCACCTGTTCAATCTAAGCATTCGATTCCTGAATCCAGATCACCTAAGACAATCACTGGGAAGATGGCGCGGATGCGAATTGAAAGAGAGATCGATGTCTATATCATGAATTGGAAGCCCATCCGGTTGTAAGAGAAGATGTGTTGGAGATCCTAACGTGGAGAGATCTCGACATGTAACTTCCGGATTTCATGATTATCATTGAGCAGATGGGAGGTGCTGATGAATTTACAGATTATGACTTTGACATGAAGAAGTGCCTTACTGGTTGGATCTGGTGACTTAATTTACGATGAGGCGATTAAGGTCTTGGTTTCTGAAAATTTGGGTAAACCTCGGTGTTCAATCTGGAGAAAACCGATTTGAAATATCTGAGAATAAGGATGCCGAAATGGCTATGGAAGGAACTGCCGATGATGGTGGTCAGGGTGATGCGGTTCAACACCAACCACTGGAGGCACAACTCGTGACCAGGACGACGAAGTCGCCGTAATCGAGGCAACTGTTGGAATGGAATCTACTCCACCAACAGGTCAGACCATGCAAGCCATCCCTGTTACTCACATTATCTCTGATCAACTGCGGGAAATCAGATCCTGTATTCGAGACTTATTGAAAGAAGAGGTAGAAGGGGTAATGGAAAATGCAGTTGGCAGTACTATCAACGATCAACGTCAGTTCTGTATCCGAGATCTAAAGGAGCAGAGGGAATATGCCATTTCACAGATCGATTCGGTGAGGGCTCAGTTCAAGAAAATAGTTGACGAACTGATGAAGGACTTTAAGCAAGCAATTGATGAAAAATTGGTCCAGATAAAAGATCTACAAATTTCTCTCCTAATGGCTACAGATAAACTGGACAAAAACTGAGGAGAAATTTGATAAACTCATTCTCACCCTCTCATCGGCCATTAGAACTGCAAAATCTGAGCTGGTCTCCAAGATTCAAGAACAAACTACTCAGACACAAGGGCTCACTACATCTGATCTCAATCAAGCCATTGCTATCAGTTTTGGCTCCCTGACTTCTCACCTCAATTCGCTTTTTGATCAAACCAAAAAGGGGGAAGGACAGGTTGAGAAACCAACTGAATTCATCAGAACTACAGAAGAACTTATTCAAACAGTTGAAGCATATGGCCAAAGATTAGACCATTTGGATCTGTTTGCAAACGAAGTATCTGATAAGATGGCAAAATCCAGAGCATGGAAAATGGCCGGAGGAGCTGGAACTTCCAAAACTGAACCTGTTCCCAAACCTGCTCAAGCCAGAAGAATTACAAGGAGCACATCAGGACAGATACAAGCTGATAAAGAACTTGCAGTAAGGCTATCTGGGGAATAGATTGCAGAAGATGCTCGATTAAGTGAGGAAGAGAGGAAAGCAGAAAAAAAAATCAAAGATAAAAATCAATTGCAAAGATTTCTTGGATGTCTTAATTACATCTCTGATTTCTTTCCTAAGCTTAGGATTATTTGCAAACCTCTTGTTGGGATATTTTAGTTTTTATGAATTATGCCAAAACATTATCAACTTGTGTTTTTGAAGCTAATCTACAGATAACAAGTTAAGGGGGAACGAAAGAACAAATTGAGGGGGAACACACGAAATCAGAAGTAGATGATCGAGATCAGACGAGGCTGCAGATGAGACTGATTGAGATCAGATGAGTTAGATGTGTTCCGGAGTTAACTGATGAGCTGTGCAAATCAAAAGAAAAGCTAAAGCCAGTAAATCAGAAGAGAAGGTTGCAGATCAGAATATGAGCAGAAGAGACTGATCAAGATCAGACGTGAACGAGATCAGATATGAAGAGGAGCAGATGAGACTGATAGAGATCAGACGTGATCGAGATCAGACATGATAATCTGATATGCTAACCTGATGCAGATGACCTGATGCTATCCTGAGATGATCCTGAAGATATGTTGATCTGATCAGTCGAGCTGATCAGATCAGGAAAGAAGAAATCAGATAGCCTGAGTCAATGTGACCTAAGGGTCAAGATGTCTGAATTCAGAAGAACCGAACTCAGTAAGCCTGAGTGTCAGTATGCCTGATCAGACAAGGTCCGCTCAAGAGAAGTCTGCTGAATCAAGAAACCTGAAGGCTCAGATATTCTGAAGGCTCAGATAACCTGAAGGCTCAGATAGAACTGAAGATCCTGAGACTCAGAAGATCCTGAAAAATATAGCCGTTAGAATCAGCTGACGTGGACCAATGAGAGGAAGACAACAAGCCTAAAAAAGCTGCAAAAAGCTACAGAATAGTATGGATTTGAATTTGATTCTCTCCAACGGTAACATTCAAATCCACACTATAAATACAAGTTCTTCCTTCATTATCAAGGTGTGGAAATGTGTGGAGAATGCGTGAAATGTGTGAAAACACCATTGAAGCTACAAAGTCAAATCATCTAGCAATTCCACCATAGAACACAGAGCAAGAAATACACGCATATATTCAAGAGTGTTCTACCCTAGATCTAAGCACAAATGCTATATCCTAAGCTTAGAGAGATTTTCCCATCCTTAGCATTGAGGCTAAACAAATGTAAGGGAAAATCTCAACCTAGTTGGAAACCAAACAAATCTTTACCCAAACCCAAAAGTTAGGTTAAGTTTGCTTCCGCAAGATTTCAGACTAGGGATTCTAGTTCTGATTTATGGGATCGGTTGAGTGTGAACTCGGTAAACATCTATAGGCAATCCCGTGAGGGTGATAAGTCCCGTTTGAGTGTGAACTCGGTAAACATCTGTTGGGTGTTGGACTAACACGTTAAACTAAGTCCAGTTGGTTAGGTTGGTGCCCCTTGTGAAAGGGAAGAGTGGACGTAGGACGGGTTTCGTCCAAACCACTATAAAATTGTGTGTTCTTTACTGCTTTATGTTCTTACTTGCCATATGCATTTGATTATTAACAAAACAACACACATGAACTTAAAACGCAAAAAATTGAATCACTCTGCCCTCACCCCTGTTTTATATGCATTACACGAGTCTTCCGCGCACATGGGTTTTCCACTAAATTTGGACCTTCAATTGGTATCAGAGCGGGTAGTTCAAAAGGTCACTATTTTTCAATGTGAACATCTGAACTGATACCTTCAATTGGTATCAGAGCGGGGAGTTCAAAAGATCACTGATTTCAAAAGTGATCACCTGAACTGATCCATTTTTAAAACCCGTTTCTGATCTGATACCAACAATTGGTATCAGAGCAGGAGTTCAAAAGTTCACTAGTTTTTCAATGTGACCATCTGAACTGATCTTTTAAAACAAAAACCCGATCTCTGTATAGATGCATATATTTTAAATGTTTTGGCGTCATTATCAAAAAGGGGGAAATTGTTGGGATATTTTAGTTTTGATGAATTATGCCAAAACATTATCAACTTGTGTTTTTGAAGCTAATCTATAGATAACAAGTTAAAGGGGAACGAAAGAACAAATTGAGGGGGAACACACGAAATCAGAAGTAGATGATCGAGATCAGACGAGGCTGCAGACAAGACTGATCGAGATCAGATGAGTTAGATGTGTTCCGGAGTTAACTGATGAGCTGTGCAAATCAAAAGAAAAGCTAAAGCCAGTAAATCAGAAGAGAAGGTTGCAGATCAGAATATGAGCAGAAGAGACTGATCAAGATCAGACGTGAACGAGATCAGATATGAAGAGGAGCAGATGAGACTGATAGAGATCAGACGTGATCGAGATCAGACATGATAATCTGATATGCTAACGTCGCAGATGACTGATGCTATCCCGAGATGATCGAAGATATGTTGATCGATCGGTCGAACATCGGATCGGGAAAAAAGAAATCAGTTACTCGAAATAATGTGACCTAAGGGTCAAGATGTCTGAATTCAGAAGAACCGAACTCAAGAAGTTCGAGTGTCAAGATCTTTGATCGGATAAGGTCCGCCAAGAGAAGTCCGCTGAATCAAGAAACCCGAAGGCTCGATATTTCAAGGCTCGGATAACCCAAGGCTCAGATAGAATCGAAGATCCCGAGACTCGGAAGATCCTCAAAAAATATAATAGTTAAGAATCGGTGACGTGGACCAATGAGAGGAAGACAACAAGCCTAAAAAGTCGCAAAAAGCTATGATAATAGTATGGATTTGAATTTGATTCTCTCCAACGGTAACATTCAAATCCACACTATAAATACAAGTTCTTCCTTCATTATCAAGGTGTGGAAATGTGTGGAGAATGCGTGAAATGTGTGAAAACACCATTGAAGCTACAAAGTCAAATCATCTAGCAATTCCACCATAGAACACAGAGCAAGAAATACACGCATATATTCAAGAGTGTTCTACCCTAGATCTAAGCACAAATGCTATATCCTAAGCTTAGAGAGATTTTCCCATCCTTAGCATTGAAGGCTAAACAAATGTAAGGAAAATCTCAACCTGAGTTTGAAACCAAACAAATCTTTACCCAAACCCAAAAGTTAGGTTAAGTTTGTTTCTGCAAGATTTCAGACTAGGGATTCTAGTTCTGATTTATGGGATCGGTTGAGTGTGAACTCGGTAAACATCTATAGGCAATCCCGTGAGGGTGATAAGTCCCGTTTGAGTGTGAACTCGGTAAACATCTGTTGGGTGTTGGACTAACTCGTTAAACTAAGTCCAGTTGGTTAGGTTGGTTAAGTTGGTGCCCCTTGTGAAAGGGAAGAGTGGACGTAGGACGGGTTTCGTCCGAACCACTATAAAATCGTGTGTTCTTTACTGCTTTATGTTCTTACTTGCCATATGCATTTGATTATTAACAAAACAACACACATGAACTTAAAACGCAAAAAATTGAATCACTCTGCCCTCACCCCTGTTTTATATGCATTACACGAGTCTTCCGCGCACATGGGTTTTCCACTAAATCGGGACCTTCACCTCTCTTTCAAAGACTTCAAAAGGATTCTTCTTCATGGAATTCCACTCATACTAATATTGTTATAAGTATTAAACATCAGGTTAAATCTCTTCCCTGCTTAGGTATTCTTAAACCTGATGCTTTCATGATTATAGAAACTGATGCTTCAGATATAGGATATGGAGGAATTTTAAAACAAAGAATTACATCTCATACTGCATCTCATGCATCATCTTTGCAAAAATCAAAAGAACAACTTGTTAGATTTCATTCCAGTATTTGGACTGGTCCTCAAAAGAATTACTCTACCATTAAAAAAGAAATTCTTTCTATTGTTCTATGTATTTCTAAATTTCAAGATGACATATTTAATAAAAAAGTCCTTTTAAGAATAGATTGCAAATCTGCTAAGGAAGTTTTACAAAAGGATGTAAAAAATATTGTTTCAAAACAATTTTTTGCACGATGGCAAGCCATCCTTTCTAGCTTTGATTTTGATATAGAATATATCAAAGGTGAAAATAATTCATTACCTGATTTTCTGACGAGAGAATTTCTTCAGAAAGATGAGTCGTCCAAGAATGCAGACTCCTGATCATTACTCTTCACAAGCACTCATTAATCTTAATCAGTTTCAAGCTATTTCAGAATTCCCTTTCTTACCTTATTCAAATGTTCTTAGAGCACCTGCTCCTTCTATTCCTATTTCACTAAACCTAACCCAGAGCATATCACTCTGACCAAATTCACAAATTCTCCAGATTTCAAAACTCTTAAAGACATCATCTCAAGATATTTACCTCAGGGATGTCAATGGTATTCTGACAACCCTATCAAAACTCAAAATTTCTATGAATTCATACTTGTCGACACAAATTCCGTCGAAATTGTTCATACAATGGATCCAAAATACCTTAGAAGGATCTCTTTCTCAAAATGCATCATTAAGAGAATCCTCAGATCTGAGGATTGGACTTTTCCCCATTCAGAAAAGAGTTTTTCAAAACCATTCTCTCCAAAAGGTTTTTCCTACCCTGACTACAAGATGACTTGGTTTAAAATGTTCTATTTTAGACCATTTGATCATTCCTGGTTCTTCACATTTCATATTGACTTTTCTAAAACCATTTTCCCAGTTTGGTTTTTAGAATGGTGGATTCAATTCGGACCCTTATCAGCCATTTTGCCAAAAGAAATTCAAGAAGCACTCACCTATTATTGTCAAAAGGCCCCAGGAGAACAGTACAGGAAAAATATTCAATTTTATGCAGAATTCAAAGTCCCTTGGATTCTTTGTTGGAGCTTTGCGTTTCAACAACATTTCTCAAAACCTTTTCCATCTCTATTGTTAGAGAATTCAAAGTAAAATGGTGGCAAGGATTTTCTACAAATTTTTGCAACCCTTCAGTAGTTCAAAAGTTCCTAACTACAGGTGAAAAACCTAAATGGGAACATCCTTCAAAAACGATTCAGCAATCTGCAAGTGCAACCAATTCAAAGAAGAAGAAGAAATCTAAAGAGGTAAAAACCTTTGATGATGATGAAGCTCCACCCCTTTCTCAAAAACAGATGAAAATGTTCCAGCTTCTGGAGGATAATCCAGATATGGCCAAAGAATATCTGCAATTCATTAAGACAAAAAGAAATTCTTCCACCACTGAGGAAGATACTTCTGATAATTCAAGTTCTGATATTTTCGGAGGTCAATGTGCTCAAGATCCATATGACTTCTGACTACCTTGCATTTCAAAAGAAAAAAATAAAAAGCAATTGCAAAAGAATAATAAACAATTGCAAAAGAAAAAAGAAAAATTCAAAAAAGCCAAAAAAATAAAAATGGCAAAAAAAAAAAAAAAATTCAAAAAAGCCAAAAAAATGAAAAAGGCATTTAAAAAGAAAAATGAAAACATTTCTCTCTTAATTTGTCTTATTCCAGGTACTTTAAATATGATATTTTTGAATCAGAAGCTTCTCAAATTGAAAGCGAGTATTCATTAAATCAGCTGAGCTTGTTGCACCCTGCTTTTGTTCTCCGGCACACAAACAACGTACAATTAACAAGTAAACGATCAAAACACATAAGAACACGAAGTTTGATTACCCAGTTCGTCTTTTGAATAAGACTACGTCTGGGGTCTCCAAGCCAGGTATATTGCACTACACTTTCTGCCTAGGATTCTAATGTGTGAAGATTTTTCCCTTTACAATGAATGATACACGATATATTTATAGACAAAGAATTAGGGTTACAGTCTTCGTGGGCTTCATTCCATGGGCCGACCTAGTGTTCCCTTGCTTGTCCCGTAAGTCTCGCATCCGGATACACTTACCCTGATTACGGTCCAAAAAATCCGCACCATTAACTCCCCGTATCTTTGTCGTATTTATCCTCGCTTTCGACCTTGAGACCAAGTGGCGTCACGACTTGTCGACCTCAGTAAGCCAAAGTAGCCCTTCCCTTTCTTCCCTCCGCCCGCCGACACCTGACCTTCCAAGTCTTCATACGATCTTCACGTTCCTCCAAGTCGCCCAGTGACTTGCGTAACGTTCTAAATCGCCTCAGACCTCTAGCCGACTATGAGATTAGGCGTCTGCTGACTGCGACTTCATAGAGCTTCAACCCTCAAGTCACTACATCTGGTTGCTGATGAACAACTCGTCAGCTTCGTAACTCATCTGTATGGTGAGATTATTCATGCTACAACAATTGCCCCCAAGAGCGGACTCCGACTTCGTTCGGAGGTCGGTCTTGATCTTTGCTTCGAACTAGGATTTGTCTGCTTTCTGTACCTGCTAAGATTCGAGCTCGTCGAGAGTTTTGGTCGACGCTCGCACTTAGAGTGGAAACTCTTTGTGCTAGACTTCTCTTTGTGCTTTACTTGAGTTGAAACTCTTGGTCTTGAGACTTATCTGTCTTTCCTTTTGAGTTGAAACTCTTTAGTCTTGAGACTTTTCTATCTCTTGTACTCAGGGGTAGCGAGCCTCTTCGTACAAGTCTTTTACTAGCAGCTTGTATTCGAGGGTAGCGAGCCTCTTAACTGTAAGTCTTTTTACCTTGTATTAAAATTAGCTAGCCTCTTCATTACAAGTCTTTTACTGCTTGTATTCGAGGTGCGAGCCTCTTCGTACAAGTCTTTTATTTTCATCTGGTGAGACTCTTTTATGCGAGATTTATCTGTGCTCGCACTTTGAGTTGAAACTCTTTAGTGTGAGACTTGTTTTGCGCTCGTCGATGAGCATTTTTGGCCGAGCATTTTGCGACTTGGGTAGCTAGCCTTTGGGCCTTCTGTCAATAAAGGATATCACTTCTTTTTCCCATCCCGATTGTGCCGACTTGATTTCCTTATGAGACTTTTGCTTAGTCCTTATCATCTTATTTTCTATGCGACTTGTTCCTTGGACATTTGCGTAGTCGTCTTATAAAGTCGGGGATAACCACACCGCTAGGGTGGCGATCTCGCCTCCAGTATTTCTAAAGTCACACCTCGAGTTCGCATGTTATCAGTCATGTCTTTAATGCGACCTGCATGTTATCGATCATGTCTTTCATGCGACCTGCATGTTATCGATCATGTCTTTCACGTGGCATGCATTTCATCGATCATATGCTTTTCACGCAACCCGCTTGGTTTCTTCACACATGAGTTTTGAAAAGAGAAATTTCTTTATTTAACTTGCCTAGACTATTACAAAAGAAGGTGACCTCCGATCTACTAAAAAGAAAGTATCTCAGATGAGCCCCATTTCACGGGAACTAGGTCTCTGTGCCATAGGTATTCTTGAGCTCGTAAGCTTTAATGGTGGAGAGGTCTCTCCTTGACTCCCCTTTCTCCAGAGCGGTTGGGTGGTTTGCGATCTTTAAGGTATCAAGACGTCCTTTTGAGGTCGCTTGATAAACTCACTCAACAATCCGTCCTCGTCTGACCTCGCTGCTTGGAGAAGGTCCTCGCATTCACTTGTGTAGTGGCACTGCTGGTCGTGATAGTGGCGATAACTTGTATGGATTACGCTTACTCTTTTTTCTTCATTGGGACGAGGTGGGAAGTAACCCCGATCCTTAATTTTCCCGTAGACATGAATGGGTGTCATGCCTAAGACATCCATCAATTTCATGGAAGTCGACTCTTGAATGGCTTCTGATTCTTTGGGAGAGCCTTTGTGGCTCCCAACTCCTTTGGAACTTCTTACGTGCCCCGACTTCCCTTGAGTCGGAAAAGCTGGGGCCGTACAAAAAAGCTCGCGGTAAATGTCAGTCGCCGCCCTTCGGAGTTTCGGCATAACCGGATTTGGATAGTCGCGGTCATCTTGCCGCCACATCTTGGTCCTTTAAGGTCAGCTTAACCGCCCCAAGGCGGTTTGCCTCCCCTAAGGGATCCTTCATGATGAGCTTAAACCCTTCAATATAGGATCGACGATTCATTATCACCTGTTGAGCATTAAGCCGTGGCGCCACTTGGTCGCTGGTCGGGAGCCATCATCGAAGTGACTCGGGAATAGTCTGGCCGAAATTTGGTGAAAGTGTCCACCTGGCATGGAGGCAATGAAGTGAACACGTATGAGCGTGGTCGTCGAAGTTAAAGAAAAGAGCCTACATATGGTCGTGATCGATTGCGCCAGTGGCGCCGTGTAGGAGATATGCCTCGATACATGAGCCCTTGGGTCCGTGCTCCCACTGTAGCAATCTATCGCCGCTGCGTCGACTTTCCTCTGAGTAGATGCTAAAGTAAATAGCGCACCAAATGGCAATATCGGGATGATGAGGTCGGCATCCATCCCCCTCATCCCGTTCTAATCTTCAATCCGTTTAAGCAATGCCTAAATAGTGCGGGTAAGTGAGGCGACTTGTCGCGTCAGCGCGAACCGAGGTCGGGGAAGGTATCCCGCATTGCCGAAAGCGGTAAGCCAGAACCCGCCGGCACTTCATCTTTGGTGAAAGCGGTAATCGACGGTGAGAGGTCGCGACTAAGTTGTTCGTGATTCAGGATAGATGAGTTAGCCTCATCCTCCACATTTCTTTGGAGCTTCAAAGGTGCTCAGGGTTTCGAGCCTCGGTTGAACAAGTTATGCGGAAACTAGCTGGCTGTCGCCTGGGCCAGATTTGGAACTTCCTAGTATTAGTGACTCTGTCGCTTTGGAGGAACAAGATTTACCCACGAACTGCCCTTTTGGGGTTAGATGCCCCTTAACTTTAGACGGGTCCTCCCCCTAGATGACCTTCTTGTTTGGAAGTGATTCTTCTGGGTCGTCGAAGACAAGTTTGCCTCTTCGAGGAGGACAACCAGATGACCTTTTTCATCTTAGGGGTCGAATGAGATTGCCCCAGTCCGGAGTGGCTGTGGCAACCCTTCGGTTAGTGTGATGGGAGCCTAGGGAGGCTTCTACCCCATCTTGCGTGTTGGCTTCTCGTCCGGCAGCCTCAATCTGGTTGATGGCCATTGCTGATGAACGGAAGATGGGTCTTCTAAGAATGATGAACAATCAGTCAAAATTATTCCCACAGACGGCGTCACTTGTTGCACCCTATTTTTGTTCTCCGGCACACAAACAACGTACAATTAACAAGTAAACGATCAAAACACATAAGAACACGAAGTTTGATTACCCAGTTCGTCTTTTGAATAAGACTACGTCTGGGGGCTCCAAGCCAGGTATATTGCACTATGCTTTCTGCCTAGGATTCTAATGTGTGAAGATTTTCCCCTTTACAATGAATGATACACGATATATTTATAGACAAAGAATTAGGGTTACAGTCTTCGTGGGCTTTGTTCCATGGGTCGACCTAGGGTTCCTTGCTTGTCCGTAAGTCGGCGCATCTAGATACACTTACCCTGATTACGGACCGCAAAATCCACACCATTAACTCCCCGTATCTTTGCCATATTTATCCTCCATTTGACCTTGAGACCTAGTCGTCCCCTACTTGTGCGACCTTCCAGGTCACCAAGTGGCCTTCCATTTCTTCAACGTCGCCCAGCGACCTGCACAGCCTTCCAAGTCGTCATACGATCTTCACGTTCCTCCAAGTCACCCAGTGACTTGCGTAACATTCCAAGTCGCCTCGACCTCTGGCGCCTATGAGATTAGGCGTCCTGTGACTGCGACTTCATAGAGCTTCAACTCTCAAGTCACTTCATCCAGTTTGGCGATGAACAACTCGTCGACTTTGTAACTCCATGCATGGTGAGATTATTCATGCTACAATGTGAGCTCAACCATTGGACATTTGGATTCAACTTCATCCAAACAAAAGACAAAATGGTGGACCCTCTTCCTTTCACTTTTCGGTGATCGATAAGATAAAAAAGAAGATGCCAGAAAGAAATTCAAAAGTCCCATGTGATTATCTACAAAGAAATGAAAGTCTACAACAAATGAAAGCAAATGAAATCCAAATTCAAGTCAAATTCAAGATGGTGAAGTCTATAAATAGATTTAGAAATTCATGTAATAGGTATTCGAAATTTTAAGCCAATATCTCACTACAAGTCCTTACGACATCACCCATATCATCTTTTCATTACCCTTTCATCTCAATCTGTATTTTCTATTCAAGTAAGTTTTGTATTTCAATTAAGTTTGTAATTTTCCATTCATATATTTAAGGTTTTTATTTCAATAACACTGTGTGTTACACTTCCAGACGTTTTTTTACTCAGTATTCCATACATCCGCATACATTCATACACATATGTATAACCTGGGTACCGTTCTAGTATCAGAGCCATTCATATTGTAACTTTAAGAAAAGAAAATTTATTTTCTTAGATATCGTTGTACTAATTTAATTTCATAAGAATTAGTTATTATCTGGTGGAAGGCATTGGTAAGCCATTAAATCCGTTGGTAAGCCGTGTTGGTGTTCCCGGTGGTGTTCCCGTTGTATCCAGATAATAACAAGGTCTTATTAAATTTAATCAGTATTAATGGCATCTAGATTAAGAAATCTATTTTCAAGAAATAATAATATGGATACTTCTGGTATCGTTCAGTCAAAGGAAATCCATATGACTGATAGTTATTCAAACTGGAGTATTCCTCAAACTGCTATTGATACTTTGTATCAAATAGGTAGTTTTGATTTTAAGACTGCTAGATCTATTAAAATTCATGAAGAAACTGTTTCTGTTAATGAAGAATTTCATTCTTATTCATTATTGTCTAATGTTTCTATTAAAAAATACCTTGAAAAAGGTTATATGTATATTCATTTTGGTTTAATACAAGTTGGTATCAAACCCCTAGTTCATATAGGTGTTGATGCTCCTGTTTATCTTGCTCTACGTGATAATCGTCTCAAAAGATATAAAACCTCTTTATTAGCTATGATTCAAACTAATATATGTAATGGACCAATTTATTTTAATTGTGCTCCTAATTACTCTGTTGATCTTACTGATCCCCTTATTAATGATGCACTCATCCTTGATATGCATCTGCAAGGGGACGAATTCAAACATCTTTGCAAAAAATTTGCAATTATTTATCGTATTCATTTTCGGGTTATGTCTTCTCAACTAAACCCTAAATTTATCCTTACTCCTACTTCTAAAGATGAAACTGTCTTACTCCAAATAGAAGCAGATAGCTCTGCAACTTTCGTTCCTAAAAGACTTAAATGGAATGAAATAACCATTCCTAATGAATTCCAAATTTCGACTCCTCAAATTCCAAGAGGAATTGAATGAAGAGAAATTTTTGAAATAGAAGAAGACTCTGAAGGAAGAGTTTTACTTCGTTTCAACTCTTTTCGTCTTAAAGAAAGACCTCGTATTCAAATCCAAGAAGTCTCTTCTAGAGCTTCATCTTCTAGGGCTTCTTTCTCTGACCTAACTTTCAAAACGTTAAGGTTGATTTTAAATCACCTATTCCTAGCACTAGCTATCATACTGATTTCATTGAAGAACCATCTCATATTGGTTCTCCTACCTTTTCTCAAATGGATCAAATCAATATGATTCAGAGAGAATTTCATGTTGACTTCAATTATCTTGAAGAAGAATTCAATGATCCTGATGATGAAGACAGAAGAAATTGGTTTCTGAAACTTGACGAAATGTTTCGAAACAAGCTTCAAGAAGAATGGATTATTGGCCTCCATAAATTCAGGGACAATATTCCTATTTTAAATTGGTTCGCTGCTTATTGCAAACTCAATGAAATCGAAGAAGATGTCTATACTCTTGATCAAATAAACGTTCAAACTAATCTTTATAAAAAATGGTATCTTGCTACGAGTTCCACTATTACCGCTATTCATCCACCTTTACAAAATATTAAAATTCCTATTACTAATGGAGAAGTCCTTGCAACTTCTTCCAGAGTAGGAAGAGAAGGAGAAGATGCACCCAAAATGAGTGACATCAGAAAGCTTCACGAACAGAATAATTATTCTAATCAAATTCTTCATACTATAGCCGAACAGGTTGATAATATATTTGTAAAATTTGATTAAAAAAATACCACTCCAAATTTTCCTAATACTACTTCTGTTCCTCATTTCATGCCTAGAAGTCTTCCTGATAAAACTGAAGACAAACTAAAGCTTTCTCCGTCCTTCGATCTTATTGATAAAATTACTCGTCGTATTTCCTACGAAGGATCTTCTTCTAATACTAAAAATATTAATTGTATTGAAGATAACTCAAAAGATAATGATTCTGATAATAGTCCTAAAAAAGAAATCAGTAGGATTAATTTCAGACCTGGAACAAAACCTTTCTATAACAATCGATATACTCCTCCTGATATCGGATTTGAGGAAAGGGTACATTTCAAAACCGGTGTTTGTTATGACGGATCTTCTATAAACGAATGGAATATCGATGGAAAATCCGAATACGAAATTTTAAATACACTTCAAGAAATGTGTATGGCACGTGTGGCCTACAAAATTACTAATCAGAATGAAGAAAATGCAGTAAACCTAATTGTTAGTGGTTTTACTGGTCAACTAAAAAATTGGTGGGATCATTCTCTCACTCTTAAAAACAAAAAAACTATTCTTGACATGTTTCTACTTTCGAGGATGAAAATGGTGTTATTACTATTAAAAATGATGCTTGTGATTTTTTAATAATCACAATTGGCATGTATTTTATTGGTAATCCCAAAGAAGAGCTTGACTCTACTCAAATAGTCCTTTCAAACCTTCGTTGTCCAACTCTTTCGGATTATCGTTGGTATAAGGATGTCTTCCTTACTCATGTTCTTAAAAGAACTGATTGCAATGCATCTTTTTGGAAAGAAAGATTTATTGCAGGTCTTCCTAAACTCGTTAGCGAGAGAATTCATAATAAACTTAAAGATGCCAATGGTATGGATGATATCAATTTTGAAGGTATCACCTATGGCCAATTATTCGCTTTCATAAAAAAGGAAGCTCTCTCTTTATGTTCTGAACTCAAAATCCAATCAAAATATGGTTTTGAAAAGAGTATTTTTAGAAAAGAAGTTGGTACCTTTTTGCAAAGCCTTCGGACTTCAAAAGGTTCAAGCTCCTTCTTCTAAACTCAAAAAGAAAGCTAAAAGATTGTCTAAAAATCCTAAAGAAAGAAAATCTTCAAAGAAATATTTCTCTAATGATCCTCAAAATTCTACTAAAAGAAAACCTTTTAAAAAATTTAATAAATTTCAACCAAGATGTTATAAGTGTCAAAAACTTGGTCACAAAGCTGGTGCTTGTACTCTAAAAAAGAAAATAGACGAAGTTTTTCATGATAATGAAGACCTTAGAGATAAAATCTCTGCTCTTCTTATTTCAAACAAAGAATCTTCAGAAGGAGAACAAGAAGAAAATTCTGAACCTAACTCTGAAGAAAATCATATTAATGAAATTCTTGACAGCAGTTCTGAAGAAGAAGAAGAATGTCAAGGAGGCTTTTGTCCTCTCTCTATTAATGTTATTACTAATAATAAAAGTGAACAAGAACTTCTTTTCGACCTTATTGAAAAGGTTCCTGATCATGAAGATCGTCAAAAATATTTAATAAGATTAAGTGATTTAATTCTAAAGGATGAAAATCCTAAGAAAGATAAGAATATACTTTCTCTGGAACCTTTCAGTATTACTAAACTTTTTGACAAGACTCCTAATTCCTCTATTTACAAAACTTCTGTTGATACTTCTGATCTTCAAAGAGAAGTTAACTCTCTAAAGAAAGAAGTTAATCAACTTCAAAAGGAAATCCCAACCCTTCATACTAAAGATTTAGAGCTCGAAGCTCGAATATCTCTTCTCAAATTTTATCCTGAAGACATTCCTGAATCTTCTAATACTGACAAAACAGATGAAGATTCTGTTCAAGCTATTTATAGAATTTCATTCCAAAAATGGTATACAATAATAACTTTAGTTGTTGATGATTTCAAAATAAATGTTTCGTGTCTTTTAGATAGTGGAGCAGACCAAAACTGTATTAGAGAAGGACTTATTCCTTCCAAATACTATGAAAAGACTAATGAAAAACTTATGGCTGCTAATGCAACCCCTCTTCATATAAACTATAAGCTTTCAAATGCTTATATCTGTAATCAAGGATACTGTTTCAAAACTCCATTCATTCTTGTTAAAAATCTTAGTCAAGATGTTATTCTTGGAACTCCATTTTTAACAACCTTGTACCCTTTTGCCGTTAACAGAACTGACATTACTACTAATATTATGGGAAATTCAATTTCCTTTAATTTCTTAAGTCTGATTAAACAAAGAGAAATCTCTTTATTACAAGAACATTTAATTTCTCAAATCAATTCTATTTCAAGAAAACAATTTCATATTCAATCCTTATTTAAAAATTGAAGAAGCTCTTAATAATAAAGATCTTCAAACAAGAATTTCTTCCTTTAAAGAATTACTTGAACGATAGGGAAGAGTGGACGTAGGACCTGTTGTCCGAACCACTATAAATCTTGTGTGATTTATCTGCTTTACACTATTGCACACTACTTTTCTGATAAGCTCATGCATTTTCTAAGTATAGATCAGTTCTGCATCAAGCAGCTGATCTGATCAGTTTGACCTGTTGACATCTGATCTGCGTCAGAATACTTAGAATCTGATTTAAGAAAACTGGTTTTTCTACACGGGTTAAAACAAGCTTCCGCACATCAGTTGACCTGATAGACACCGAACTGATCTACTTCACAACAATCAATAAGTTGGATATCAGATCGTACTAATTCTCATACGCACTCTATCAGCACAACAGTTTTGGAAGTCTATTCACCCCTCCCCTCTAGACTTCCACCTCACAAAACCCATTTGGGACCTACAAGTGGTATCAGAGCAGTGGTTCTACGGACCACTGGCTTTGAGTATTATCGGTTCTTGAGGAAGAATTATTGTGGTCACTTGAACAGATCTTTGAAAAACCTATTTTTCTAACTCATATGTTTTTTTTAACTCACATATTCAACATGGATAACACATCTGGGATGTATCATGATCGCCTTTAAGTTCTCCATTGATTGCCGATGGACCATTCTCATGAGCAACCATCTGGGTGCGATAAGCAACAAGATGATGGTGTTGGGGTTTTACATATAGTATCCCAATAGATGGAAGTTCTCGAACAAGGACCCATCACCAATTATCACATCAACCCATCTGAAGGAGGTGATCCAGCACATTCGACTGGAGCAAGAATCAGAAAGAGTCCCTCACTGATGGATGCTGAAGAAAGAAAATTATCCAATCTGGATACTGTAGCTAGGCATATCATCATGAAGACGGTGGACAAGACAACTCGTGAGAAGATCAAGTATCTGAAAACTGCTAAGCAGATGTGGGATACTCTTGCTGAGATATGTGAAGGAAACGATATGATTAAGGATAGCAGACTGCAAGCTAAACTGGTAAAGTTTGAGAAACTCGAGATGCTACCAAATGAAACCATAAATCAGCGTGATGGAAGAATCACCATGTCTATCAACAAGCTTCGTGAACTAGGACGAGAAATGTCTGATGAAGACATCAACTACAAAATCTTGAGGTCCCTAACTAAGAAATGGGACATGAAGGTAATTGTGATAAAAGAAGACAAACCAATCAGAAAAATCCCAAGTCTTCTGATTCATCCAAGGTTCACACTCGTAATCATACTGACCAGAAAACACATGAAGAGATGTATGATTATGTAGATGCTTATGGGAGACAAATTAGGCCTTCTGATCTTGATGATTATCATAGAAGTGCCCTGTTTGTTTGGATCCCGAAAGGTAACACTAACCCCTCAGAACCCAATCCTATTGGGGTACCTAAAGCCCGATCGATCAAGGTGTTGGCGTGGGTTTGGCCAATAGAGGAGGTGTACAAGCAACTATCTGGTACATCGATAGTGGATGCTCAAGGCACATGACAGGCAACAAACATCTCCTCAGTTCATACATAGAACAAGAAGGCCCACGCGTACTCTTTGATGACGATAACTTTGGTTTTACCAGAGGATTCAGAACCTTAGTCAATGATGATGTACAGGTTTCTGGAGTCTCGTATGTCGATGATTTAAAGCATAACCTATTATCGGTTTCACAATTCTGTGACAACAGATTCAGTGTTGAATTATCGACTGATCAATGCACTATCAAAAATTGAGCTACTCAACAGATCTTGCTAACTGGTTCCAGAAAAGGAACGATCTACACTCCAGATTGGAACAATTGTCCAAGAAATGCATGTCTGATTGTTAGGAGTTCCAAAAGTAGTAGTTGGCTCTGGCACAAGAGAATGATTCATCTGAACTTTAAGACTCTTAACAAGACAGCAATGATGTCCCTGGTTGAGGGTCTCCCGAATGAGGTATTCTCTAAGGATCAGACATGTGTGGCATGTCAGAACCAACATCCAGCAGAGTATTCCAGCTGCTCCACATGGATTTATTTGGACCAGTTACGCCACTTAGTTTCAGCGGATGCAAATACACTCTGGTAATCGTGGATGATTATTCCAAGTTCACCTGGTTTGTATTCTTGTATAAGAAGAATGAAACTGCAACAAAGATACCTGAGCTGCTCAAGAGATTGCAGAATGAGAAGGGCGTCAGTATTGTGAAAATCAGATCAGATAAAGGTACAGAGTTTCTGAACTCTTTGTTGGGAAATATGTAACTTAGTTTTGATGGAAGTTCCAAAACAGGTTGTAATAGGACCAGTCAGACCTGTTAGCTGACTGATGAATTATAATCAGAGATGACCAGCTGAAATGTATAGATAGCTGAAGTAAAAGATAGGTCACATATTGAGGGGGAACTCAATATATATAGGTCAGGTCGATGTATCAGATGACCCAGATAAGGTCAGATGATCAGAAGACTAAGCGCAAATCAGAAGACAAGAAGTCAGAAGATCAGGTGAAGATAAGAAGACACTGAAGACTCAGATGAACCTGAAGACTCAGATGAACCTGATGACTTAGATAAACACTGAAGACTCAGATGAACCTGAAGACTCAGATAATCCTGAAGACTCAGTAACAAACCTGAAGACTCAGTATGACTGAATACACTGAGGCTCAGAGACACCCGAAGATCAAAAGACCTGAAGACCTACATTCAGCAGAGTCTGCATATTGAAGCTAAGACAATGTGCATCTGAAGACTCAATCAAGGTAGACTGATCAGTTACCTGATCAAGTCAGCTCACACCTGGTGACAATCAAAATGATACACCAGACAAGCGAATCTTCTACAACAGGAATATCAATCGTCTAACGGATAAATTCCTTAAGTACCGCCTCACGAAACCAAGAAGAAAGCGACACGTGTACAAAAAGAACTTACATTGCGGGATACGACGCTGCAGACAAAAACGACGCTAATGATGCCTACGGCCATGCCGATAATCGGAGTACGTCACAATCATATCTTACAACCTACCTAATATAGCCCGAAATTCAAATTGCTCTCCAACGACTCTTTGATTTCGAGGTCTATAAAATGGGATTGATCTTCATTTTGAAGAATAGGACCAACAGTGATTAACAAGCACCAACGAGTGAAAACAAGCAAGAACAAACACGGAGACACCGCAAAAGAAGCTAAAGCTACAGAAAAATCTCCGTTCAAAGAACACTACATTTGAAGATTATTCTTAGAGTGTTCATCCCATTAGTTCTTTGCAAGAAATCCTATCCACTAGCATTTTGGCTACCTAAAGCATCAGGATAGATTTCCAGTTGGAACCCTCAATCATTCTTTACCCAAACGCAAGTTAGGTTAAGTTTGTAGAGTGCGAACTCATTAAACATCTCGGCTATCCTTTTTAAGGATATAAGTCCCGCTGGTTACGTTTGTAGAGTGGGAACTCGATAAACATCTCGGCCATCCTGAAAAGGATATAAGTCCCGCTCCCGCAGGTTAAGTTTATAAGAGTGAGAACTCAGTAAACATCTTGGCCATCCTGAAAAGGATATAAGTCCCACAGGTTAAATTAGGTTAAGGTTCCCCTGTGTTAAGGGAAGAGTGGACGTAGGATGGGTTTCGTCTGAACCACTATAAAAAGTCTTGTGTGCATTTACTTGCTTTCTTATTGCTTTACACAAGTCACACAACTGAATTTTAAACAACATACATATTCTAAGTTAAGCTCAGTTTGCACCAAGCAACTGATCTGATCAGATTGACACCTTAGTCAACTGGTTGAAAACTGACTTCAGAATCAGATTGATAAAACTGGTTTTTCACACGGGTAAAAACAAGCT
Source organism: Stenogyne calaminthoides (assembly GCA_037126765.1). Lineage (NCBI taxonomy): Eukaryota > Viridiplantae > Streptophyta > Magnoliopsida > Lamiales > Lamiaceae > Stenogyne > Stenogyne calaminthoides. The sequence goes on from JBBCBC010000006.1 coordinate 23,473,455, forward strand.
TCCGCACCATTCAGTTAAACTGACAGGTATCAAACTGATCTGCCTTCAGGCACTCAGTAAGATTGAACATTAGTCTAAACTGATACACTAGCACTCTGATCGGGTAATATGCAGTTCACACCTGATCCGCACGAAAAGTTTTGGAAGTCTATTCACCCCTCCCCTCTAGACTTCCACCCTCACAAACTCGTTCGGGACCTACAAGTGGTATCAGAGCAGTGGTTCTAAAGACCACTGGCTTTGAGTATCATCGATTCTTGAGGAATAATCTTTGTGGTCATTTGAACAGATCTTGAAAAACCATTTTTAAAACTCATTCGTTTTCAAAATCACTCAGCATGGATAATACCTCTGGTATGTATCATGATTTGCCTAAGTTTTCAATTGATGAGTATGCAGATTGGGCTATATATATGTGCAACCATCTAGGATCGATAAGAGGGAGAATGATGGAAGTCATCGAACGAGGACCCATCATCATATATCACGACAACCCAGCAGTTGGAGGAGATCCAGATTTTGCCACGGGAAGTCTTGTGCGAAAAAGTCCAGCCTTGATGGATGCAGAGGAAAGAAAGCTGTACACTCTAGATACAATCGCCAGACATATAATCATGAAGACAATGGATAAAGTCACCAAGGAGAAGATAAAGTATCTCAAAACCGCAAAAGCAATGTGGGATACTCTTGCTGAGATATGCGAAGGAAATGATCAGATCAAAGATAGCCGCCTACAAGCTGAACAGGTGAAGTTCGAAAAGTTAAAGATGTTGCCCAACGAGACAATCAACGAGCTCGATGGGAGGATCACCATGTCAGTAAATAAGCTACGAGAACTTGGTAGAGAGATGTCAGACAAAGATATCAACTACAAGATCTTAAGATCTCTCACCAAGAAATGGGACATGAAAGTCACGGTAATCAAGGATTGCCAAGACATTTCAAAGATGAAGCCGAGTAGCTTGTTCCTAAGCCTTAAAGCTCACGAGTTTGATTTAATCGAAAGAGGACAAGCAGATGAAGACGAAACGCCTGCTGAAGCCTCAACGTCTAAATTAGTTGCGTTTAAAGCAACCAGCAGCAGATCGAAGGCCACTGAACCTGTTGAAAACATAATAAGTCAAGCAGAACAGATCGCTCTGCTTACCAGGAAACTTGAAAGAACAAATACTCATCTTGGTAAGTATCGGAGATTCTCGTTGACTATCAAAGAAAACAGGAGGCCAACCGGACGGATCACGAAAGAACAGATCTGATGATCGAAGAGATCAAAGAGAAGAAAAGAAAAGAGATGATCTGATAGATGAGAGAAGAGATAACAGATCCGGCTGACGAAGGAGCTTCGGGACATTATCGTAAAGGAAAGTCACCTGACAGATCCTACAGACGAAGTGACTCACCTGGCAGAGAAAGTTCCGTAGATCGAGGATCATGCTTCAACTGCGAGAAACCAGGTCACTACAGCACCGACTGCCCTGACCTGACTCCCAAAGAAAGAGAAGAAAAACGGAACAAAAGGGAGCAACGCCTCAGAGATAGTAAAGCCCTGGTAGCTGACACATCCAGAATTGATGATTCCTATCTGCCTTCTAAGGACTCTGGCTACTCTTCTGTAGAAGACTTCTGTCTGATAAGCAGTGTTGTTGACTTCCACGAGCATGAACATCTGATATTCTCTTCAGATGACGATGAAGTCTGCCTGATGGCCAAGGAGGACCAATCTGAGGTTCGCGTGGGACTAGCCAACAAAGAAGGTGCACAAGCAGTTATCTGGTACATCGATAGTGGATGCTCAAGGCACATGACTGGAAGCAAACATCTCCTTAGCTCTTACAAAGAACAAGAAGGCCCACGTGTATTCTTCGGTGATGATAACTTTGGTTTTACCAAAGGATTCAGAACCTTAGATAATGATGATGTACAAGTAACTGGAGTCACGTATGTCGAAGGATTGAAGCACAATCTACTATCGATTATCAATTCTGCGACAATGATTGACGTTGAGTTCTCGGCGACAAGTATGCGATAAGGAATCGAGCCACTCAACAAATCTTGCTAAGCTGGTTCAAGGAAAGACACAATCTACACATGCCAGATTGGAGCAGGTTGCCCAAAGAATACATGCTTAATTGTTAAGAGTTCTAAAAAGTAGCAGTTGGCTCTGGCATAAAAAAAGAATGAGTCATCCGAACTTCAAGACTCTTAACAAGATCGCTAGGATGTCTTTGGTTGAGGACTTCGAATGAGATATTCTCAAAAAGATCGGACATGTGCGCATGTCGGAAGGAAAAAACAAGTTAGAGCCTCATTCAAGGGAATACCGGGACCAAAGATCCAAGAGAGTATTGCAAGAATCGCCCATATGGATCTATTCGGACCGATTACACCAAATCGGTCTCGATGGGCTTAAATATACTCTTGTAATCGTGGATGATTATTCCAAGTTTACTTGGGTTGTATTCTTATACAAGAAGAACGAGACAACGACTAAGATACCCGAGCTGCTCAAGAAGCTACAGAATGAGAAGGGTGTCAGCATAGTAAAAATCAAATCAGATAAAGGTACAGAGTTCCTGAATTCCTTTATTCGATCGCCAGACCGAGTTTGGTATACATCATGAAACGTCATTTTGCAAGAACACCACAACAAAATGGAGTAGCGAGCGGAGAAAAGAACTCTCAAGGAAGTCGCCGCACTATGTTAGTGAACATGCTACACCAAGCCGTTTTCAAGGTATAATCAACACAAAGATGCCATACTCATAACAGATGTTCTCTGACTAAGACTCACTTCAAAACACCTTATGAACTGTGGAAGGAAAGAAAACCTCGTGTTTCATACTTCCATGTTTTTGGGTGCAAGTGTTTTATTCACAACAATGGGAAAAATCAGTTGAAGACTTTTGAGGCCAAGTCAGATGAAGGTGTATTCTTAGGATATTCCTCATCCAGCAAAGCCTTCAGGGTTTACAACAAACGAACCCTAGGTTTTGGAAGAAACACCGCATGTGGTCTTTGATGAGACATCTTCTGAACAAGAGAAAGCTGCCTCAGAACAAGCCATAACAGATCAATCGATACCTGACAACCAGAAAATGGATCAGCTAAGCATCAAGGAGAAAGAAGCTGAACACATAAAAGTGTACATCCCAGAACTTGATCTTGCTGATTCAACAGGTCAATCAGACCCTAAGGTACGCATTAACCGTCGGTGAAGAAGTGTTATTACGGTGAGAAAGTATCAACCCGAACCATCCGGGTTCGGGGAACTCCTGAAGTTCCTACGAACATACATCAGCACATGATGAGTCCAACATCAGCTGAGACATGTTCTTATCAAGTGGATCATAACTCCGCACTTTCCTCCCAATCGCTAGTAATGAACTATCGATATGGATGATGTTCTCCAAACAAAACGACATCGTAACGCGAAGGACGGATTACCGGTCATCCAACCGATCGATTATCGGAGACCCATCCGATAGAGTCAAAACTAGACATCAGTTGGTGAAAGTGCCATGTATCTTGTTATTATCATCATGAAGGAACCAACTACGAGAGGAAGCTCTACAAACGCTTAATTTGGATTCTAGCCACGCAGAGGAGCCGAAAGCAGTTTGAGAGGAATCAAGTTTGGGAATTGGTGGACCAGACCAACTCATCAAGACGTAATTGGCACGAAGTGGGTATTCAAGAACAAGAGAGAGAAAAATGTCATAACGGGAATAAGGTAAGACTTGTTGCTAAGGGGTATTCACAATCGGAAGGAATTGATTATGATGAGACCTTTTGCACCGCCGCTTCGCCTAGAAGCCATTCGGCTGTTTCTGGCATATGCTTCCCACAGAGGGTTCACTGTGTATCAGATGGATGTAAAGAGTGCGTTCTTAAATGGGGTACTAGCAGAGGAAGTTTATGTCTAACAACCTCCAGGCTTTGAAAAAGGCAACCAAGTGTACCGTTTAAGGAAAGCTCTTTACGGACTGAAACAAGCTCCTCGAGCTTGGTATGATACACTCTCTCAGTTCTTGACAGACATCGGGTTCACTAAAGGAATAGTGGACAGAACCTTATTCAGAATAGAAGATGGAGAAGATATTATGATGGTTCAGATCTAAGTGGACGACATCATCTTCGGATCTCCCAACAAGAAGCTGTGTGAGAAGTTTAGCAAGTTGATGCAAGGAAAGTTCGAGATGTCCATGATGGGTCAGATGAATTACTTTCTGGGTTTACAAGTCAAGCAGAGTACAGAAGGGATATTCATCTGCCAGGCGAAGTATACAAGGAATCTACTGGCAAAGTTTGGAGTTCAACATTGCAAGGAAGCCAGAATTCCCATGATGACCGGGTTCAAGATGGATCCAGACGAAGATGGTCAGAAAATGAATCAGAAGGAGTATAGAGCTCTGACTGGATCACTACTATACCTGACTGCCAGCCGACCAGACATTACTTTTGCAGTAGGTGTATGTGCCAGATTTCAAGCAAATCCAATGCAAAGCCACCTAGAAGCAACTAAGCGGATTCTCAAGTATCTGAAGGGGACTGTAAACCTTGGTTTATTTTACCCATCAGATGACAATCTAGAGCTTAGTGGGTATTCTAATTCAGATTACAGAGGTTGCAGAATCGACAGAAAGTCAACCTCAGGTTCATGTCAGTTTCTGGGAAATAAACTGATCTCATGGTTCTCGAAGAAGCAAACATTAGTTGCGACATCTACTACTGAAGCTGAATATATGGCTGCAGGAAGCTGTTGTTCCCAACTGCTCTAGCTAAGTCAGCAGCTGAGGGATTAAAACATTGTAGCTAAGAACGTACCTATATTCTGTGACAGTAATAGTGTTATTGCAATCACTCAGAATCCTGTTCTACATACAAGATGCAAGCATGTGGATGTCAGACACCACTTTATCAGAGATCACGTTGAAAAGAAGAATATCAGGATGGAAAAGATCCATACTGACAAGCAGAAAGCTGATATCTTAACCAAGCCGCTAGCTGAGGTCAGATTCAGAGATTTATGCAACAAGCTAGGGCTTCTGGATCTTGGAGAACATGCACCAGATATGGTTGAAGGAATGATCTCCAGAACCAGTTGGTTAAAAGACTAACCAGGTTAAGTAGAATCAGTTGAGTCAGGAATCTCAACTGATTAGACGACCAGATGAGGAGCCGATCTGAAGTTCAGATAAGAAGCAGATCAGAAAGTCAGATAAGCAACCGATCTGAAGGTCAGAAAAGGGCAGATCAGTTCAAGACATATCAGATTAAGGGGGAATTGATCAGATTGGAAGATTACTTTATAAGTCGATTAAAGCTACAGTCAACAAGCAAATCAAGATTAAAGCTACTGATCGCATAAGTCAGAAGAAACAACACAACAATGGAATAACAGAGTTTTTCATTGATAAAGACCCGGAGATCAGATTTACAAGTTACAAGTGATATCACAAGCTACAAATGCTACATCTATCTTCAAGTGGTATTACATGTACAAGAAGACCCGGAGGTCAAAGCATAAACCATCAGCCCTAAGACAACCCTAGGCAGGGAAGAAGAGAGAGAGATTTTAAGAGCTGATGCTCTCAGACTCTCCGACCCATGGGGCAGCAGAGAAGCTTCTAGAATCCTGAAAGCCGCTCTTAGAATCTTGGAGTGAGAAGCGAGAGCGAGCCTTGAAGGATCTTTAAGCTAGGAACCCTTAGACCTAAAATCAATGGACTCTCCAGCTGTTAAATGGGACACAGTGCCACAGGTTTGGTCACAAGGACCATATGGCCATGAGTGTCTCATGCAAATATTTAGTTTGATACACTATTTTATATACCAAACTCATGTTTTGTTTAAGACTAAGTCTGTTGATGCTAATTCCGTCATCTCGATAGGCGCACAAGGTGCATACAGTTAGGAGAAGTTCCTTCTCATTTGCCTTAGCAGATCCTCCTCCATGGTGGTAAAGAAGCTTAGCATTGATCGTATGTGAAATCTTAGATGACAACGAAAGCAGTGTGAAGGAACACACAGGGTTGATCTGAGAAGCTGAATTCATTGGAAAAGGGCTAAAGGTTCCCACCGGAAGTTTCACCGGAAATAAGGAGCTCATCGGAAAAGCATGAAGGATATGCTAGAGAAGATGAAATGGTTTATGATTGTGTTGTTTGCCTAGCACCCCAGGCTAATTTATAGAAGGAAATTAGGGGCATAAATGCAATTTTTATCTTCTCAGAAGATCTTAAGAGAAATTTGCATCGACAACGCGTTAGGAACACGCGTATAATGGTTAGATGAGTTAACGGTGTGATTAAATCACAGCGTATCTATGCCATTATTACGGGATGTCAAATCGCACTGATTTGGGAATCGAGGCGACCTTTGGACTTCCCAAAGTAAAAGTTTTGGCGGGAGTTGACTTCAGTAAATGCGGGTTGTTTAGAAGACTGTTTAAGACTGAAGGATATAGAGTATCAGAAAAGAGGATCAGATAAGTGGCAAAGTGTTTGAAGCAAGAATCTGATCAGATAAGTTAGATATTGTTGGGAAATGCATAAGGCAACCATCAGATAAGTCAACAAAGTACCAGATCAGATCACCGTGGTAACTGATTGATTACAATATCAATCAGTCAGATACGCTCTCTTATTTATCTCTTTTTGAATACCTTATATGAGTTATTTATTTTAATTGATTTTACACTGTTCATGACGCATGCTCTGCAAAGCTTTTAATGCGGACTTGGGAAAATGTTTTTCAAAACGTTTTATTGTGATTTTTCAAGTCCGAAAAACGAGAAGACTACTTTTCTCAACCGTGCGATCAAAATACCTTTTGGCCGATTAATCTCAGCCACCGATTTCAAAACACAGATACTTGAGTACTTTGGAAAGTTGTGCAAAAAGGTTTTCCCTCGTATTCTACAAAAACCAAATTTTTATCATAAAACCGCTTTCCACTACTTCGTCTTCTCAAAAGCTCTTAAAATATTTTTTTTAATCCTCAGAGAATTACCTTCGAAATCTTTTGATTCCACTCTTCCGATTTCAAAATCTTTCGAATCAATTACTGGTAATTTTCTGTTTTTAATTAATTATATGATCTCAATCTCTCTATGGTACCTAGGTTTTCAAGTTGTATTTCTGTAAATTGTATTCGATCTAAATGCTTACTTGCAAAATTGATGATGAAATTGCTAGTTTGACTGAATTTATTGAAATATCTTACTCAAACTAAACATCAATTTTCATATCGTACAGAAATGGCACACCTTGTTTCACAACCGGGCCAAGGGAAAAAGTACAGCAACTTTGCATCGATGAAGAAAGACATCATTGATGAAAAGTACGTCGTCTTCAACATCACCTCAGATCCAGAATCACTGGAAATTCTGGAGTGCTTACGAGCGTGTGGACTGGAACGATATTGCTCTACTCATCAGAACATCGTTCACACCCATGAAGCCTTGGAGTTTCTCTACAATCTGCAGAGGGATGAAGACAATGATGCTGACCCGATTTCTTCCGTTGGCGGAATGAAAGTTCGAGTGACGAATGACGATCTACAGAGGATATTCGGCCTAACTCGAGGAAGCATCAATCCCAGACCTACACGATCGCCAGAGGAGAAAAAGAGTTTCTTGAAGCCAAGCCGTTGAGACGACAAACAAGGAGAACACGATTTAACGCCAAAGCCTCCTATCTGAAGAGAAAGTATCGCCTTCTTCTTGAAATTGTTCAAGGTGATCATGTGCTCAACTTACAACCTTGATGCGACTACTTCATACAAGATAAGTGTCGCCATTCGCTATAATCAAGAAGGCTTCGGATATTGATTGGTTGGGTATGGTCAAAGCAAGATCGAGAAAAGACTCAGGGAAGTTCGAATCGACCCAAGAGTAATGAAGTGTGCTTATCTTCCAAGTGCTCATTCATACACAAAATCTCTATCATTCTGTCAGATAAGCTACCACGTAATTATGAATGGAACGAGAATGGAGCAAAGATTTATCAAGCAAAGCACAAGGCCATACTGGGCAAGGATGAGTCCCTACCAGGACAAGCTGATGAGGATCCAACTCCTTATGTGCCCAAACCCAAGGGAGAAAAGAAAGGAAAAGACAAGGCAACTGCATCATCCGGGCAAGCGTGAAAAGGCCGTTCAAGAGAAGAGGATGAAGAGGAAGGATCTCGCCAAGAAACTAGATGCTCAATGGAACGCCGTAAGAGAATCTCATCTCCTCGAAAATCGCTTCCAAGTTCTGCCCAAAGAAGCCGCCAGAACAGAGGATCTGATGCAAGTACGATCAGACGAAGAGGTAGCAGTCCGCTCTGAGCCAACTATCAGAGAAGTAAGGGAAGAGCAGATGATGTAAGCGAGGAGAGAAATTGCCGAGGGATGTAAGTGGAGCAACCCGAGGAAGAATCACCATCCGATTCTTCAGATCTCACCAAGATCTTCCAGAGAGCAAGATCTCCAACGCCCACTTCCAAATCACCATCACCCTCTCCTCAAAAATCATCACCACCATCCTCTCCCCACAAAACCTTCTCACCCTCACCCTCTCCTATCAAAACATCATCTCCCACACCACCAATCAATGAACCCGTTCAGGAAACTGAACACCCTCAACACGCTGAAAATGAACCTGAACTACAAACATCCCAATCCCCGATCCAGTCTCAAGAACCTGAGAGATCTGACGAACGTGTGTCCATCTCTCATAATCCCTTCAACACCAGAACAGTACTTGCTTCACCTGCTCCAGAGAGCCCCATCTTAAGAATAATGAACCAACAGATCAAAGAATATCTGCTGGATCTATGCCCTGAATTAGATCAACATCCTGACATCTAGCAACAGATAGAAGAAATAGTGTTCTGGAGGGATATCAGACTGAAGAGCATTGAAGAATTTATGATTCTAATGACAACTCTGGGATCAGTTTTCTTTGTAGACTTGGAGTTGAAATGTCTACAAAATGCTGGGATTGAAAGTGCTGTTGAATTGACATCAAACGGCGATATCCGATGGCTGATTCACGAAAGGTTCGAAATTGCTGATAACAGGGAGGAAACAGTTCAACCTCCTACAGATCACGAGGGAGTTGCCGATGAACCAAGAATGGGTGTTGCAGATGAGACCCAATTTGGCAAGGCTTCAACATCAGAACAGATTACTACGATGAGCTCTGATACCCTAGATCGTCACTCTCAGAAGATTCAAGATGGGATCAAGACTGCATTTGAAGATAAATTCGCAGTGCTCACAGCAGATCTGATGAAGCGGTTTGAAGATGAGCAAGCGAAACTAGTTGACAAGGAACGAAGTCACACAGTTGGGATGCACAATGCTATCCTTGCTGAAGTAATGCAACTAGTATATCCTCTTGCTGAGAAGCTCAAGCTCCAGTCTGACAAACTCACAGTTCAGACAGAGATGCTCAATCAGACACAAGTACTTTTGGAGAGTGTCTGGGCATCCTTGGACAAGACCAACAACCACTTAGATATGGGTTGGAAACATTTTCTAGCTTCTACAGAACGAGCAAGACAGGAGATCGAAAATGCTCTCAGACGCTTCTTCACACCTACACCTTCTGCCACTGTTCAGATCACTCCTCTTGTTGTCGAGGAACTCAGAGAGGAGATCTCACGGCATTTAACAGCTCTGAACCACAAGATGTCCAACCTCTTTGATGCAACCAAAAAGGGGGAAGGAAAAGAGTCTGGAAAAGAGTCTGAAGAAAAAGAGAATACAGAAAAACAGACTCAAGAAAAAGAGAAGGAAGAAAAACAGACTCAGACACAGTTGGTAAAATTTTCATCTCTATCAAAAACCACTGTATCTGACTTGCCAGCCACTCCATCTACCGATTTCATTGCTGAAATGAAAGAAACTGTGGAGCTACACAGTAAAGAGATCGCTGAGCAGAAAAATGCTCTTTCAGAAGTTACTGCCAGAGTCGACAAGATTGAAGACTTTTCCTCGTTCGTCCAGAAAAGAATGGAAACTGATGATCAGGCCAAGAGCCTTGAACTCGCTAAGAAATTAGCTGAAGAAGATGAACAAGATGAACCTGAGCAAACTCTGAGGAGGAAGAAAGGCAAAGGCAAGATGATGAAAGCAAATGCGGAAGATCATAGACAAGGCCAGCTATTCTCCACCAAAAGCCAGATGACTCCTGAACAAGTTCAAGAGCAGACAAGACTGAGAATAAGAGAGGCCGCTATCAAGAAGCAGAAGTTAGCAGAGGCAAAGGGACTGAACATCGCTTACATCCGAAGGAAAAGGAAGAACGAAGCTGCAGCAGAGGAGATTGCTTGGGAGAAGAATGCCCTTCCAAGACTGTTAAAGGCATCCTCAGGTAAAGACGACAAGATTTGCTTCCGAATGGGATCAAATCGAGAGAAGAATGGTTATGTGATGTCTACATCCCGAGAAGATTCAATTCATCAAGATCGATCGAAAATGATGATGAATTCGAATGGTTAGAAACAAAGTATCCAGACTTCTACCGACGCTGATGAAAGAAGGCAAGATCATGTCACTTATACCGTAAGCTCCACCCTTTGAACCACTTCTTCCACCTTTCAAGGCCCGGACAACAAACTAGATCCTGTTAAATTCAAGAATATCTACTATGGACTTTGTGAAAAAGGAGGAATCCATAGAAAAGAAGAAATTTGGACAAGCTAATACAAAGGATGTACAGGATATTTGGCATCCCCAAAGAACTGCAAATGTTCAAGTACACCTGAAGAAGACAACTTGGAATCAGATGATAGGTACGCTTTTCATGTATACTATAATGCACACACCTATCTGAATGAAGTTTTACATCTCACTGATTCTAAGACAACATCTCATTGTCTTCTGAGGTATGTACCATTTGCATCATCTACATTTCCATTCATGGTATCTATTTTTCTGATTAAGTTTGTTTAAGTGTTTTGGTTCCATCAAAAAGGGGGAAATTGTTGGGAAATACATAACTTAGTTTTGATGGAAGTTCCAAAACAGGTTGTAATAGGACCAGTCGGACTGTTAGGCCGATCGATGACTTATAATCAGATTAAGATGACCAGCTGAAATGTATAGATAGCTGAAGTAAAAGATAGGTTACATATTGAGGGGGAACTCAATATATATAGGTCAGGTCGATGTATCAGATGACCCAGATAAGGTCAGATGATCAGAAGACTAAGCGCAAATCAGAAGACAAGAAGTCAAGATCGTGAAGACAAGAAGACATCAAGACTCGGGGATGAACGATGACTCGGATAAACACTGAAGACTAAGATGAACCTAAACACTCAGATAATCCTGAAGACTCAGTAACAAACCTGAAGACTCAGTATGACTGAATACACTGAGGCTCAGAGACACCTGAAGATCAAAAGACCTGAAGACCTACATTCAGCAGAGTCCGTGATATTGAGGCTAAGACAATGTGCATCCCAAGACTCAATCAAGGTAGATCGACCGGGCCACCTAATCAAGTCACCACATCCGTGACAATCAAAATGATAAACCGGACAAGTTTAATCTTCTACAACAGAATATCAATCGCCTAATGCATAAATTCCTTTAAATCTTGCCTCATGAAACCATGAAGAAAGCGACACGTGTACAAAAAGAACCGACATTGCGGGATCGACGCGCGGACAAAAATGGCGCTTAATGATGCCTACGGCCACGCCCGATAATCTGAGCACGCCACAATCATATCCCTGACCTACCTATTATAGCCCGAAATTCAAATTGCTCTCCAACGGCTCTTTGATTTCGAGGTCTATAAAATGGGATCGATCTTCATTTTGAAGAATAGGACTAACAGTGATTAACAAGCACCAACGAGTGAAAAAAAGCAAGAACAAACACGTAGACACCGCAAAAGAAGCTAAAGCTACAGAAAAATCTCCGTTCAAAGAACACTACATTTGAAGATTATTCTTAGAGTGTTCATCCCATTAGTTCTTAGCAAGAAATCCTATCCACTAGCATTTTGGCTACCTAAAGCATCAGGATAGATTTCCAGTTGGAACCCTCAATCATTATTTACCCAAACACAAGTTAGGTTAAGTCTGTTGAGTGCGAACTTATTAAACATATCGGCTATCCTTTTTAAGGATATAAGTCCCACTGGTTATGTTTGTAGAGTGGGAACTCGATAAACATCTCGGCCATCCTGAAAAGGATATAAGTCCCATAGGTTAAGCTTGAGTGGGAACTCGATAAACATCTCGGCCATCCTGAAAAGGATATAAGTCCCGCAGGTTAAGTTTGTAAGAGTGAGAACTCGGTAAACATCTTGACCATCCTGAAAAGGATATAAGTCCCACAGGTTAAAGTAGGTTAAGGTTCCCCTGTGTTAAGGGAAGAGTGGACGTAGGACGGGTTTCGTCTGAACCACTATAAAAAAGTCTTGTGTGCATTTACTTGCTTTCTTATTGCTTTACACAAGTCACACAACTGAGTTTTAAACAACATACATATTCTAAGTTAAGCTCGACCGCACCAAGCAACCGATCCGATCGAGATTGACACCTTAGTCAATCGTTGAAAACCGACTTCGTAATCGATTGATAAAACCGGTTTTTCACACGGGTAAAAACAAGCTTCCGCACCATTCGATTAAACCGACAGATATCGTCGATCCGCTTCGTGCACTCAAGAAGATTGAACATCGGCCCAAATCGATACACTAGCACTCGACGGGGTGTCTGCAGTTCACACTGATCCAAGACAAAATTTTTTTGGAAGTCTATTCACCCATCCCCTCTAGACTTCCACCCTCACAAAACCCGTTTGAGACCTACACTCTTTTATAACTGATTTTACACTGAGTTTGGAATACAACAATAGACATCAGCAGCCAGAACGCCAAAAATAGAATGGTGTAGCAGAACGGAGAAATAGAACACTCAAAGAAGCTGCTCGCACAATGTTGGCTGAACATGCAACTCCAAACCGTTTATGGGCAGAAGCTATCAACACTGCATGTCACACTCAGAACATATGTTCTCTGACTAAGATTCACTTCAAAAACACCATATGAACTGTGGAAGGACAAAAAACCTCGTGTTTCTTACTTCCACGTTTTTGTGTGCATATCTTTCATTTAAAACAATGGGAAGAGTCAGTTGAAAACTTTTGAGGCCAAGCCAGATGAGGTTATATTCTTAGGATATTCCTCAACCAGCAAGGCTTTCAGGGTATTCAACAGGCGAACTTTAGTTGTGGAAGAAACACCTCATGTGGTCTTTGACGAGTCAACATCTGATCAGGGAAATATGTCTCAGAACTAGCCGTATCAGAACAAGACGTACCTGATGCTCAGAAATTGGACCAGTTAAGCATCAAAGAAAAGGAATCAGATCACGTTATAGTGTATATTCCTAACCTTGATCTTGACGATTCACCAGGTCAATTAAACCCTAAGGTACGTACAACTGTCGATGAAGAAGTTGGTATAACTGATGTTCTGGCGGACAGACATCAGCCTATGATGATTCCAACATCAGCTGAGACATGTCCATGCCAAGTGGATCCTATTAATGTACCTCTCCCAACCTCTAGTGATTCAATATCAGATTAGGATGAAAATGTCCAAACAGATATACATCAGGGAAGAAGGACTTGGTTGAAAAACCATCCAACTGACCAGATAATCGACAATCCTAATGCCCGAGTCCAAACTAGACATTAGGTTGGTGAAAGTGCTATGTATTGTTGCTATCTGTCTTTGAAGGAACCTACCACAACAGAAGAAGCTCTACAAGATGCCAGCTGGATTCTAGCCATGCAAGAAGAACTGGAGCAGTTCGAGAGGGATCAGGTTTGGAAACTTGTAGACAGGCCAACTCACCAAGATGTGATTGGTACCAAGAGGGTATTCAAGAACAAGAGGGATGACAATAATGTCATCACCAGAAATAAGGCAAGACTTGTTGTGAAGGGGTATTCACAATTAGAAGGGATTAATTATGATGAGACCTTTGCACTAGTCGCACGCCTGAAAGCCATTCGACTATTTATGGCTTATGCTGCTCACAGAGGGTTTACTGTGTATCAGATAGATGTAAAGAGTGCATTATTAAATGGGGTACTAGCGGAGGAAGTTTATGTCGAACAACCTCCTGGCTTTGACGAAGGCAACTAGGTGTACCATCTAAGAAAAGCTCTTTTCGGACTGAAACGGGCTCCCCAAGCTTGGTATGATACACTATCCCAGTTCTTGATAGACAGTAGATTCACTAAAGGAGTTATAGACAGAACCTTATTCAGAATAGAAGATGGTGAAGACATTCTGATTGTTCGGATCTATGTGGATGACATCATCTTTGGATCTCCCAACAAGAGCTTATGCGATAGATTCAGCAAACTGATGCAAGGGAAGTTCGAGATGTCCATGATGGGTCAGATGAATTACTTCCTATGTCTTCAACTCAAACAAAGTATAGAAGGAATATTCATCTGTCAGGCAAAATATACTAGGAATTTGTTGGCTAAGTTTGGAGTACAGAACAGTAAGGTAGCCAAAATTCCTATGATGACTGGATTCAAGATGGATCCAGATGAAAATGGCCAGAAAACTAATCAGAAAGAATATAGGACTCTCATTGGATCATTACTATACCTGACTGCCAGCAGACCAGACATAACCTTCGCAGTAGGTGTATTTGCCAGATTTCAGGCAAACCCAATGCAAAGCCACCTGGAAACAGCTAAGCGGATTCTTAAGTATCTGAAGGGGACAGTAAACCTCGGTTTATTCTAACCATCAGATGATAATCTAGAGCTTAGTGGGTATTCTGATTCTGATTATGGAGGTTGCAGAATAGACAGAAAGTCAACCTCAGGTACATATCAGTTATTAGGAAGCAAACTGATCTCTTGGTTTTCAAAGAAACAGACATCTATTGCCACATCTACTACTGAAGCAAAATACATGGCCGCAGGAAGCTGTTGCTCCCAACTACTCTGGCTTAGTCAGCAGCTGAGGGATTATAACATTGTAGCTACGAACGTGCCCATATTCTGTGACAGTAATAGTGCTATTGCAATCGCTCAGAACCCTGTTCTACATACAAGATGTAATCATGTGGACGTCAGACATCATTCCATAAGAGAACATGTGGAAAAGAAGAATATCAGAATGGAAAAGATCCATAGTGATAAGCAGAGAGCTGATATCTTAACAAAATCACTAGCTGAAGTCATATTCAGAGACCTATGTAATGAGCTAGAACTTCTGGACTTAGGAGAAAGTGCATCAGAAATCTTTGGTGGACTGGTCTCCAAGACTAGTTGGTTAAGAAACTGACCAAACTAGAGAGATCAGTTGAAGGGGGAACTTCAACTGATAAGACAAGATCAGTTGGAAACTGAATAGGAAAGGAAACATTGTTGGGAAAATTTGTCAAGGATTAGGCAGAAAATAAGATCAACAGAAATCAGTCAGACCTGAACAAACTACATGTGGTATTGACTGATTACAATATCAGTAAATCAGATACGCATTTCTGTTCCTTGTCTTTTTGATTACTTATGTGCAATAATCTGATCTTATTTGCTTTTACTGTACACATATTTATATGACGCACGCCCTACAAAGCATTTAATGCGGACGTGAGGAATATGTATTAATTGCTATTTATTACGTTTTTTAAATCCAAAAAGCTATTGTGCCTGAAACCCCTGACTGCACGATTAACTCCTTTTAAAACCGCTTAATCTCGATCGTTCATATTGTTTAAAGGATTGGTTTCCCAACCTCGATTTTCCAGAAAATTATTTCCCTACTTTTCTATATATAGCATTCGTTAAAACCCTTCAAAACTCTTTTTACCCTAAATTCTCTAACCTTTAATTTACACTCTCCAATTTCAAAACAAAATTCTTGCGATTCACCTTTTCTGAAATCAAGTAGCAAGAATCTGGTAATTGTCATTTAGATGTTTATCTAATCTTGGGTATTTGGCTATTTTATATATAGGATATAGATTTGTCGTTTATGCTATACATTCTCTGGTTTTGAGTCTCTGTGTTTATTATGAGGAAATAAGAATCGATTATATGTCTGAGGATATATATATGTGTGTGTGTGTGTGTGTGTGTGATATTTTTTTGTGTATATGCATTTGTGCACAAGTCCTCTATGAGAAAACATCTCACACATATCTCTATTTTTTATAGATGGCAAAACACGGAATGGGAAAAATCATGTGTAACTACGCAAACCTATCCAGTCAGATTGTAGAAGACAAATACGTGGTATTTGGGGTTACACGAGATCCAGAATCAATGGAGGTGGAATAACTATTAAAAGGATGCGGACTTGAACAATACTGTGCAGCCCACTCCAACCCTGTTATGCAGTATGAGGCTTTGAAGTTTCTGCGTAACCTGGAAGTAGTGTCACCTGGAGATGAACTGTCATCAACTGTTAATGGGGAAGAGTTTACAGTCACAAATGCAGACATCACTAGACTGTTTAACTTGCCCAAAGGGAAAATCTCACCTGCTCATTACAGAGAAGAAGAAGATGAACATATCAGAAACTAATTGTTCAGAGAAGCTGACAAACAACAAACTGCTAACTTTGTCAAACCGATGATGAAAAGAAAGTATCGCATGTTGTTTGAAATCTTGTCAAGAACAATAATGGGTATCTCATTCAGCCCTGATGGACTGACTGTTGTCAAAATGCACTGTATGGCGGCAATCGTGGATGGGGCTACAAACATCAATTGGGCAGGATTCTTGAAGGCGGTTCTGTTACAAGAGCATGCGAAATTTGGTGTGAATGACAAGAGAGAAGTATTTTTGCATAAAAGGATTAGCAATCTGGGCAAAGTAGTTGTCATTCTGAGAGACAGGTTTCCCACTACTCAATGGGACCAGAATGGATTGAAGAATTACAAGGCGTTTCTGACCAGTACGTCTACCATTTACGGTCCGCCTAATGACGACTTAAGGATGACTGTCAGAAAAGGCAGAGGGAAAGAAACTGCCTCAGCAGTGTCAGTACAACCTTCTGCTCAACAACCAAAGAGGAGAAGGACCTTGACAAAAGAACTGGCAAAGAGGCCAAAGAAAGTGAAACAAGCACCTATGTCTCTCTTCTTGGAAAATGAGTCAGATGAAGAAGAAGAAGCAGCCCAGTCTGATGAAAAGAAGAAATCAGCTGGACGATCTGAGAGACATGCTTCACAAGTAGAAAGCTCGCCGGAGCAATCGGAAGGGGAGCAAGGAAAAGAAAAGGGAAAGGCAAGATCTCCTTTGCCCCAATCTCGTGCTCAATCACCAGTCAAAACTCTATCTTCCGAGTGCATGACCCCATCTCCATCTCCATCTCCAAGAAGTGAACGCACCAGATCACCTGCTGTGCAACCAGACCTGGCTCAACCGATTACACAACAGCCCACTCATATGCCTCCACCAGAAACTTCATCAACTCACCCGCACATCTCACCTGTTCCATCTAAGCATTCGATTCCTGAATCCAGATCATCTAAGACAATCACTGGGAAGATGGCGTGGATGCGAATTGAAAGAGAGATCAATGATCTATATCCTGAATTGGAAGCCCATCCGGTTGTAAGAGAAGATGTGTTGGAGATCCTAAGGTGGAGAGATCTCAGATTAAAGAACTTCTCGGATTTCATGATTATCATTGAGCAGATGGGAGGTGCTGATGAATTTGCAGATTATGACTTTGACATGAAGAAGTCTGCCCTGGTTGGATCACCAGCTGACTTAATTTCTGATGAGGTAGTTAAGGTCTTGGTTTACAGAAAGCTGGGTAAACCTCTGGTGTTCAATCTGGAGAAAACTGATGCTGAAATATCTGAGAATAAGGATGCCGAAATGGCTAAGGAAGGAACTGCCGATGATGGTGGTCAGGGTGATCCGGTTCAACACCAACCACTGAAGGCACAACAAACTGACCAAGGATAGAAAGCCGTCAGAACTGAGGCAACTGTTGGAATGTAATCTACTCCACCAACAGGTCAGACCATGCAAGCCATCTCTGCTACTCACATTACCTCTAATCAACTGCGGGAAATCAGATCCTGTTTTCGAGAGTTATTGAAAGAAGAGGTAGAAGGGGTAATGGCAAATACAGTTGGCAGTACTATCAACGATCAATGTCAGTTCTGTATCCGAGATCTAAAGGAGCAGAGGGAATATGCCATTTCACAGATCGATTCGGTGAGGACTCAGTTCAACAAAACAGTTGACGAACTGATGAAGGACTTTAAGCAAGCAATTGATGAAAAACTAGTCCAGATAAAAGATCTACAAATTTCTCTCCTAATGACTACAGATAAACTGGACAAAACTGAGGAGAAATTTGATAAACTCATTCTCACCCTCTCATCGGCCATTAGAACTGCAAAATCTGAGCTGGTCTCCAAGATTCAAGAACAAACTACTTAGACACAAGGGCTCACTGTATCTGATCTCAATCAAGCCATTGCTATCAGTTTTGACTCCCTGACTTCTCACCTCAATTCACTTTTTGATCAAACCAAAAAGGGGGAAGGACAGGTTGAGAAACCAACTGAATTCATCAGAACTACAGAAGAACTTATTCAAACAGTTGAAGCATATGGCCAAATATTAGATCATCTGGATCTGTTTTCAAACGAAGTATCTGATAAGATGAAAAAATCCAGAGCAAGGAAAATGGCCGGAGGAGCTGGACCTTCCAAAACTGAACCTGTTCCCAAACCTGCTCAAGCCAGAAGAATTACAAGGAGCACAGCAGGACAGATACAAGCTGATAAAGAACATGCAGTAAGGCTATCTGGGGAACAGATTGCAAAAGATGCTCTATTAAGTGAGGAAGAGAGGAAATCAGAAAAATTGGCGGAAGCTAAAGGGTTGAAGA
This sequence comes from Stenogyne calaminthoides, assembly GCA_037126765.1. Taxonomy (NCBI): domain Eukaryota; kingdom Viridiplantae; phylum Streptophyta; class Magnoliopsida; order Lamiales; family Lamiaceae; genus Stenogyne; species Stenogyne calaminthoides. The sequence goes on from JBBCBC010000006.1 coordinate 23,492,353, forward strand.
AGAGATATGCTTCAAGAGTCTAGAAAGGTCAAGATGGGACACAAGGGCTCACTGCATCTGATCTCAATCAAGCCATTGCTATCAACTTTGGCTCCCTGACTTCTCACCTCAATTCGCTTTTTGATCAAACCAAAAAGGGGGAAGGACAGGTTGAGAAACCAACTGAATTCATCAGAACTACAGAAGAACTTATTCAAACAGTTGAAGCATATGGCCAAAGATTAGATCATCTGGATCTGTTTGCAAACGAAGTATCTTACAAGATGGAAAAATCCAGAGCAAGGAAAATGGCCGGAGGAGCTGGAACTTCCAAAACTGAACCTGTTCCCAAACCTGCTCAAGCCAGAAGAATTACAAGGAGCACATCAGGACAGATACAAGCTGATAAAGAACTTGCAGTAAGGCTATCCGGGGAACAGATTGCAGAAGATGCTCGATTAAGTGAGGAAGAGAGGAAAGCAGAAAAAAAATCAAAGATAAAAATCAATTGCAAAGATTTCTTGGATGTCTTAATTACATCTCTGATTTCTTTCCTAAGCTTAGGATTATTTGCAAACCTCTCTTTCAAAGACTTCAAAAGGATCATTCTTCATGGAACTCCACTCATACTAATATTGTTATAAATATTAAACAACAGGTTAAATCTCTTCCCTGCTTAGATATTCCTAAACCTGATACTTTCATGATTATAGAAACTGATGCTTCAGATATAGGTTATGGAGGAATTTTAAAACAAATAATTACATCTCATACTGCATCTCATGCATCATCTTTGCAAAAATTAAAAGAACAACTTGTTAGATTTCATTCCGGTATTTGGACTGGTCCTCAAAAGAATTACTCTACCATTAAAAAAGAACTTCTTTCTATTGTTCTATGTATTTCTAAATTTCAAGATGACATATTTAATAAAAAATTCCTTTTAAGAATAGATTGCAAATCTGCTAAGGAAGTTTTACAAAAGGATGTAAAAAATATTGTTTCAAAACAAATTTTTGCACGATGGCAAGCCATCCTTTCTAGCTTTGATTTTGATATAGAATATATCAAAGTGGAAATAATTCATTACCTGATTTTCTGACGAGAGAATTTCTTCAGAAAGATGAGTCGTCCAAGAATGCAGACTCCTGATCATTACTCTTCACAAGCACTCATTAATCTTAATCAGTTTCAAGCTATTTTAGAATTCCCTTCCTTACCTTATTCAAATGTTCTTAGAGCACCTGCTCCTTCTATTCCTATTTCACTAAACCTAACCCAGAGCATATCACTCTGACCAAATTCACAAATTCTCCAGATTTCAAAACTCTTAAAGACATCATCTCAAGATATTTTCCTCAGGGATGTCAATGGTATTCTGACAACCCTTTCAAAACTCAAAATTTCTATGAATTCATACTTGTCGACACAAATTCCGTCGAAATTATTCATACAATGGATCCAAAAAACCCTGGAAGGATCTCTTTCTCAAAATGCATCATTAAGAGAATCCTCAGATCTGAGGATTGGACTTTTACCAATTCAGAAAAGAGTTATTCAAAACCATTCTCTCCAAAAGGTTTTTCCTACCTTGACTACAAGATGGCTTGGTTTAAAATGTTCTATTTTAGACCATTTGATCATTCCTGGTTCTTCACATTTCATATTGACTTTTCTAAAACCATTTTCCCAGTTTGGTTTTTAGAATGGTGGATTCAATTCGGACCCTTATCAGCCATTTTCCAAAAGAAATTCAAGAAGCACTCACCTATTATTGTCAAAAGGCCCCAGGAGAACAGTACAGGAAAGAGATTCAATTTTATGCAGAATTCAAAGTCCCTTGGATTCTTTGTTGGAGCTTTGCGTTTCAACAACATTTCTCAAAACATTTTCCCATCTCTATTGTTAGAGAATTCAAAGTAAAATGGTGGCAAGGATTTTCTACAAATTTTTGCAGCCCTTCAGTAGTTCAAAAGTTCCTAACTATAGGTGAAAAACCTAAATGGGAACATCCTTCAAAAACGATTCAACAATCTGCAAGTGCAACCAATTCAAAGAAGAAGAAGAAATCTAAAGAGGTAAAAACCTTTGATGATGATGAAGCTCCTCCTCTTTCTCAAAAACAGATGAAAATGTTCCAGCTTCTGGAGGATAATCAAGATATGGCCAAAGAATATTTGCAATTCATTAAGACAAAAATAAATTCTTCCACCACTGAGAAAGATACTTCTGATAATTCAAGTTCTGATGTTTTCGGAGGTCATTGTGCTCAAGATCCATATGACTTCTGACTACCTTGCATTTCAAAAGAAAAAAATAAAAAGCAATTGCAAAAGAATAATAAACAATTGCAAAAGAAAAAAGAAAAATTCAAAAAAGCCGAAAAAATAAAAATGGCAAAAAAGAAAAAAGAAAAAAGAAAAAAAGCCAAAAAAATGAAAAGGGCATTTAAAAAGAAAAATGAAAAACATTTCTCTCTTAATTTGTCTTATTCCAGGTACTTTAAATATGATATTTTTGAATCAGAAGCTTCTCGGTGAAGCGAGTATTCATCCGACAAAGAGAAAATGGTGGACCCCCTTCCTTTCACTTTCGGTGATCGACAAGATAAAAAGAAGATGCCCCGACAAATTCAAAAGTCCCATGTGATTATCTACAACAAATGAAAGTCTACAACAAATGAAAGCAAATGAAATCCAAATTCAAGTCAAATTCAAGATGGTGAAGTCTATAAATAGATTTAGAAATTCATGTAATAGGTATTCTAAATTTTATGCCAATATCTCACTACAAGTCCTTACGACATCACCCATATCATCTTTTCATTACCCTTTCATCTCAATCTGTATTTTCTATTCAAGTAAGTTTTGTATTTCAATTAAGTTTGTAATTTTCCATTCATATATTTAAGGTTTTTATTTCAATAACACTGTGTTACACTTCCGCACAGTTTTACTCTGTATTCCATACATCCTGCATACATTCATACACATATGTATAACCTGGGTACCGTTCTGGTATCAGAGCCATTCATATTGTAACTTTAAGAAAAGAAAATTTATTTTCTTAGATATCGTTGTACTAATTTAATTTCATAAGAATTAGTTATTATCTGGTGGAAGGCGTTGGTAAGCCATTAAATCCGTTGGTAAGCCGTGTTGGTGTTCCCGGTGGTGTTCCAGTTGTATCCAGATAATGACAAGGTCTTATTAAATTTAATCAGTATTAATGGCATCTAGATTAAGAAATCTATTTTCAAGAAGTAATAATATGGATACTTCTGGTATCGTTCAGTCAAAGGAAATCCATATGACTGATAATTATTCAAACTGGAGTATTCCTCAAACCACTATTGATACTTTGTATCAAATAGGTAGTTTTGATTTTAAGACTGCTAGATCTATTAAAATTCATGAAGAAATTGTTTCTGTTAATGAAGAATTTCATTCTTATTCATTATTGTCTAATGTTTCTATTAAAAAATACCTTGAAAAAGGTTATAGGTATATTCATTTTGGTTTAATACAAGTTGCTATCAAACCCCTAGTTCATATAGGTGTTGATTCTCCTGTTTATCTTGCTCTACGTGATAATCGTCTCAAAAGATATAAAACCTCTTTATTAGCTATGATTCAAACTAATATATGTAATGGACCAATTTATTTTAATTGTGATCCTAATTACTCTGTTGATCTTACTGATCCCCTTATTAATGATGCACTCATCCTTGATATGCATCTGGAAGGGGACGAATTCAAACATCTTTGCAAAAATTTTGCAATTATTTATCGTATTCATTTTCGGGTTATGTCTTCTCAACTAAACCCTAAATTTATCCTTACTCCTACTTCTAAAGATGAAACTGTCTTACTCCAAATAGAAGCAGATAACTCTGCAACTTTCATTCCTAAAAGACTTAAATGGAATGAAATAACCATTCCTAATGAATTCCAAATTTCGACTCCTCAAATTCCAAGAGGAATTGAAAGAAGAGAAATTTCTGAAATAGAAGAAGACTCTGAAGGAAGAGTTTTACTTCGTTTCAACTCTTTCCGTCTTAAAGAAAGACCTCGTATTCAAATCCAAGAAGTCTCTTCTAAAGCTTCATCTTCTAGAGCTTTTTTCTCTGACCTAACTTTCAAAACGTTAAGGTTGATTTTAAATCACCTATTCCTAGCACTAGCTATCATACTGATTTCATTGAAGAACCATCTCATATTGGTTCTCCTACCTTTTCTCAAATGGATCAAATCAATATGATTCAGAGAGAATTTCATGTCGACTTCAATTATCTTGAAGAAGAATTCAATGATCCTGATGATGAAGACAGAAGAAATTGGTTTCTGAAACTTGACAAAAAGTTTCGAAACAAGCTTCAAGAAGAATGGATTATTGGCCTCCATAAATTCAGGGACAATATTCCTACTTTAAATTGGTTCGCTGCTTATTGCAAAACTCAATGACATCGAAGAAGATGTCTATACTCTTGATCAAATAAACGTTCAAACCAATCTTTATAAAAAATGGAATCATGCTACGGGTTCCACTATTACCTCTATTCATCCACCTTTACAAAATATTAAAATTCCTATTATTAATGGAGAAGTCCTTGCAACTCCTTTCAGAGTAGGAAGAGAAGGAGAAGATGCACCCAAAATGAGTGACATCAGAAAGCTTCACGAACAGAATAATTATTCTAATCAAATTCTTCATACTATAGCTGAACAAGTTGATAATATATTTGTAAAAATTGATTCAAAAAATACTACTCCAAATTTTCCTAGTACTACTTCTGTTCCTCATTTCATGCCTAGAAGTCTTCCCGATAAAACTGAAGACAAACTAAAGCTTTCTCCATCCTTCGATCTTATTGACAAAATTACTCGTCGTATTTCCTGCGAAGGATCTTCTTCTAATACTAAAAATATTAATTGTATTGACGATAACTCAAAAGATAATGATTCTGATAATAGTCCTAAAAAAGAAATCAATAGGATTAATTTCAGACCTGGAACAAAACCTTTCTATAACAATCGATATACTCCTCCTGATATTGGATTTGAAGAAAGGGCGTGTTTCAAAACTGGTGTTCGTTATGACGGATCTTCTATAAACGAATGGAATATCAATGGAAAATACGAATACGAAATTTTAAATACACTTCAAGAAATGGGTATGGCACGTGTGGCCTACAAAATTACTAATCATAATGAAGAAAATGCAGTAGACCTAATTGTTAGTGGTTTTACTGGTCAACTAAAAAATTGGTGGGATCATTCTCTCACTCTTGAAAACAAAAAAGCTATTCTTGACCATATTTCTACTTTCGAGGATGAAAATGGTGTTATTACTATTAAAAATGATGCTTGTGATTTTTTAATAATCACAATTGGCATGTATTTTATTGGTAATCCCAAAGAAGAGCTTGACTCTACTCGTTGTCCAACTCTTTCGGATTATCGTTGGTATAAGGATGTCTTCCTTACTCATGTTCTTAAAAGAACTGATTGCAATGCATCTTTTTGGAAAGAAAGATTTATTGCAGGTCTTCCTAAACTCTTTAGCGAGAGAATTCATAATAAACTTAAAGAAGCCAATGGTATGGCTGATATCAATTTTGAAGGTATCACCTATAGCCAATTATTCGCTTTCATAAAAAAGGAAGCTCTCTCTTTATGTTCTAAATTCAAAATCCAATCAAAATACGGTTCTGAAAAGAGTATTTTCAGAAAAGAAGTTGGTACCTTTTGTGAAGCCTTCGGACTTCAAAAGGTTCAAGCTCCTTCTTCTAAACTCAAAAAGAAAGCTAAAAGATTGTCTAAAAATCCTAAAGAAAGAAAATCTTCAAAGAAATATTTCTCTAATGATCCTCAAAATTCTACTAAAAGAAAACCTTTTAAAAAATTTAATAAATTTCAACCAAGATGTTATAAGTGTCAAAAACTTGGTCACAAAGTTGATGCTTGTACTCTCAAAAAAAAATAGACGAAGTTTTTCATGATAATGAAGACCTTAGAGATAAAATCTATGCTCTTCTTATTTCAAACAAAGAATCTTCAGAAGGAGAACAAGAAGAAAATTCTGAACCTAACTCTGAAGAAAATCATATTAATGAAATTCTTGACAGCAGTTCTTAAGAAGAAGAAGAATGTCAAGGAGGCTTTTGTCCTCTCTCTATTAATGTTATTACTAATAATAAAAGTGAACAAGAACTTCTTTTCGACCTTATTGAAAAGGTTCCTGATCATGAAGATCGTCAAAAATATTTAATAAGATTAAGAGATTTAATTCTAAAGGATCAAAATCCTAAGAAAGATAAGAATATACTTTCTCTGGAACCTTTCAGTATTACTAAAATTTTTGACAAGACTCCTATTTCCTCTATTTACAAAACTTCTGTTGATACTTCTGATCTTCAAAGAGAAGTTAACTCTCCAAAGAAAGAAGTTAATCAACTTCAAAAGGAAATCGAAACCCTTCATACTAAAGATTTAGAGCTCGAAGCTCGAATATATCTTCTCAAATTTTATCCTGAAGACATTCCTGAATCTTCTAATACTGACAAAATAGATGAAGATTTTGTTCAAGGTATTGATAGAATTTCATTCCAAAAATGGTATACAATAATAACTTTAGTTGTTGATGATTTCAAAATAAATGTTTTCGCGGTCTTTTAGACAAAAAGACAAAATGATTAGAGAAGGACTTATTCCTTCCAAATACTATGAAAAGACTAATGAAAAACTTATGGCTGCTAATGCAACCCCTCTTCATATAAACTATAAGCTTTCAAATGCTTATATCTGTAATCAAGGATATTGTTTCAAAACTCCATTCATTCTTGTTAAAAATCTTAGTCAAGATGTTATTCTTGGAACTCCATTTTTAACAACCCTGTACCCTTAAAGAGGCAGATTGGCCTCAAAGAAATAACAGATCAAAGGGAATTGGCTATTTCCCAGATCGAGGCAATAAAAGATCAGTTCTCCCAAACTGTGACCACCGTATCTGCCGAACTTATAAAATCGATTGATGACAAACTAATTGGTGGATCAACAACAAGTTTTTTTTTCGATGCTCATTTTGAAAAGCTAGAATTGAGTAAGAGAAACTTGACAAACCGATTCTTACACTCTCTCATCGCCATGGAATCTGTCAAGACTGAGCTGATCTCGAAGGTTCAAAATCTAATTGCTCAAGCTCAAGGTTTATCTGTTGCAGATCTCAACAGGGCGATATCAGTCAGCTTTGGTTCTCTGACCTCCCACCTCACTGCTCTTTTTGATCAAACCAAAAAGGGGGAAGGACAGAGTGAGAAACCAACCCGACACGATCGTAACAACATAAGACCCGATTCGCATAGTTGAATCTTATGGACAAAGACTAGACCATCCGGATCTTTTTGCTAATTAAATTTATGAAAAGATGGAAAAGTCAAAGGCAAGAAAAGGTCGCTATGGGTCTTCTTTATTTCTTGGTCTTTGGGACATCACAACTTGTACCGACCACTCGGACTAAGAAAATCACTAGAAACACAATTAGCCACCAGGCCGATAAAGAAACGGGCCGAGAAATTGTCCAAAGAACAGATTACGGAAGAAGCCTTAATAAGTGAAGAAGAGAGAAGGGCGCATAAATCAAGATTGAGTGTAAGATCTGAAGAGGAAATTCAGATCGAAGGCGAAGAAAGGAAATTTGGAAAATCATGCGGAACCTCACCGCCAAAGAAGAGTTGATGAGATCATTCCAAAAACTGCTGCACACGCTAAGATGTTTGAGGAATGGAATAAGATCAGAAGTGAATGGCTTCTGGATGCCTTTGTTCTTGATCTTGTTCCACGAGAAGAATCTCCAGATGATGAATTCCTCAACTGGTTGGAAAATAAATATCCAGATTTTCTGAAGTATCTGGAAAATGAGGCCAAGATAATCAACGTAAAAATATCTCGCCAAGAGTATGATCTGTTGGATTACTCGAAGAAGGCAGATGGCTCATTTGACAGACTGGCATTTCAGAGATTCTATTTTGACATCCTGAGCAAAACGCACATAACTGATCCTCAGCAGACCAATGATGTCAAATGGAAACTTTATCAGATTTTCAACGTACCTCAAGATCAAAGAGAGATGCCAGAAGGATACAAGCCTAGAGAGTGAAAAATCGGAAGACTTCTCAGGATCAGCTGTTTTTAAATTCAAACTTTTCTGATGTAACATGTAATCAACAAATCTAATGAGAAAAGTTTATTTTCTGATCCTAAGACAAAATCTCATTGTCTTCTGATTATGTGCTCTTTACTGTTCTATATTTATCAACTGTGTTTGGTTTCTCATAGTGTTTTGGTTTCATCAAAAAGGGGGAAATTGTTGGGAAATTTAGAGTTTTGATGAAAGTTCTAAAACACATGTAATAGGACCAGTCAGACCTGTTAGCTGACTGATGTTTATATTACCATTTATAGAATACCAGTTGATAATTACTGTATAAAACAACTGATGTAATAGATAGGTCACATATTGAGGGGGAACCTCAATATGTATAGGTCAGATCTGAAGATATGAAGAACAGCTGATATCCGACAGGCCAGAATGCAAGAGAAGAACAGAAGATCAGATCGATCTGATCAAGTCAGATATCTCAGCTGAAGTCATAAAGCTCAAACTCAGAATACTTGAAGATCAGATGACTTCCAGAAGATCAGACCAGAAGACCTACATCAGCCGAGTCTGCTAGTTGAAGCTAAGTCAACCGCACTTTAAGACTCAATCAGAGATCGATCACTCTGACCGATCGGTCACCACCAGTGAAAATTGATGTTTCACCAAATCATACATCTATGATCTGAACAAGAAGAATGTCAACCTTAGTTGGAAGAACAACTTGAAAAGTCGTCTCATAACCAATAAGGACGGAGACACGATGATCGAGCCGGCAATTACGGATTTGATCTTCGCTTTCTCCAACGGCTATAAAAGACACTATTCATGCTTTCGGCCATGCCATTCCTAAAGCACGTCACATCAATCCTGCAAGCCTACCAAATATAGCATAAAATTCAAATTGCTCTCCAACGGCTCTTTGATTTCGAGGTCTATAAATATGGGATCACACTTCAGAGTGAAGATACGGAAACCCTGAAACGATCAAGAAGCTCAAGCTATAATCAGATTTCCGCACGAAGAACACGAACAAGAAGATTATTTTATTAAGTGTTCATCCCATAAGTTCTTAGCATAGAAATCTTTTCATCTAAATTGATAGGCTATCTTAAACACTAGAGAAGATTTCATAGTTGGAACCAAAACAATCTTATCCAAACCCAAAGTTAGGTTAAGTTGTTTAGCAAGATTTCAGACTAGGGTTTCTAGTTCTGATTTCTGGGATCGGTTGAGTGAGAACTCTTTAAATATCTGTCGGTGTACTGTGTTGGACTAACAAAAAAATCTAAGTCCAGTTGGTTTAGTTGGTGCCCCTTGTGATAGGGAAGAGTGGACATAGGACTGGTTTGTCCGAACCACTATAAATCTTGTGTGCCTTTACCGCTTTGATTAACTGTTTACACAATCGCACTCAACTATTAAAGCAAAGATACATATTCTAAGTTAAGATCATTTAGCACCAAGCTTCGATCCGATCAAGTTTGACACTTTAGTCAATTTGGTTAAAAGACCGACTTTGGAATCGATTTATCAAAACCGGTTTTTCACACGGGTAAAACTTAGCTTCCATTGACATCAGTTAAACTGATAGTTACCGAATCGATCGCCTTCGTGCAATTAGTAAGTTGGTTATCATCCCAAACTAATTCACTTCGACTCGATCAGGCTTATCTCGCTTTCACACCGATCTGCGACAAAAGTTTTTTTAAGTCTATTTACCCCCTCCCCTCTAGACTTACGCCCTCACAAAACCCATTCGGGACCTACAAGTGGTATCGAGCGGTGGTTTCTAGACCATCGGCTTTGTGTATCATCGATTCTTGAGGAAGATTCTTTGTGGTCAATTGAGCAGATCTTGAAAAACCGTTTTAAAACTCATTCGCTTTTTTCAAAAATCACTCAAAGATGGATAATACCTATGTATGTATCAATCTGCCGAAGTTCTCAATTGATGAGTATGCAGATTGGGCCATTTATATGTGCAACCATCTAGGTTCGATTAGTGGCGTAATGATGGAAGTCATCGAAAAGAGGACCCATCATCATATATTACGACAACCCCGCTAGTTGGAGGAGATCCAGACTTTGCCCCGGAAGTCTTAGTCCGAAAAATGCCCATCTTGATGGATGCAGAGGAAAGGAAATGTAATACTCTGGACACAATCGCCAGCATATTATCATGAAAACGATGGACAAGGTCACCAAGGAAAAGATTAAATATCTCAAAATCTGCGAAAAGCAATGGGATACTCTAGCCGAGATACGCGAGGAAATGATCGATCAAAGACAGTTGCCTACAAGTCGAACCGGTGAAGTTCAAAAATCAAGATCCGCCTCAACGAGACCATCAACTAACTCGATGGAAGGATTACTATGTCAGTGAATAAGCTACGAGAACTTGGTAGAGAGATGTCAGACAAGGACATCAACTACAAGATCTTAAGATCTCTTACCAAGAAATGGGATATGAAAGTCACGGTAATCAAGGATTGCCAAGACATTTCAAAGATGAAACCAGGTAGCTTGTTCTTAAGCCTTAAAGCTCACGAGTTCGATTTAATTGAAAGAGGTCAAGCAGATGAAGATGAGGTGCCCATTGAAACCTCAACTTCTAAATCAGTTGCGTTTAAGGCAACCAGCAGCAGATCGAAGGCCAATGAACCTGTTGGAAACATCATAAGTCAGGCAGAACAGATCGCTCTGCTTACCAGGAAACTAGAAAAATCAAATATTCAACTTGGTAAGTATCGAAGATTCTATAAAGATTATCAACATAGCCGAGGAAGAGATAGGAGATCAGCCAACAGATCTCCAGAAAGAACCAGATCTGATGATCGAAGAGATCACAGAGAAGAAAAGAAAAGAGATAATCTAAATGATGAGAGAAGAGATAATCGATCTGAAAGAAGGAGCTCAGACTACTATCAGAAAGGGAAGTCACCTGATAGATCATACAGACGGAGTGATTCACCTGGAAGAAAAGGTTCCATGGATCAAGGAGCGTGCTTCAACTGTGAGAAGCCAGGTCACTACAGCGCAGACTGCCCAGACCTGACGCCAAAAGAAAGGGAAGAAAAGAGGAACAGAAGAGAGCAACGTTAGGATGAGGAGAAAAGCCATGGTTCTTCGATTAATATCTGGAATCGACGATTCTATCGCCCCTCGAGAATTTCGATACTCCTCTCAGAGAAGATTTGGCCCGATAAGCAAATCTTTGTTGACTTCTATGAGAATGAAGATCCGATATTCTCTTCGGATGATGATGAGATCGCCCGATGGCCAAGGAGGACCAATCTCGAGGTAACCTCCAAACTCGCTTTGTTCACTTCTACACCGCTATCATTAGCACACCTTTGGGAGATTGACCGCAGACTCTACTCGAGCAATTGCTTGATGATCTCTCCAATGCAAGAGACACTTATGCTATAGTGGAAGTTTGAAAATGACAAGCTAAGGATAAAAAAATAATCAATTTTTGTTAAAGAGAACGATCTCAAAAAGCTATCGAATCGAAATCTCTTTGAAACCGCTTTCGAGAAGGCAACCGAGGAACTTAACATTCGAAAGTTAAGTCTTTCGATCAGAGAAGCAGATCAAAGATCATTAGCAATTAACAAACAACAAGTCGATGACTTCAAAATCCTTCAAAGCTAAATTTGATGAGCCGTTCGATCGCATGAGAGTCTAAAATCTTCCGAGGATAATTTGAGCAAGAAAATAGAGGGTTTTACAAAATATTCTAAAAACTGTTCAAGATATGAACACCTATTTTGAACAACGATTAACAAGAAGGACTTGGGTATGAGAACCCTTCCACATCCTCAAAAGCCCGGTTGATTCACCTCAAAAGGTGTAATCGACGAGTTTTCGACAAAGATACACCAAAAGCCGGACTTGTATCTAAATAAGGAAAAAAGACCATTGAAGGTAAAGGCGGTGCCCAACCGTAAGAGAAACAGTAAATGGACCCCAACCGGTAAAGCATCACCGAGAATCAATGAAGAATCCGGTTCTTACGAAGAGACCTCAACCCGATCAACAGATCGTATATGAAAAAAGACAACTGAAAAAGGGAAGTCTAATCGAGACCCAATCAAGGTCATTTCTTTGAATAAGCACGCTTATAGGTAAACCGCAAAAACCACCTATGCCAAAAAAGATACGAATCTTTTGATGGTAGCGATCGTACCTACCCCTATAATCGTAAAACCTAGGGTCGCCGCAGACCGAGCCACCTTGGAAGAAAAGAAGAAAACAGAAAAAGATAAATCCCAAGTCTTCTAAGTCATCCAAGGCTCACACTAATAATCATACCAATCAGAAAGCATATAAAAAGACGTATGATTATGTTGACAGGTATGGGAGACAAATCAGGCCTTCTGATCTAAATGATCACAATAGAAGTGCTCTGTTTGTATGGATCCCCAAAACCAAACCTAACCCCTCAGGACCCAATCCAAAAGGGGTACCTAAAGCCTGATTTGATTACAGGTCCGCGTGGGTCTGGCCAACAAAGGAGGTGTGCAGGCAACTATCTGGTACATCGATAGTGGATGCTCAAGGCACATGACTGGAAGCAAACATCTCCTCAGCTCCTACATAGAACAGAAAGGCCCGCGTGTACTCTTCGGTGATGATAACTTTGGTTATACCAAAGGATTCAGAACCTTAGAGAATGATGATGTACAAGTAACTGGAGTCTCGTATGTCGAAGGTCTGAAGCACAACCTATTATCGGTTTCACAATTCTGCGACAACGGATTCAGTGTTGAGTTCTCGACTGATCAATGCACTATCAAGAATCGAGCCACTCAACAGATTTTGCTAACTGGTTCAAGGAAAGGGACAATCTACACAGCAGATTGGAACAGTTGCCCAATGAATACATGCCTAGCTGAGATCAGATTCAGAGAATTATGCAATGAGCTAGGGCTTCTGGATCTTGGAGAAAAAGCACCTAAAATGCTTGATGGGATGATCTCCAGAACCAGCTGGTTAAGAGACTAACCAGGTTAAAAGGAGTCAGTTGAGTTTGGTATCTCAACTTATCAGAAGATCAGTCAAGGAACTGATATAAGAAGGTACTGATCAGATTTACGATTTGTCAGATTAAAGGAACTGATCAGATTAAAGGAACTGATCAGATTAAAGGATTATCTGATTAAATCACTTGGGTTATTTCACACTTTGTAAGTCGATTAAGCTGATATTCAACAAGAAAAATTCACAGATTAAACCCTACAATCGCATAAGAAAGCAGAAAATTTACACAACAATGGAATAATAGAATTTTTCATTGATATAAACCCGAAGGTCAGATTTACATTACAAGTTACAAGTACAAGAGGACCCCGGAGGTCAGTACATAAGTCATAACCGAAAACCCTAAACCTATAACCCTAAACCCTCATCCTAACCCTTGAAGAAGTGGAGAGAGAGAGATTTTAAATCTGATGCTCTCATTTTCCCCCACTTAACAAGGGTGAGAAAGGCTTTAAAATAATCCTAAAGCCTCTCGCTGAAGCTAAAACCAATGGAGCGAGAGAGGCCTTGATAGGATTTCTAAGCCAGGAGCCCTTAGACCTGAAGTCAATGGGCTGTCCAGCTGTTAAATGGAGCACATGTGCCAAGAAAGTGGTTCAAAGACCTTATGGGCACATGTGTTACATGCAAAAATTGAGTTGATATACGAAGATCAGCTGTTGTCTGATCCAGACCGTATACCAAACTCATGTTTTATATCAGATTGAGTCTGTTGATGCTAGTTCCGTCATCTCGATAGACACACAAGGTGCATATGGTTAGGAGAAGTGTCTTCTCAGTTGCGACAGTAGACCCGCCGCCTTGGTGGTAGAGGAGCTTGGCAACAATTGTATGTGAAATCTTTGATGACGACGAAAACAGTGATAAGGGACCTCACAGTGGTATCAGAGCGGGTGCTCAAAAGATTACCTTTTTCAATGTGATCACCTGAGCAAATCTTTTTTAAAACCTGTCTCTGATCTGATACCAACAATTGGTATCAAAGCAGGTGTTCAAACGGTTCACTGATTTCAAAGTAACCACCTGAACTGATCTTTTTAAAAGAAAACCCGTTTCTTTAAAAATGCATATATTCTAAGGTTTTGGCGTCATTATCAAAAAGGGGGAAATTGTTGGGATATTTTAGTTTTGATTATTTATGCAAAAACATTATCAACTTGTGTTGTTGAAGCTGATTTATAGATAACAAGTTGAGGGGGAACGAGAGAACAAATTGAGGGGGAACTCACGAAATTAGATGTAGATGATCGAGATCAGACGAGGCAGACGAGACTGATCGAGATTAGATGAGTAAGATGAGTTCCGGAGTTAACTGATGAGCTGAGCAAAATCAGAAGAGAAGAAAAGCTAAGCCGCCTAATCGAAGATCGATGACCGGATGAACCGATCGATAACTGTAATGCACCTGATCGATGATCAAGAATGCATTTAGCCGATATGGTGATCGGGAAGAGCGATAAGCCGATCGAAAAGAAACCCACCGTAAGATCAAGAAAAGGTTGCGCATCGTAAGAGGAGCAGATGAGACCGATTGAGATCGACGTGATCGAGATCGATATGAAGATGAGCAGATGATCAAGATCGATGATCGAAATCGATATGCTAAACCTAATATGCTAACCTTAATATGATAAACCGATAGATAAACCGATATAATCGACCGATGTTATATCGATCCGATCAGATCAAAGCGAGAAGAAATCGACATCGAAACCGTAACTGTGATACCGTGATCGGGAAAAGAAGTCATCAAGAGAATTCATCTCAAGTCATATTCATCGAGAATCGTAACGCCGCCGATGATCGCTAGCTCGAAAAGAAGTGACGAGGGTCGATTGTTCGAAGATGGGAAGAACTGAACTCCGCCACTCGGTGTCAAGATACCCGACGTATAAGGTCCGCCAAGAGAAGTCCATGAATCAAGAATCCTGAGTCCAAGGAAGCCTGAGTTCGAAGATGCTGAGGATCAGATAAACCTGGAGACTCAGAAGATCCTGAAGATTATATCCGTTAGAATCAGCTGACGTGGACCAATGAGAGGAAGACAACCAACCTGGAAAAGCTGCAAGAAGCTACAGAATAGTATGGATTTGAATGTGACTCCATCCAACGCTAACATTCAAATCCACACTATAAATACAAGTTCTTCCTTCATTATTCGTGTGGAAAAATGCGTGAAACATCCATCAAGCCAAATCATCAAGCATTCCCACCATAGAACACAGAGCAAGAAATACACACAGATATTCAAAAGTGTACTACCCTAGATCTAAGCACAAATGCTATATCCCAAGCTTAGAGAGATTTTCCCATCCTTTGCATTGAGGCTAAACAAATGTAAGGGAAAATCTCAACCTAGTTGGAAACAAAACAATCTTATACCCAAACTCAAGAGTCGGTTAAGTTTGTAGGTAAGTGTGAACTCGGTAAACATCTAGTAATCCCGAAAGGGAGGGTAGGCAATCCAGTGAGGGTGATAAGTCCCGTTTGAGTGTGAACTCGGTAAACATTTGTTGGGTGTTGGACTAACACGTTAAACTAAGTCCAGTCGGTTAAGTTGGTGCCCCATGAAGGGAAGAGTGGATGTAGGACGAGTTGTCCGAACCACTATAAAATTGTGTGTTCTTTACTGCTTTATGTTCTTACTTGTCATATGCATTTGATTATAAGCAAAACACACATCGTTCTTAAAAGCAAAAAAAAAAGAGTAATTGGAATCACTATGCCCTCACCCCTGTTTTATATGCATTGAATGAAATGTTTGCTTCCGCACGCGCAAAATCGGTTTTAATCGGGACCTCACAATAAACAATTGCAAAAGAAAAAAGAAAAATTCAAAAAAGCCGAAAAAATAAAATGGCAAAAAAGAAAAAAGAAAAATTCAAAAAAGCCGAAAAAATGAAAAAGGCATTTAAAAAGAAAAATGAAAAGCATTTCTCTCTTAATTTGTCTTATTCCAGGTACTTTAAATATGATATTTTTGAATCAGAAGCTTCTCGGTGAAGCGAGTATTCATTAAATCAGCTGAGCTCAATCATTGACAGCTGGATTCAAATTCATTCGACAAAGACAAAATGGTGGACCCTCTTCCTTTCACTTTCGGTGATCGACAAGATAAAAAGAAGATGCCCCGACAAATTCAAAAGTCCCATGTAATTATCTACAGCAAATGAAAGTCTACAACAAATGAAAGCAAATGAAATCCAAATTCAAGTCAAATTCAAGATGGTGAAGTCTATAAATAGATTTAGAATTTCATGTAATAGGTATTCGAAATTTTAAGCCAATATCTCACTACAAGTCCTTACGACATCACCCATATCATCTTTTCATTACCCTTTCATCTCAATCTGTATTTTCTATTCAAGTAAGTTTTGTATTTAAATTAAGTTTGTAATTTTCCATTCATATATTTAAGGTTTTTATTTCAATAACACTGTGTTACACTTCCGCACGTTTTTACTCTGTATTCCATACATCCTGCATACATTCATACACATATGTATAACCTGGGTACCGTTCTGGTATCAGAGCCATTCATATTATAACTTTAAGAAAAGAAAATTTATTTTCTTAGATATCGTTGTCCTAATTTAATTTCATAAGAATTAGTTATTATCTGGTGGAAGGCATTGGTAAGCCATTAAACCCGTTGGTAAGCCGTGGTGGTGT
Organism: Stenogyne calaminthoides; assembly: GCA_037126765.1. Taxonomy (NCBI): domain Eukaryota; kingdom Viridiplantae; phylum Streptophyta; class Magnoliopsida; order Lamiales; family Lamiaceae; genus Stenogyne; species Stenogyne calaminthoides. The sequence goes on from JBBCBC010000006.1 coordinate 23,509,207, forward strand.
TCCCGGTGGTGTTCCAGTTGTATCCAGATAATGACAAGGTCTTATTAAATTTAATCAGTATTAATGGCATCTAGATTAAGAAATATATTTTCAAGATGTAATAATATGGATACTTCTGGTATCGTTCAGTCAAAGGAAATCCATATGACTGATAATTATTCAAACTGGAGTATTCCGCAAACTGCTATTGATACTTTGTATCAAATAGGTAGTTTTGATTTTAAGACTGCTAGATCTATTAAAATTCATGAAGAAACTGTTACTGTTAATGAATAATTTCATTCTTATTCATTATTGTCTAATGTTTCTATTAAAAAATACCTTGAAAAAGGTTATAGGTATATTCATTTTGGTTTAATACAAGTTGCTATCAAACCCCTAGTTCATATAGGTGTTGATGCTCCTGTTTATCTTGCTCTACGTGATAATCGTCTCAAAAGATATAAAACCTCTTTATTAGCTATGATTCAAACTAATGTATGTAATGGACCAATTTATTTTAATTGTGCTCCTAATTACTCTGTTGATCTTACTGATCCCCTTATTAATGATGCACTCATCCTTGATATGCATCTGCAAGGGGACAAATTCAAACATCTTTGTAAAAATTTTGCAATTATTTATCGTATTCATTTTTTGGGTTATGTCTTCTCAACTAAACCCTAAATTTATCCTTACTCCTACTTCTAAAGATGAAAATGTCTTACTCCAAATAGAAGCAGATAACTCTGCAACTTTCGTTCCTAAAAGACTTAAATGGAATGAAATAACCATTCCTAATGAATTCCAAATTTCGACTCCTCAAATTCCAAGAGGAATTGAAAGAAGAGAAATTTCTGAAATAGAAGAAGACTCTGAAGGAAGAGTTTTACTTCGTTTCAACTCTTTCCATCTTAAAGAAAGACCTCGTATTCAAATCCAAGAAGTCTCTTCTAGTGCTTCTTTCTCTGAAGGAACTAGACCTAACTTTCAAAACGTTAAGGTTGATTTTAAATCACCTATTCCTAGCACTAGCTATCATACTGATTTCATTGAAGAACCATCTCATATTGGTTCTCCTACCTTTTCTCAAATGGATCAAATCAATATGATTTAGAGAGAATTTCATGTCGACTTCAATTATCTTGAAGAAGAATTCAATGATCCTGATGATGAAGACAGAAGAAATTGGTTTCTGAAATTTGACGAAAAGTTTCAAAACAAGCTTCAAGAAAAATGGATTATTGGCCTCCATAAATTCAGGGACAAGATTCCTATTTTAAATTGGTTCGCTGCTCATTGCCAACTCAATGACATCGAAGAAGATGTCTATACTCTTGATCAAATAAACGTTCAAACTAATCTTTATAAAAAATGGAATCTTGCTACATGTTCCACTATTACTGCTATTCATCCACCTTTACAAAATATTAAAATTCCTATTACTAATGGAGAAGTCCTTGCAACTCCTTTCAGAGTAGGAAGAGAAGGAGAAGATGCACCCAAAATGAGTGACATCAGAAAGCTTCACGAATAGAATAATTATTTTAATCAAATTCTTCATACTATAGCCGAACAGGTTGATAATATATTTGTAAATACTACTTCTTTTCCTCATTTCATGCCAAAAAGTCTTCCCGATAAAACTGAAGACAAACTAAAGTGTTGGGAAATTCGTATTTAAGTTTTGATGGAAGTTCCAAAACATGTTGTAATAGGACGGTCGGACACATTATCGATAATCGATGACTTAGAATCAGATTAAGATGACCAGCTGAAATGTATAGATAGCTGATGTAAAAGATAGGTCACATATTGAGGGGGAACTCAATATGTATAGGTCAGGTCGAAGTATCAGATGACCAGATAAGGTCAGATGATGAGAAGGCTAAGAACAAATCAGAAGAAAAGAAGTCAGAAGATCAGGTGAAGACAGAAGATACTGAAGACTCAGATAAACCTGAAGACTCAGATGAACCTGAAGACTCAGATGAACTCAAGACTCGAGATAAACTCGAAGACTCGAGATAAACTCAAGACTCGTTAAACTCAAGACTCAGATAAACCCGAACACTCAAGAATAAAACTCAAGACTCAAAGATGATCAAGACATCGAGGCTCAGAGTCACCTGACAATCAGAAGACTACCAGAAGACTAGAAGACCTACATCACCGAAGTCCGCAGATATTGTACTAAGATAATGCAGATCGAAAAGAATCTATAAGGTAGATCGATCGCTTATCCGATCAAGTCATTTCAGACCGCATCAACCAAAATGGTACACCAGACAAGACGAATATTCTACAAAAAGAATATCAATCGTCTAACGGACAAATTACTGAAGTGCCGCCTCGCGAAGCTAAAGAGAAAGCGACACGTGCACAAAAAAGAGCCGACAATATGGGATTCGACGATGCGGACATAAACGATGCTAATCATGCCTACGGCCACTCCGATATTCGGAGCACGTCACAATCATATCCTACAACCTACCTAATATAACCCAAAATTCAAATTGCTCTCCAACGGCTCTTTGATTTCGTGGTCTATAAAATGGGATTGATCTTCAAAATTGAAAAAGATTGAGAACACCGGATCGAGCAGACTGAAAAAGAAGCAAAAACTATAGCAAAATCTCCGCTCGAAGAACACCAAATTTGAAGATTATTCTTAAGTGTTCATCCCATTGTTCTTAGCAAGAAATCCCATCCTCTAGCATTTGGCTACCTAAACACTAGGATAGATTTCCAGTTGGAACCTTAACATTCTTTACCCAAACTCAAAGATAGGTTAAGTTTGTTACCGCAAGATTTCAGACTAGGGATTCTAGTTTCTGATTTCTGGAATCGGTTGAGTGTGAACTTGATAAACATCTATTGAGTGTTGGACTAACACATTAAACTAAGTCCAGTCGGTTAAGTCGATTAAGTCGGTTAAGTTGCCCCTGTGTTAAGGGAAGAGTGGACGTAAGATGGGTTTCGTCTGAACCACTATAAAAGTCTTGTGTGCATTTACTTGCTCTTTATTACTTTACACTATTCACACAACTGAGCTTAAAATTGCATACATATTCTAAGTTAACATCAGTCTGCACCAAGCAACTGATCTGATCAGGTTGACACCTTAGTCAGCCGGTTGAAAACTGACTTGAGAATCTGATTTGATAAAACTGGTTTTTCACACGGGTATTTACAAGCTTCCGCACTCTCAGTTAAACTGACAGATATCAAACTGATCTGCCCTCAGGCACTCAGTAAGGTTGAACATCAAGTCCAAACTTACTCACTAGCACTCTGATCAGGCAATCTGCTAATCACACCTTATCCGCACGAAAAGTTTTCAGAAGTCTATTCACCCCTCCCCTCTAGACTTCTGCCCTCACAAAACCCATTCAGGACCTACAAGTGGTATCAGAGCAGTGGTTCTACAGACCACTGGCTTTGAGTATCATCGATTCTTGAGGAAGAATCTTTGTGGTCATTTGAACAGATCTTGAAAAACCGTTTTCAAAACTCATTCGTTTTCAAAAGCACTCAGCATGGATAATACCTCTGATATGTATCATGATTTGCCAAAGTTTTCAATTGATGAGTATGCAGATTGGACAATATACATGTGCAAGCATCTGGGATCGATAAGCGGCAGAATGATGGAAGTCATTGAACGAGGACCCATCATCATATATCACGACAACCCAGCGGTTGGAGGAGATCCAGATCATGCACCTGGAAGCCTTGTTCGAAAAAGTCCAGCCCTGATGGATGCAGAAGAAAGAAAGTTGTATACTCTAGATACAATCGCCAGGCATATAATCATGAAGACGATGGATAAAATCACCAAAGAGAAGATAAAGTATCTCAAAACAGCGAAACAAATGTGGGATACTCTTGCTGAGATGTGCGAAGGAAATGATCAGATCAAAGATAGTCGATTAAAAGCTGAACTGGTGAAGTTCGAGAAGCTCAAGATGTTGCCAAACGAAACCATCAACTAGCTCGATGGGAGGATCACCATGTCAGTAAACAAGCTACGAGAACTTGGAAGAGAGATGTCAGACAAAGACATCAATTACAAGATACTGAGATCTCTCACCAAGAAGTGGGACATGAAAGTCACGGTAATCAAGGATTGCCAAGATGAAGCCAAGTAGCTTGTTCCTAAGTCTTAAAACCCATGAGTTCGATCTAATCAAAAGAGGGCAAGCAGATGAAGACGAGACGCCTGCTGAAGCCTCAACCTCCACATCAAAAACAGTTGCATTCAAAGCAACCAACAGCAGATCAAAGGCCACTGAACCTATTGGAAACATCATAAGCCAAGCTAAACAGATTGCTTTACTTACCAGGAAACTTGAAAGATCAAATATTTAACTCGGTAAGTATCACATATTTAACTCAGAAGGAACATGAGGCCAACTGACAAATCACTAGAAAGGAACAGATCAGATGATCGAAGGGATCACAGAGAAGATAAAAAAGATGATCGGTCAGATGAGAGAAGATATAACAGATCTGACAGAAGGAGTTCAGACTACAATCAGAAAGGAAAGTCACCCGACAGATCCTACAGATGAAGTGACTCACCTGGAAGAGGAAATTCCGTGGATCGTGGATCATGCTTCAATCGCGGAGAAACCAGTCACTACTGACCCGACGCCTGCACTGGACGACTCGAGAGAAAGAGAAGAGAAGCGAATGTAAGAGAGCAACGCTTTGAGACAGAGAAGCCATGGTTGCCGACACATCGTGAATTGATGATTCCTATATCGCTTTCCGAGGATTCTCGCTACTCATCCAGAGAAGATTTCCTCGATAAGCAATGCAAATGATTTCTTCGACCATGAAGATCTCGATATTCTCTTGGATGACGATGAAATGCCTCGATGGCGAGGAGGAAGACCATTTCGAGGTAACCTCCAAACCTTCCTTTTTCAATTTCCACACCGCCTATTATTAGCACACATCTTTGGAGAGATTGACTTTTGACTCTCTACCGACCAATTGCTTGATGATCTCTCTGATGCAGTAGACACTTATACAATAGTGGAAGCTAAAAATGATAAGCTAAGGATCAGAAATAATCAGCTTGTTAAAGAGAATTTGTCGATAAAATTTCTTTGAATTGAAATTTTGAAACCGCTCAAAAAGGTAAATCAAGAAATTAAAGTTCGAAAGTTAAATCTTGGATCGAGAGAAGCAGATCAAAGATCGCCTAGCAAATCAACAAACAACAAGTCGATGATTTCAAAATTCTACAAGCTAAGTTTGATGAGCTATTCGACTACATGAGAGTCTTAAATCTCATCGAGGATAGTTTTTGCCAAGAAAATAGAGGTTTTCACGAAATCATCAAAAACTGTTCAGGATATGAACACCTATTTTCGAACGCCGACTAACAAGAAGGGAATTGGGTATGAGAACCCTTCTAAATCCTCAAAAGCCCCATTTTGTTCACTTCAGAAGGGTGTAATCAAACGAGTCTCTGACAAAGATACACAAAAAGCTAAATATGTATCTGATAAGGGAAAGAGACCTGCTGAGCAAGTAAGGAAAGTGTTTAATCAGAAAGGGTACATAAATGGACCCCAACTGACTAAGCATCAGCCGAGGAATCAACAGAAGAACCCAGTTCTTCTAAAGAGACCTCAACCTGATCAACAGATTAGGTATCAGAAGAGACAACCTGTAAAAAGGAAATCTAATCTGAGACAAGCCATAGGTAAACTGCAAAGACCATCTATGCCAAAAAGATATGAATCTTTTAATGGTAGCAGTCGTACCTACCCTTATAACCAGAGACCTAGGGCTACTGCACCTGAGCCCCACTGGGTTAAAAGAAGACAGAATGTAAAGAAAAATCCCAAGTCTTCTGATTCACCCAAGGCTCACACGAATAATCATACTAATCAGAAAGCATATAAAGAGATGTATGATTATGTTGATATGTATGGGAGACAAATCAGGCCTTCTGATATATTTGATTACAATAGAAGTGCCCTGTTTGTGTGGATCCCTAAATCCACCACTAACCCCTCAGGACCCAATTCCAAATGGGTACCTAAAACCCGATTCGATTGTAGGTTCGCGTGGGACTAGCCAACAAAGGAGGTGTATAAGCAACTATCTGGTACATCGATAGTGGATGCTCAAGGCACATGACTGGAAGCAACATCTCCTTAGCTCTTACAAAGAACAAGAAGGCCCACGTGTACTCTTAGGTGATGATAACTTTGGTTTTACCAAAGGATTCGGAACCTTAGAGAATGATGATGTACAAGTAACTGGAATCTCGTATGTCGAAGGATTAAAGCACAATCTACTATCAGTATCACAATTCTGCGACAAACGGATTCAGCGTTGAGTTCTCGAGTGATAAGTGTATAATTAGGAATCGAGCTACTCAACAAATCTTGCTAACTGGTTCAAGGAAAGGCACGATCTACATAGCAGATTAGAACAGTTGCCCAAGAAACGCATGCCTAATTATTAAAAGTTCCAAAAGTAGCAGTTGGCTCTGGCACAAAAGAATGAGTCATTTGAACTTCAAGACTCTTAACAAGATAGCTAGGGTGCCTTTGGTTGAGGGACTTCCGAATGAGGTATTCTCTAAAGATCAGACATGTGCCGCATGTCAGAAGGGAAAACAAGTTAAAGTTTCATTCAAGGGAATACCTGGACCTGCATCCAGTAGAGTACTACAACTGCTCCATATGGACTTATTCGGACCCGATTACACCGGTCGATCTCTCGATTGGGGATTTAAATATACTCGTAATCGTGGATGATTATTCCAAGTTTACTGGGTTGTATTCTTATACAAGAAGAATGAGACAAACGACAAAAGATACCCGAAATTTGCTCAAGAAACTACAAAAGCGAAAAGGGTGTTGTCGACATAGTAAAAATCGATTAGATAAAGGTACAAAATTCACGAATTCTTTTATTCTCGATTTTTCAGACCGAGTTTTGGTATACATCATGAGACGTCAGCTGCAAGAATGCCACAACAAAATGGAGTAGCAGAACGGAGAAACAGAACTCTCAAGGAAGCTGCTCGCACTATGTTAGCTGAACATGCGACACCAAGCCGTTTAAAGGCGAAGCCATCAATCTTGCATGCCACACTCGAAACGGATGTTTCTCGACTAAGACTCACTTCAAAACACCCTATGAACGTGGAAGGCGAAAACCTCGTGTTTCTTACTTCCATATTTTTTGGGTGCAAGTGTTTCATACACAACAATGGGAAAAGTCAGTTGAAGACTTTTGAGGCCAAGTCAGATGAGGTTATATTCTTAGGATATTCCTCATCCAGCAAGGCTTTCAGGGTTTACAACAAATGAACTCTAGTTGTGGAAGAAACACCACATGTGGTCTTTGATGAGACATCTTCTGAACATGAGAAAGCTTTTAGAATAAAGCGTGATCGGATCGGCACTGCACGTCGCAAAAAATGGATCACCTAAGTATCAAGGAGAAATAATCAACACATAAGCGGTGTATATATCGTAACTTGATCTTGGCGATTCAACAGTCAATCAGACCCTAAGGTACGCATATTTGCTGATGAAGAAGCGTCGGTGACCGAGATAAAAAGATCAATCGAACCATCCGGTTCGGGGGAACTCTGAAGTTCCTACTGACAGGACATCAAGACATGATGAGTCCAACATCGCCAGAGACATGTTCTTATCAAGTGGATCATAATTCCGCACCACTCCCAATCACTAGTAATGAACTACTATCGAAGAGGATGATGTTCTCCAAATAGACGGCAAATCAAAAAAAGAAGGACTTGGATTACCGGTCATCCAACGGATCGATTATCGGAGACTCATCCGATAGAGTTAAAACTAGACATCGAGTTGGTGAAAGTGCCATGTATTGTTGTTATGTCTCTTTGAAGGAACCAACTACAAGTAGATGAGGAAGCTCTACAAGACGCAAAGTTGGATTCTAGCCATGCAAGAAGAACTGGAACAGTTTGAGAGGAATCAAGTTTGGAAACTGGTGGACAGACCAACTCATCAAGACGTGATTAGCACAAAGTGGGTATTCAAGAACAAGAGAGATGAGAATAATGTCATAACCAGGAATAAGGCAAGACTTGTTGCTAAGGGGTATTCAAAATCAGAAGGAATTGATTATGATGAGACCTTTGCACCGATCGCTTCCTTTAAACTCCATTCATTTGTTTTTCGCATATCGCCGCCTGAGAGGGTTCATTGTGTATCAGATGGATGTAAAGAGTGCATTCTTAAATGGGGTACTAGCAGAGGAAGTTTATGTTGAACAACCTCCAGGCTTTGAAAAAGGCAACCAAGTGTACCGTTTAAGAAAAGCTCTTTATGGCCTGAAACAAGCTCCTCGAGCTTGGTATGATACACTCTCTCAGTTCTTGATAGACATCGGATTCACTAAAGGAATAGTGGACAGAACCTTATTCAGAATAGAAGATGGAGAAGATATTATGATGGTTTAGATTTACGTGGACGGCATCATCTTCGGATCTCCCAACAAGAAGCTATGTGAGAAGTTCAGCAAATTGATACAAGGGAAGTTCGAGATGTCCATGATGGGTCAGATGAATTACTTTCTAGGATTACAAGTCAAGCAGAGTACAGAAGGGATATTCATCTGCCAGGTGAAGTACACAAGGAATCTACTGGCCAAGTTTGGAGTTCAACACTGTAAGGAAGCCAGAATTCCCATGATGACCGGGTTCAAGATGGATCCAAATGAGGACGGTCAGAAAACTAATCAGAAAGAATATAGGGCTCTCATTGGATCTCTACTATACCTGACTGCCAGCAGACCAGATATCACTTTTGCAGTAGGTGTATGTGCCAGATTTCAAGCAAATCCAATGCAAAGCCACCTAGAAGCAGCTAAGCGGATTCTCAAGTATCTGAAGGGGACAATAAACCTTGGTTTATTTTACCCATCAGATGAAAATCTAGAGCTTAGTGGGTATTCTGATTCTGATTACGGAGGTTGCAGAATCGACAGGAAGTCAACCTCAGGATTATGTCAGTTTCTGGGAAATAAACTGATCTCTTGGTTTTCGAAGAAGCAGACATCAATTGCGACATCTACTCTTTGAGCGGAGAATATATGGTCTGCGAGGAATTTTCATTGCTCCCAAATTTTTGGCTAAGTCGGCCAGGTTGAGGGATTACAACATCGTAGCTAAGAACGCACCTATATATCGCGAAAGAATAGTAGTCTATTGCAATCACTCAGAATCCAGATCTACATACAAGATGCAAGCATGTGGATGTCAGACATCATTTAATCAGAGATCACGTTGAAAAGTAGAATATCAGAATGGAAAAGATCCATACTGACAAGCAGAAAGCTGATATTTTAACTAAGCCGCTAATTGAGATCGATTCGAGAATTATGCAACTTAGCTAGGCTTCGGATCTCGAGAGAAAGTGCACCGTAAATAGTTGGTGGATCGATCTCCGTAACCGATTAGTTAAAAGACTAACCAAAGTTAAGAGGAATCGATTGAGTTAGGAATCTCAACCGATCGGATAATCGACGAGGAGAGACGTTCAAGATCGAAGGAGCCGATCCAAGATCGACAAGGAGCAGATCAGTTCAAGATATATCAGATTAAGGGGGAACTGATCAGATTGGTAGGTTACTTTATAAGTCGATTAAAGCTACGGTCAACAAGCAAGTACAAGTTTAAAGCTACAAATCGCATAAGTCAGAAGAGGCAACACAACAATGAAATAATATAATTTTTCATTGATAAAGACCCGGAGGTCAGATCTACATTACAAGCTACAAGTGGTATTACAAGCTACAAGTACAAGAAGACCCGAAGGTCATTACATAAACCATAAACCATAAACCCTAAGCCAACCCAAGGTAGGGAAGGAGAGAGAGAGATTTTAAGAGCTTGATGCTCTCATTTTCCCCCGACCCTAAAAGAGGCGTGAGAGGCCTTAAGGAAAATCCTGAGCCACCCTCAGAGCTTCGGAGTGAGGAGCGAGAGCGGCCTTGAAGGATCTTTAAGCCAGGAGCCCCTAGACCTAAAATCAATGGGCTCTCCAGCTGTTAAATGGGACACAGTGCCACAGGTTTGGTCACAAAGACCATATGGCCACGAGTGTCGCATGCAAATATTGAGTTTGATATACGAAGATCAGCTGTTGTCTGATGCAGACCGTATATCAAACCCATGTTTTATTTCAGACTGAGTCTGTTGATGCTAATTCCGTCATCTCGATAGGCGCACAAGGTGCATACGGTTAGGAGAAGTGCCTTCTCATTTGCCTTAGCAGATCCGCCGCCTTGGTGGTAAAGAAGCTTAGCATTGATTTTATGTGTAATCTTCGATGGCGACGAAAGCAGTGTGAAGGAACACACAGGGTTGATTTGAGAAGTTGAATTAATTGGAAAAGGGTTAAAGGTTTTTGCCGAAAGTTTCACCAGAAATAAGGAATTCATCGGAAAGCATGGAGTATAAGCTAAAGAAGATGAATGGTTTACCCAGGCCAATTTATAGGAGAAATTCGGGGGTATAAATGCAAAAATATTTTCTCAAAAGACCTTAAGAGAAATTTGCATCGACAACGCATAAGGAACACGCGGCTAATGGTTGGATGAGTTGACGGTGTGAGTAATCACATCGTATCTATGCCATTATTACGGAATGTCAAATCGCGCCGATTTGGGAATCGAGACAACTTTTTGACTCCCCGAAGTAAATGTTTTGGCGGGAGTAGACTTTAGTGCATATTAAATGCGGCCTGAATAGAAGAAGATTGAAGGATGAAGTGGATCAGATAAGAAAACCAGATAACAGTATCAGAAAAGTGGATCTGATTAGTGGATCAGATAAGTAACGAGTTGGATCAAACAAGAATCTGATCAGATGAGTGGAATATTGTTGGGAAATGCTTAAGGCTACCATCAGTAAGGTCAACAAGTACCAGATCAGATCACAGTGGTAACTGGTTGATTACAATATCAATCAGTCAGATACGTTTTCTTATTTATCCCTTTATGAACATCTTATATGCGTTGTTTAAATAAATTGGTTTTTACTCTGTTTTCACCTTTATGACGCATGCACTGCAAAACTTTTAATGCGGACTTGGGAATGTGTATTTAATGCGTTTTATTGCGAATTTTCGAGTTCGAAATACGAGAAGACTTCTTTTCTCAACCGTGCGATCAAAATACTTTTTGGCCGACTAATCTCAGCCACTGATTTCAAAATACGGATACTTGAGTACTTTGGAAAGTTGTGCAAAAAGGGTTTCCCTCGCATACTATAAAATCCAAATCTTTCTCAGAAAACTTCTTTCCACTACTTCGTCTTCTCAAAGTTCTTAAAAGATCAAAACTTTCAAAATCTTCAGACAATTACCTTCAAAATCAATTGATTCTATTTTCACGATTTCTCAATCCTACGAATCAATTTCTGGTAATTTCTCATTTAAAAATTGCATGACTTCAATTCACTCTGGTACCTAGGTTTACAAGTCGTGATGATATGTTTCTGTAATTTATATTCGATCTACACGCTTACTTGCCTTACTTGCTTAATTGATGCTTAGATTGCTGGTTTGACTGAGTTTATTGAAATAATTTACTCAAACTAACATCAATTTTCATATCATACAGAAATGACATATCTTGTTCCACGACCGGGCCAAGGGAAAAAGTTCTGCAACTTCGCATCGATGAAGAAAGATATCATTGATGAGAAGTATGTAGTATTCTCAATCACCTCAGATCCTGAATCGCTGGAAATTCTGGAGTGCTTGCGAGCGTACGGACTTGAACGATATTGCTCTACACATCAGAACATTGTCCACGCACATGAAGCCCCTAGAGTTTCTATACAATCTATAGAGGGATGAGGACATTGATGCTGACCTGATTTCTTCCGTTGGTGGACTAGAAGTACGAGTGTCGAATGATGATCTCCAGAGGATCTTCGGTCTAACTCGAGGAAGAATCAACCCAGAGACCTACACGACTGATGTAGGTGAGAAGGACTTTCTTGAAGTCGAGCTTTTGAGACTAGCAAACAAGGAGAATACGACAAATGTCAAAGCCTCCTACCTGAAGAGAAAATATCGCCTTCTCCTTGAGATCGTTCAGAAGGTGATTATGTGCTCAACTTACAGTCTTGATGTTGTCACTTCCTATAAGATCAGTGTCATGACGGCAATCATCAAGAAGGCTTCAGATATGGATTGGTTGGGTATGGTCAAGGCACGATTGCGGAAAAGACTTGAGGAAGTTCGAACTGACCCAGAGGAATGAAGTGTGCTTATCTTCCAAGTGCTCCTTCATACACAAAATCTCAATCATTCTGTTAAACAAGCTGCCAAAGAATTATGAATGGAATGAGAATGGAGCGAAGATATATCAAGCAAAGCACAAGGCCATATTGGGCAAGGATGAGCCCCTGCCTGGATAATCTGATGAGGATCTTACTCCTTATGTGCCCAAACCCAAGGGAGAAAAGAAGGGAAAGGAAAAGGCAACTACATCTTCAGAAGTGCAGGGAACGGCCATTCCTGAGAAGAGGTTCAAGAGGAAGGATCTGGCCAAGAAACCAGATGCTCAGCGAAAATGCCAGAAGAGAGTGACTTCTCCTCTGAAGACTACTCCGAGTTCTGCTCAGCAAGTTCACAGAACGGAGGATCTGATTCAGGTGGAATCAGAAAAGGAGATAACAGTCAGCTCTGAGCACACTGCCAGAGAAGTAAGGGATGAGCAGATGATCGAAGCAGAAGGAGAGAAAGCTGTCAGAGGGACAGAAGTGGTGTAATCTGAGGAAGAATCACCATCTGATTCTCTGCCTCTCACCAAGATCTTCCAGAGAGCAAGATCGCCTACGCCCACTTCCAAATCACCATCACCCTCTCCTCAAAAATCATCACCACCACCCTCTCCTCATAAAACTTTCTCACCCTCACCCTCACCAATCAGATCACCAAGATCTCCCACACCCCCAATCATTGAACCTGTTCAGGAAACTGAACACCCTCAACAACCTGAAGACGAACCTGAACCACATATATCCCCATCTCACTCCCAATCTCCAAACAAGATACAAGAACCTGAGAGATCTGACAAGCGAGTGTCCATCTCTTATAATCCCTTCAATACCAGAACTGTACTTGCTTCACCTGTTTCAGAAAGTCCCATCATAAGGATAATGAAGCAACAAATCAAGGAGTATCTGCTGGACCTGTGCCCTGAATTGGATCAACATCCTGGCATCCAGCAACAGATAGAAGAGATTGTGTTCTGGAGGGATATCAGACTGAAAAGCATCGAGGAATTTCTGATCCTCATGACAACTCTGGGATCTGATTTCTTTGTAGACTTGGAGATGAAGTACTTGAACAATGCTGGGATTGAAAGCGCTTTTGAATTGGCATCTGATGATGATATTAGATGGTTGACTCATGAAAGGTTCGGAATTGCTGATAACAGGGAGGAAACTGTTCAACCTCCTACAGATCATGAGGGAGTTGCCGATGAACCAAGAATGGGTGCTGCAGATGAGACCCGACTTGGCAAGGCTTCAACATCTGACCAGACTACTATGCTGAGCTCCGATACCCTATATCTTTATACAGAGAAGATTCAGGATGGGATCAAGGCTGCTATTGAAGACAAATTCTCAGCCCTCACAACAGATCTGATGAAGCGGTTTGAAGAAGAGCAAGCAAAACTGGTTGACAGAGAAAGAAGTCACACAGTTGGGATGCATAATGCCATCCTTTCTGAAGTAATGCAACTAGTAAATCCTCTTACCGAGAAGCTCAATCTCCAGTCTGACAAACTCAAAGTTCAGACAGATATGCTCAATGAGACACAAGTGCTACTGGAAAAATGTCTGGGCATCTTTGGAGAAAACTGACAACCACATGAATATGGGTTGGAAACACTTTGCAGCTTCTACAGAATGAGCAAGAAAGGACATCGAATTTGCTCTTAGACGCTTCTTAACTCCTGCACCTTCTGCCACAGCTCAGATCACTCCTCTTGTTGTTGAGGAACTCAGAGAGGAGATCACACGGCAATTAATTGCTCTGAACCGCAGGCTGTCCAACCTCTTTGATGCAACCAAAAATGGGGAAGGACAAGAGAATAAAAAGAAGAAAGAAAAATAGACACAGTTGGTAACAATTACATCTCTACCAGAAACCACTGTATCTGACTTGCCAGCCACTTCGTCTACTGATCTCGTTGCTGAAGTGAAAGAAAGTGTGAAGCAACATAGCAAAGAGATCACTGAGCAGAAGATTGCTCTTTCAGAGGTTATTGCCAGAGTCGACAAGATTGAAGACTTTTCTTCGTTCATACAGAAAAGAATGGAAACTGATTATTAGGCCAAGAGCCTTGAACTCGTTAAGAAATTAGCTGAAGAAGACGAACAAGATGAACCTGAGCAAACTCTGAGGAGAAAGAAAGGCAAAGGCAAGATGGTGAAAGCTACTGTGGAAGATCAGAGACAAGGCCAATTATTCTCTACCAAAAGCCAGATGACTCCTGAACAAATTCAAGAGCAAATCAGACAGAGAATAAGAGAGGCTGCCATCAAGAAGCAGAAGTTAGCAGAGGCTAAGGGAGTAAACATCGTATACATCCGAAGGAAGAGGAAGAACGAAGCTGCAGCAGAGGAGATTGCTTGGGAGATGAATGCCCTTCCGGCACCTGTTAAAGACATCCTCTGTGCCCGACTAGATCTGCTTCCAGAATGAGATCAGATCAGAGGAGAATGGTTGTGTGACGTGTACATACTGGAGATAATTCCGATTAATCAAAACCAGATAGAAAATGATGATGAATTTCGGAACTGGTTAGAAACGAAGTACCCAGACTTCTACCAGAAAGTGATGAAGGAAGGGAAGATCATGTCATTGATACCTGAAGCTCCTCCCTTTGAACAACTCCTTCCACCTTTGCATCCAGACAACAAGTTAGATGCTGTCAAATTCAAGAACGCCTACTATGGATTTGCTGACAAAGGAGGGATCCATAGAAGAGAAGATCTGGACAAGCTGATGCAACGGATGTACAAGATGTTTGGCATCCCCAAAGAACTACAAATGTTCAAGTACACCTGAGGAAGACAACTTGGAATCAGATGATAGGTACGCTTTTCATATATTCTGTAACGCACACACTTATCTGAATGAAATATTACATATTTCTGATTCTAAGACAACATCTTATTGTCTTCTGAGGTATGTACTATTTTACATTATCTGCATTTCTATTCGTGGTATCTGTTTTTCTGATTAAGTGTTTTGGTTCCATCAAAAAGGGGGAAATTGTTGGGAAATTCGTATTTAAGTTTTGATGGAAGTTCCAAAACAGGTTGTAATAGGACCGGTCGGACACATTTGGTCGATCGATGACTTAGAATCGATTAAGATGACCAAATTTGAAATGTATAGATAGCTGATGTAAAAGATAGGTCACATATTGAGGGGGAACTCAATATGTAAAGGTCAGGTCGAAGTATCAGATGACCAGATAAGGTCAGATGATCAGAAGGCTAAGAACAAATCAGAAGAAAAGAAGTCAAGAAGATCAGGTGAAGACAGAAGATACTGAAGACTCAGATAAACTTGAAGACTCAAATGAACCTGAAGACTCAGATAAACCTGAAAACTCAGATAAACCTGAAGACTCAGTTAAACCTGAAGACTCAGATAAACTCAAGACTCAAAGATGTGAAGACATCGAGGCTCGAGTCACCAAGATCGAAGACTACCGTAAGGAAGACCAGCAGACCTACATCAACCGAGTCTGCATATTGTGCTAAGACAATCTGCATCAGAAGACTCTACAAGGTAGACTGATCAGTTATCTGATCAAGTCAGCTCGCACCTTGCGTCAACCAAAATGGTAAACCAAACAAGACGAATATTCTACAAAAAGAATATCAATCGTCTAACGGACAAATTACTGAAGTGCCGCCTCGCGAAGCCAAAGAGAAAGCGACACGTGCACAAAAAGAGTTGACAATACGGGATTCGATGCTGCGGACATAAACGTCGATAATCATGCCTAAGGCCACGCCGATATCCCGAAATTCAAATTGCTCTCCAACGGCTCTTTGATTTCGTGGTCTATAAAATGGGATTGATCTTCAAAATTGAAAAAGATTGAGAACACCGGATCGAGCAGATTGAAAAAGAAGCAAAAACTATAGCAAAATCTCCGCTCGAAGAACACCAAATTTGAAGATTATTCTTAAGTGTTCATCCCATTGTTCTTAGCAAGAAATCCTATCCTCTAGCATTTGGCTACCTAAACACTAGGATAGATTTCCAGTTGGAACCTCAACATTCTTTACCCAAACTCAAAGTTAGGTTAAGTTTGTTACCGCAAGATTTAAGACTAGGGATTCTAGTTTCTGATTTCTGGGATCGGTTGAGTGTGAACTCGATAAACATCTATTGAGTGTTGGACTAACACATTAAACTAAGTCCAGTCGGTTAAGTTGCCCCTGTGTTAAGGGAAGAGTGGACGTAAGACTGGTTTCGTCTAAACCACTATAAAAGTCTTGTGTGCATTTACTTGCTCTTTATTGCTTTACACTATTCACACAACTGAGCTTAAAATTGCATACATATTCTAAGTTAACATCAGTCTGCACCAAGCAACTGATCTGATCAGGTTGACACCTTAGTCAGCCGGTTGAAAACTGACTTGAGAATCTGATTTGATAAAACTGGTTTTTCACACGGGTATTTACAAGCTTCCGCACTCTCAGTTAAACTGACAGTTATCAAACCGATCTGCCCTCAGGCACTCAGTAAGGTTGAACATCAGTCCAAACTGACTCACTAGCACTCTGATCAGGCAATCTGTTGATCACACCTGATCCGCACGAAAAGTTTTCAGAAGTCTATTCACTCCTCCCCTCTAAACTTCTGCCCTCACAAAACCCGTTCGGGACCTACATAAAGCTTTCTCCATCCTTCAATCTTATTGATAAAATTACTCGTCGTATTTCCTACAAAGGATCTTCTTCTAATACTAAAAATATTAATTGTCTTGAAGATAACTCAAAAGATAATGATTCTGATAATAGTCTTAAAAAAGAAATCAATTGGATTAATTTCAGACCTGGAACAAAACCTTTCTATAACAATCGATATACTCCTCCTGATATCGGATTTGAAGAAAGGGCACATTTCAAAATTGGTGTTCGTTATGACGGATCTTCTATAAACGAATGGAATATCGATGGAAAATCCGAATACGATATACTTCAAGAAATTGGTATGGCACGTGTGGCCTACAAAATTACTAATCATAATGAAGAAAATGCAGTAGCCCTAATGAAGAACTTCTTTTCGACCTTATTGAAAAGGTTCCTGATCATGAAGATCGTCAAAAATATTTAATAAGATTAAGAGATTTAATACTAAAGGACGAAAATCCTAAGAAAGATAAGAATATACTTTCTCTGGAACCTTTCAGTATTACTAAACTTTTTGACAAGACTTCTAATTCCTCTATTTACAAAACTTCTGTTGATACTTCTGATCTTCAAAGAGAAGTTAATCAACTTCAAAAGGAAATTGGAACCCTTCATACTAAAGATTTAGAGCTCGAAGCTCGAATATCTCTTCTCAAATTTTATCCTGAAGACATTCCTGAATCTTCTAATACTGACAAAACAGATGAAGATTCTGTTCAAGCTATTGATAGAATTTCATTCCAAAAATGGTATACAATAATAACTTTAGTTGTTGATGATTTCAAAATAAATGTTTCGTGTCTTTTAGACAGTGAAGCAGACCAAAACTGTATTAGAGAAGGACTTATTCCTTCCAAATACTATGAAAAGACTAATGAAAAACTTATGGCTGCTAATGCAACCCCTCTTCATATAAACTATAAGCTTTCAAATGCTTATATCTGTAATCAAGAATACTGTTTCAAAACTCCATTCAGTCTTGTTAAAAATCTTAGTCAAGATGTTATTCTTGGAACTCCGTTTTTAACAACCCTGTACCCTTTTGTCGTTAACAGAACTGGCATTACTACTTATATTATGGGAAATTCAATTTCCTTTAATTTCTTAAATCCGATTAAACAAAGAGAAATCTCTTTATTACAAGAACATTTAATTTCTCAAATCAATTCTATTTCAAGAAAACAATTTCATATTCAATCCTTACAGGAAGAAATTCCTTATTTAAAAATTGAAGAAGCTCTTAATAATAAAGATCTTCAAACAAGAATTTCTGCCTTTAAAGAATTACTTGAACGAGAAATTTGTTATGATCTTCCTAGTGCTTTCTGGGAAAGAAAGAAGCATGTTGTTTCTCTTCCTTATATTCCTAATTTTATTGAGAAAAATATTCCTACTAAAGCTCGTCCTATTCAAATGAACCATGAACTTCTTAATACTTGTAAAGAAGAAATCAATTCTCCATTACAAAAGAAATTAATAAGGCCCTCTAAGTCACTCTAAGTCACCTTGGAGTTGTTCTGTTTTTTATGTTAATAATCAATCTGAAAAAGAACGTGGTGTTCCTAGACTCGTCATTAATTACAAACCTCTAAATGAAGTTCTAGAATGGATTAGGTATCCCATACCTAATAAAAGAGATCTTATTAATAGACTTCATAAAGCCAGAATCTTTTCAAAATTTGATCTAAAATCTGGTTTTTGGCAGATTCAGATTGATGAAAAAGATAAATACAAAACTGCATTCACAGTTCCTTTTGGGCATTACGAATGGAATGTTATGCCATTTGGTCTTAAGAATGCACCATCTGAATTTTCAAAATATAATGAATGATATATTCAATAATTATTCTGATTTCTCTATTGTCTATATTGATGATAACCTTTTATTTTCTAAAGACATTGATCAACATTTCAAACATCTTAACATCTTTTTACAAGTTGTTAAGAAAAATGGATTAACCATTTCTGCTCCCAAAATCAAATTATTTCAAACCAAAATTAGATTTCTTGGTTATGATATTCATAGAGGTACTATTAAGCCAATTGCTAGAGCAATTTAATTTGCTAATAAATGAGTCTAGCTTGGTAAGTGCCCCTGCTGATAGGGAAGAGTGGACGTAGGACCTGTTGTCCGAACCACTATAAATCTTGTGTGATTTATCTGCTTTACACTATTGCACACTACTTTTCTGATAAGCTCATGCATTTTCTAAGTATAGATCAGTTCTGCATCAAGCAGCTGATCTGATCAGTTTGACCTGTTGTCATCTGATCTGCGTCAGAATACTTAGAATCTGATTTAAGAAAACTGGTTTTTCTACACGGGTTAAAATAAGCTTCCGCACATCAGTTTACCTGATAGACACCGAACTGATCTGCTTCACAGCAATCAATAAGTTGGATATCAAATCGTACTGATTCTCATACGCACTCTATCAGCACTTATCTGATCATACACACTGATCACGCAAAATTTTTGGAAGTCTACTCACCCCTCCCCTCTAGACTTCCACCTCACAAAACCCATTCGGGACCTACAAGTGGTATCAGAGCAGTGGTTCTACGGACCACTGGCTTTGAGTATTATCGGTTCTTGAGGAAGAACCATTATGGTCATTTGAACAGATCTTTGAAAAACCTGTTTTTTAAAACTCATATGTTTTTTTTAACTCACATATTCAACATGGATAACACATCTAGGATGTATCATGATCTTCCTAAGTTCTCCATTGATTGGCGATTGGACCATTCTCATGAGCAACCATCCGGGTGCGATAAGCAACATGATGATGGTGTTGGGGTTATACATATAGTATCCCAACAGATGGAAGTTCTCGAACAAGGACCCATCACCATTTATCACATCAACCCATCTGAAGGAGGTGATCCAGCACATCCGACTGGAGCAAGAATCAGAAAGAGTCCCTCAATGATGGATGCTGAAGAAAGAAAATTGTCCAATCTGGATACTATAGCCAGGCATATCATCATGAAGACGGTGGACAAGACAACTCGTGAGAAGATCAAGTATCTGAAAACTGCTAAGCAGATGTGGGATACTCTTGCTGAGATATGTGAAGGAAACGATCTGATTAAGGATAGCAGACTGCAAGCTAAACTGGTAAAGTTTGAGAAACTCGAGATGCTACCAAATGAAACCATAAATCAGCGTGATGGAAGAATCACCATGTCTATCAACAAGCTTCGTGAACTAGGACGAGAAATGTCTGATGAAGACATCAACTACAAAATCTTGAGGTCCCTAACCAAGAAATGGGACATGAAGGTAATTGTGATAAAAGAAGACAAACCAATCAGAAAAATCCCAAGTCTTCTGATTCATCCAAGGTTCACACTCGTAATCATACTGACCAGAAAACACATGAAGAGATGTATGATTATATAGATGCTTATGGGAGACAAATTAGGCCTTCTGATCTTGATGATTATCATAGAAGTGCCCAGTTTGTTTGGATCCCAAAAGGTAACACTAACCCCTCAGAACCCATTCCTATTGGGGTACCTAAAGCCTGATCTGATTGCAGGTTCGTGCGGGTTTGGCCAACAGAGGAGGTGTACAAGCAACTATCTGGTACATCGATAGTGGATGCTCAAGGCACATGACAGGCAACAAACATCTCCTCAGTTCATACATAGAACAAGAAGGCCTACGTGTACTCTTTGATGAAGATAACTTTGGTTTTACCAGAGGATTTAGAACCTTAGTCAATGATGATGTACATGTTTCTGGAGTCTCGTATGTCGATGATTTAAAGCATAACCTGTTATCGGTTTCACAATTCTGTGACAACAGATTCAGTGTTGAATTCTCAACTGATCAATGCACTATTAAAAATCGAGCTACTCAACAGATCTTGCTAACTGGGTCCAGAAAAGGAACGATCTACACTACAGATTGGAACAATTGTCCAAGAAATGCATGTCTGATTGTTAGGAGTTCCAAAATTAGTAGTTGGCTCTGGCACAAGAGAACGAGCCATCTGAACTTTAAGACACTTAACAAGATAGCAAGGATGTCCCTGGTTTAGGGTCTCCCGAATGAGGTATTCTCAAAGGATCAGACATGTGTGGCATATCTGAAGGGAAAACATGTTAAAGCCTCATTTAAGGGGATCCCGAACCAAAGATCCAAACAGAGTATTATTGTTTGCTCCACATGGATTTATTTGGACCAGTTACGCCACTTAGTTTCAGCGGACACAAATACACTCTGGTAATCGTGGTTGATTATTCCAAGTTCACCTGGGTTGTATTCTTGTATAAGAAGAATGAAACTGCAACAAAGATACCTGAGCTGCTCAAGAGATTGCAGAATGAGAAGGGCGTCAGTATTGTGAAAATCATATCAGATAAAGGTACATAGTTTCTGAACTCTTTTATAATTGATTTTTACACTGAGTTTGGAATACAACATGAGACATCAGCCGCCAGAACGCCAAAATAGAATGGTGTAGCAGAACGGAGAAATAGAACACTAAAATAAGTTGCTCGCACAATGTTGGCTGAACATGCAACTCCAAACCGTTTCTGGGCAGAAGCTATCAACACTACATGTCACACTCAGAACAGATGTTCTCTGACTAAGATTCACTTCAAAATACCCTATGAATTGTGGAAGGACAAAAAACCTCGTGTTTCTTACTTCCACGTTTTTGTGTGCATGTCTTTCATTTACAACAATGGGAAGAGTCAGTTGAAAACTTTTGAGGCCAAGCCAGATGAGGGTATATTCTTAGGATATTCCTCAACAAGCAAGGCTTTCAGGGCATTCAACAGGCGAACGTTAGTTGTGGAAGAAACACCTCATGTGGTCTTTGATGAGTCAACATCTGATCAGGAGAAATATGTCTCAGAACGAGCCGTATCAGAACAAGACGTACCTGATGCTCAGAAATAGGATCAGTTAAGCATCAAAGAAAAAGAATCAGATCACGTTATAGTGTATATTCCTAACCTTGATCTTGATGATTCACCAGGTCAATTAGACCCTAAGGTACGTACAACTATCAATGAAGAAGATGGTACAGCTGAGATAGTAACAACTGAACCATCTGGTTCAGTGGGAACACCTGATGTTCCAGTTGACAGACATCAGCCTATGATGATTCCAACATCAGCTGAGACATGTCCATGCCAAGTGGATCCTATTAATGTACCTCTCACAACCTCTAGTGACTCAATATCAGATGAGGATGACAATGTCCAAACAGATATACATCAGGGAAAAAGGACTTGGTTGAAAAACCACCCAACTGACCAGATAATCGGCAATCCTAATGCCCGAGTCCAAACTAGACATCAGGTTGGTGAAAGTGCTATGTATTGTTGCTATCTGTCTTTGAAGAAACCTACAACAACAGAAGAAGCTCTACAAGATGCCAGCTGGATTCTAGCCATGCAAGAAGAACTGGAGCATTTCGAGAGGGATCAGGTTTGGAAACTTGTAGACAGGCCAACTCACCAAGATGTGATTGGTACCAAGAGGGTATTCAAGAACAAGATGGATGACAATAATGTCATCACCAGAAATAAGGCAAGATTGTTGCGAAGGGGTATTCACAATTAGAAGGGATTGATTATGATGAGACCTTTGAACCGATCAGTGGCATACCGAAGCCATTCGGCTATTTCGCTTATCTTTCGCTCCACGAGAGGGTTTTTGTGTATCAGATGGATGTAAAGAGTGCATTCTTAAATGGGGTACTAGCGGAGGAAGTTTATGTTGAACAACCTTCTGGCTTTGACGAAGGCAACCAGGTGTACCATCTAAGAAAAGCTCTTTTCGGACTGAAACGGGCTCCCCAAGCTTGGTATGATACACTATCCCAGTTCTTGATAGACAGTAGATTCACTAAAGGAGTTATAGACAGAACCTTATTCAGAATAGAAGATGGTGAAGACATTCTGATGGTTCGGATCTATGTGGATGACATTATCTTTGGATCTCCCAACAAGAGCTTATGCGATAGATTCAACAAACTGATGCAAGGGAAGTTTGAGATGTCCATGATGGGTCAGATGAATTACTTCCTAGGTCTTCAAGTTAAACAAAGTACAGAAGGAATATTCATCTGTCAGGCAAAATATACTAGGAATTTGTTGGCTAAGTTTGGAGTACAGAACAGTAAGGTAGCCAAAATTCCTATGATGATTGGATTCAAGATGGATACAGATGAAAATGGTCAGAAAACTAATCAGAAAGATTATAGGGTTCTCATTGGATCATTACTATACCTGACTGCCAGCAGACCAGACATAACCTTCGCAGTAGGTGTATTTGCCAGATTTCAGGCAAACCCAATGCAAAGCCACTTGGAAGTAGCTAAGTGGATTCTTAAGTATCTGAAGGGGACAGTAAACCTCGGTTTATTCAACCCATCAGATGATAATCTAGAGGTTAGTGGGTATTTTGATTCTGATTATGGAGGTTGCAGAATAGACAGAAAGTCAACCTCAGGTACATGTCAGTTCATAGGAAGCAAAATGATCTCTTGGTTTTCAAAGAAACAGATATCTGTTTCCACATCTACTACTGAAGCAAAATACATGGCCGCAGGAAGCTGTTGCTCCCAACTACTCTGGCTTAGTCAGCAGCTGAGGGATTATAACATTGTAGCTACGAACGTGCCCATATTATGTGACAGTAATAGTGCTATTGCAATCGCTCAGAACCCTGTTCTACATACAAGATGCAAGCATGTGGACGTCAGACATCATTCCATAAGAGATCATGTGGAAAAGAAGAATATCATAATGAAAAGATCCATACTGGTAAGCAGAGGGCTGATATCTTAACAAAGCCACTAGCTGAAGTCAGATTCACAGACCTATGTAATGAGCTAGGACTTCTGGACTTAGGAGAAAGTGCATCAGAAATCTTTGGTGTACTGGTCTCCAAGACTAGTTGGTTAAGAAACTGACCAAACTAGAGAGATCGGATGAAGGGGGAACTTCAACTGATAAGACAAGATCAGTTGGAAACTGAACAGGAAAGGAAACATTGTTGGGAAAATTTGTCAAGGATTAGGCAGAAAATAAGATCAACAGAAATCAGTCAGACCTGAACAAACTAAATGTGGTATTGACTGATTACAATATCAGTCAATCAGATACGCATTTTTGTTCCTTGTCTTTTTGATTACTTATGTGCAATAATCTGATCTTATTTGCTTTTACTGTTCACGTATTTATATGACGCACGCCCAGCAAAGCATTTAATGCGGACGTGAGGAATATATATTAATTACTATTTATTACGTTTTTTAAATCCAAAAAGCTATCGTACCGGAAATCCCTGACTGCACGATTAACTCCTTTTAAAACCGCTTAATCTCGATCGTTCATATTGTTTAAACGATTGGTTTTCCAACCTCGATTTTCCAAAAAAATGTTTCCCTAATTTTCTATATATAGCCTTCGTTAAAACCATTCAAAACTCTTTTTACCCTAAATTCTCTAACCTTTCATTTACACTCTGCAATGTCAAAACAAAATTCTTGCTATTCACCTTTTCTGAAATCAAGCAGCAAGAATTTGGTAATTGTCATTTAGATGTTTATCTAATCTTGGGTATTTGGCTGTTTTATATATAGGATATAGATTTGTCGTTTGTGCTATACATTCTCTGGTTTTGAGTCTCTGTGTTTATTATGAGAAAATAAGAATCGATTATATGTCTGAGGATATATGTTTGTGTGTGTGTGTGTGCGTGTGTGTGTGATATTTTTTTGTGTATATACATTTTTGCACAATTCATCTATGAGAAAACATCTCACACATATCTCTATTCTTTATAGATGGCAAAACACGGAATGGGAAAAATCATGTGTAACTACGCAAACCTATCCAGTCAGATTGTAGAAGACAAATACGTGGTATTTGGGGTTACACGAGATCCAGAATCAATGGAGGTGGAACAACTACTAAAAGGATGCGGACTTGAACAATACTGTGCAGCCCACTCTAACCCTGTTTATGCAGTATGAGGCTTTGGAGTTTCTGCGTAACCTAGAAGTAGTGTCACCTGGAGATGAACTGTCATCAACTGTCAATGGGGAAGAGTTTACAGTCACAAATGCAGACATCACTAGACTCTTTAACTTGCCCAAAGGAAAAATCTCACCTGCTCATTACAGAGAAGAAGAAGATGAACAAATCAGAAACTAACTGTTCAGAGAAGCTGACAAACAACAAACAGCTAACTTTGTCAAACCGATGCTGAAAAGAAAGTATCGCGTGTTGTTTGAAATCTTGTCAAGAACAATAATGGGTATCTCCTTCAGCCCTGATGGACTGACTGTTGTCAAAATGCACTGTATGGCGGCAATCGTGGATGGGGCTACAAACATCAATTGGGCAGGATTCTTGAAGGCGATTATGTTACAAGAGCATGCGAAATTCGGTGTGAATGACAAGAATGAAGTATTTCAGCATAAAAGGATTAGCAATCTGGGAAAAGTAGCTGTCATTCTGAGAGACAGGTTTCCCACTACTCAATGGGACCAGAATGGATTGAAGAATTACAAGGCATTTCTGACCATTACGTCTACCATTTACTGTCCGCCTAATGACGACTTAAGGATGATTGTCAGGAAAGGCAGAGGGAAAGAAACTGCCTCAGCAGTGTCAGTACAACCTTCTGCTCAACCACCAAAGAGGAGAAGGACCTTGACAAAAGAACTGGCAAAGAGGCCAAAGAAAGTGAAACAAGCACCTATGTCTCTCTTCTTGGAAAATGAAATGAAGAAGAAAGTCAGATGAAGAAGAAGAAGAAGAAGAAGAAGAAGAAGAAGAAGAAGAAGAAGAAGAAGAAGAAGAAGAAGAAGAAGAAGAAGAAGAAGAAGAAGCAGCCCAGTCTGATGAATAGAAGAAATCAACTGGACGATCTGAGAGACATGCTTCACAAGTAGAAAGCTCGCTGGAGCAATCGGAAGGTGAGCAAGGAAAAGAAAAAGGAAAGGCAAGATCTTCTTCGCCCCAATCTCGCGCTCAATCACCAGTCAAAACTCTATCTGCCGAGTGCATGACCCCATCTCCATCTCCAAGAAGTGAACGCAGCAGATCAACTGCTGTGCAACCAGACCTGGCTCAACCGATTACACAATATCCCACTCATATGCCTCCACCAGAAACTTCATCAACTTACCCGCACATCTCACCTGTTCAATCTAAGCATTTGATTCCTGAATCCAGATCATCAAAAACAATCACTGGGAAGATGGCGCGGATGCAAATTGAAAGAGAGATCGATGATCTATATCCTAAATTGGAAGCCCATCCGGTTGTAAGAGAACATGTGTTGGAGATCCTAACGTTGAGAGATCTCAGATTAAAGAACTTCTCGGATTTCATGATTATCATTGAGCAGATGGGAGGTGCTGATGAATTTGTAGATTATGACTTTGACATGAAGAAGTCTGCCCGGGTTGGATCACCAGCTGACTTAATTTCTGATGAGGCAGTTAAGGTCTTGGTTTACAGAAAGCTGGGTAAACCTCTGGTGTGTTCAATCTGGAGAAAACTGATCCTGAAATATCTGAGAATAAGGATGCAAAAATAAGGAAGGAACTGCCGATGATGGTGGTCAGGGTGATGCGGTTCAACACCAACCACTGGAGGCACAACAAACTGACAAAGGACAGGAAGCCGTCAGAACTGAGGCAACTGTTGGAATGGAATCTACTCCACCAACAGGTCAGACCATGCAAGCCATCCCTGCTACTCACATTACCTCTGATCAACTGCGGGAAATCAGATCCTGTTTTCGAGACTTATTGAAAGAAGAGGTAGAAGGGGTAATGGCAAATGCAGTTGGCAGTACTATCAACGATCAACGTCAGTTTTGTATCCGAGATCTAAAGGAGTAGAGGGAATATGCATTTCACAGATCGATTCGGTGAGGGCTCAGTTCAAGAAAACAGTTGACGAACTGATGAAGGACTTTAAGCAAGAAATTGATGAATAACTGGTCCAGATAAAAGATCTACAAATTTCTCTCCTAATGGCTACAGATAAACTGGACAAAACTGAGGAGAAATTTGATAAACTCATTCTCACCCTCTCATCGGCCATTAGAACTGCAAAATCTGAGCTGGTCTCCAAGATTCAAGAACAAACTACTCAAACACAAGGGCTCACTGCATCTGATCTCAATCAAGCCATTGCTATCAGTTTTGGCTCCCTGACTTCTCACCTCGATTCGCTTTTTGATCAAACCAAAAAGGGGGAAGGACAGGTTGAGAAACCAACTGAATTCATCAGAACTACAGAAGAACTTATTCAAACAGTTGAAGCATATGGCCAAAGATTAGATCATCTGGATCAATTTGCAAACGAAGTATCTGATAAGATGGAAAAATCCAGAGCAAGGAAAATGGCTGGAGGAGTTGGACCTTCCAAAACTGAACCTGTTCCCAAACCTGCTCAAGCCAGAAGAATTACAAGGAGCACAACAGGACAGATACAAGCTGATAAAGAACTTGTAGTAAGGCTATCTAGGGGAACAGATTGCAGAAGATGCTCGATTAAATGAGGAAGAGAGGAAAACAGAAAAATTGGCTGAAGCTGAAGGGTTGAAGAAGAGATATGCTTCAAGAGTCAAGAAAGGTCAAGTTGGGACACAAGGGCTCACTGCATCTGATCTCAATCAAGCCATTGCTATCAGTTTTGGCTCCCTGACTTCTCACCTCAATTCGCTTTTTGATCAAACCAAAAAGGGAGAAGGACAGGTTGAGAAACCAACTGAATTCATCAGAACTACAAAAGAACTTATTCAAACAGTTGAAGCATATGGTCAAAGATTAGATCATCTGGATTTTTTTTCAAACGAAGTATCTGATAAGATGGAAAAATCCAGAGCAAGGAAAATGGCCGGAGGAGCTGGAACTTCCAAAACTGAACCTGTTCCCAAACCTGCTCAAGCCAGAAGAATTACAAGGAGCACAGCAGGACAGATACAAGCTGATAAAGAACTTGCAGTAAGGGTATCTGGGGAACAGATTGCAGAAGATGCTCGATTAAGTGAGGAAGAGAGGAAAGCAGAAAAAAAATCAAAGATAAAAATCAATTGCAAAGATTTCTTGGATGTCTTAATTAAATCTCTGATTTCTTTCCTAAGCTTAGGATTAATTTGCAAACCTCTCTTTCAAAGACTTCAAAAGGATCCTTCTTCATGGAATTCCACTCATACTAATATTGTTATAAATATTAAACAACAGGTTAAATCTCTTCGCTGCTTAGGTATTCCTAAACCTGATGCTTTCATGATTATAGAAACTGATGCTTCAGATATAGGATATGGAGGAATTTTAAAACAAATAATTACATCTCATACTGCATCTCATGCATCATCTTTGCAAAAATCAAAAGAACAACTTGTTAGATTTCATTCCGGTATTTGGACTGGTCCTGAAAAGAATTACTCTACCATTAAAAAAGAAATTCTTTCTATTGTTCTATGTATTTCTAAATTTCAAGATGACATATTTAATAAAAAAATTCCTTTTAAGAATAGATTGCAAATCTGCTAAGGAAGTTTTACAAAAGGATGTAAAAAATATTGTTTCAAAATAAATTTTTGCACGATGGCATGCCATCCTTTCTAGCTTTGATTTTGATATAGAATATACCAAAGGTGAAAATAATTCATTACCTGATTTTCTGACGAGAGAATTTCTTCAGAAAGATGAGTCGTCCAAGAATGCAGACTCCTGATCATTACTCTTCACAAGCACTCATTAATCTTAATCAGTTTCAAGCTATTTCAGAATTCCCTTCTTCAAATGTTCTTAGAGCACCTGCTCCTTCTATTCCTATTTCACTAAACCTAACCCAGAGCATATCACTCTGACCAAATTCACAAATTCTCCAGATTTCAAAACTCTTAAAGACATCATCTCAAGATATTTTCCTCAGGGATGCGAATGGTATTCTGACAACCCTATCAAAACTCAAAATTTCTATGAATTCATACTTGCCGACACAAATTCCGTCAAAATTATTCATACAATGGATCCAAAAAACCCTGGAAGGATCTCTTTCTCAAAATGCATCATTAAGAGAATCCTCAGATCTGAGGATTGGACTTTTCCCCATTCAGAAAAGAGTTTTTCAAAACCATTCTCTCCAAAAGGTTTTTCCTACCCTGACTACAAGATGGCTTGGTTTTAAATGTTCTATTTTAGACCATTTGATCATTCCTGGTTCTTCACATTTCATATTGACTTTTCTAAAACCATTTTCCTAGTTTGGTTTTTAGAATGGTGGATTCAATTCGGACCCTTATCAGCCATTTTGCCAAAAGATATTCAAGAAGCACTCACCTATTATTGTCAAAAGGCCCCAGGAGAACAGTACAGGAAAGAGATTCAATTTTATGCAGAATTCAAAGTCCCTTGGATTCTTTGTTGGAGCTTTGCGTTTCAACAACATTTCTCAAAACCTTTTCCCATCTCTATTGTTAGAGAATTCAAAGTAAAATGGTGGCAAGGATTTTCTACAAATTTTTGCAACCCTTCAGTAGTTCAAAAGTTCCTAACTACAGGTAAAAAACCTAAATAAGAACATCCTTCAAAAATGATTCAGCAATCTGCAAGTTCAACCAATTCAAAGAAGAAGAAGAAATCTAAAGAGGTAAAAACCTTTGATGATGATGAAGCTCCTCCCCTTTCTAAAAAATAGATGAAAATGTTCCAGCTTCTGGTGGATAATCTAGATATGGCCAAAGAATATCTGCAATTCATTAAGACAAAAAGAAATTCTTCCACCACTGAGGAAGTTACTTCTGATAATTCAAGTTCTGATGTTTTCGGAGGTCAATGTGCTCAAGACCCATATGACTTCTGACTACCTTGCATTTCAAAAGAAAAAAATAAAAAGCAATTGCAAAAGAATAATAAACAATTGTAAAAGAAAAAAGAAAAATTCAAAAAAGCCGAAAAAATAAAATGGCAAAAAAGAAAAATTCAAAAAAGCCGGAAAAATGAAAAAGGCATTTAAAAAGAAAAATGAAAAGCATTTTTCACTTAATTTGTCTTAGTCCAGGTACTTTAAATATGATATTTTTGAATCAGAAGCTTCTCGGTGAAGCGAGTATTCATTAAATCAGCTGAGCTCAAATATTGACAACTGGATTCAATTTCATTCGACAAAGACAAAATGGTGGACCCTCTTCCTTTCACTTTCGGTGATCGACAAGATAAAAAGAAGATGTCCCGACAAATTCAAAAGTCCCATGTGATTATCTACAACAAATGAAAGTCTACAACAAATGAAAGCAAATGAAATCCAAATTCAAGTCAATTTCAAGATGGTGAAGTCTATAAATAGATTTAGAATTTCATGTAATAGGTATTCAAAATTTTAAGCCAATATCTCACTACAAGTCCTTACGACATCACCCATATCATCTTTTCATTACCCTTTCATCTCAATCTGTATTTTCTATTCAAGTAAGTTTTGTATTTCAATTAAGTTTGTAATTTTCCATTCATATATTTAAGGTTTTTATTTCAATAACACTGTGTTACACTTCCGCACGTTTTTACTCTGTATTCCATACATCCTGCATACATTCATACACATATGTATAACCTGGGTACCGTTCTGGTATCAGAGCCATTCATATTGTAACTTTAAGAAAAGAAAATTTATTTTCTTAGATATCGTTGTACTAATTTAATTTCATAAGAATTAGTTATTATCTGGTGGAAGACGGTGGTAAGCCATTAAACCTGTTGGTAAGCCGTGTTGGTGTTCACGGTGGTGTTCCAGTTGTATCCAGATAATGACAAGTTCTTATTAAATTTAATCAGTATTAATGGCATCTAGATTAAGAAATCTATTTTCAAGAAGTAATAATATGGATACTTCTGGTATCGTTCAGTCAAAGGAAATCCATATGACTGATAATTATTCAAATTGGAGTATTCCTCATACTGCTATTGATACTTTTTATCGAATAGGTAGTTTTGATTTTAAGACTGCTAGATCTATTAAAATTCATGAAGAAACTGTTTCTGTTAATGAAGAATTTCATTCTTATTCATTATTGTCTAATGTTTCTATTAAAAAATACCTTTAAAAAGGTTATAGGTATATTCATTTTGGTTTAATACAAGTTGCTATCAAACCCCTAGTTCATATAGGTGTTGATGCTCCTGTTTATCTTGCTCTACGTGATAATCGTCTCAAAAGATATAAAACCTCTTTATTAGCTATGACTCAAACTAATATATGTAATGGACCAATTTGTTTTAATTGTGCTCCTAATGACTCTGTTGATCTTACTGATCCCCTTATTAATGATGCACTCATCCTTGATATGCATCTGCAAGGGGACGAATTCAAACATCTTTGCAAAAAATTTGCAGATATTTATCGTATTCATTTTTGGGTTATGTCTTCTCAACTAAACCCTAAATTTATCCTTACTCCTACTTCTAAAGATGAAACTGTCTTACTCCAAATAGAAGCAGATAACTCTTCAACTTTCGTTTCTAAAAGACTTAAATGGAATGAAAAAACCATTCCTAATGAATTCCAAATTTCGACTCCTCAAGTTCCAAGAGGAATTGAAAGAAGAGAAATTTCTGAAATAGAAGAATACTCTGAAGGAAGAGTTTTACTTCGTTTCAACTCTTTCCGTCTTAAAGAAAGACCTCGTATTCAAATTCAAGAAGTCTCTTCTAGAGCTTCATCTTCTAGAGCTTCTTTCTCTGAAGGAACTAGACCTAACTCGTATTCAAAAAGAAATTCTTCCACCACTGAGGAAGTTACTTCTGATAATTCAAGTTCTGATGTTTTCGGAGGTCAATGTGCTCAAGATCCATATGACTTCTGACTACCTTGCATTTCAAAAGAAAAAAATAAAAAGCAATTGCAAAAGAATAATAAACAATTGTAAAAGAAAAAAGAAAAAATCAAAAAAGCCGAAAAAATAAAATGGCAAAAAAGAAAAATTCAAAAAAGCCGGAAAAATGAAAAAGGCATTTAAAAAGAAAAATGAAAAGCATTTTTCTCTTAATTTGTCTTATTCCAGGTACTTTAAATATGATATTTTTGAATCAGAAGCTTCTTGGTGAAGCGAGTATTCATTAAATCAGCTGAGCTCAACCATTGACAACTGGATTCAATTTCATTCGACAAAGACAAAATGGTGGACCCTCTTCCTTTCACTTTCGGTGATCGACAAGATAAAAAGAAGATGTCCCGACAAATTCAAAAGTCCCATGTGATTATCTACAACAAATGAAAGTCTACAACAAATGAAAGCAAATGAAATCCAAATTCAAGTCAATTTCAAGATGGTGAAGTCTATAAATAGATTTAGAATTTCATGTAATAGGTATTTTCGAAATTTTAAGCCAATATCTCACTACAAGTCCTTACGACATCACCCATATCATCTTTTCATTACCCTTTCATCTCAATCTGTATTTTCTATTCAAGTAAGTTTTGTATTTCAATTAAGTTTGTAATTTTCCATTCATATATTTAAGGTTTTTATTTCAATAACACTGTGTTACACTTCCGCACGTTTTTACTCTGTATTCCATACATCCTGCATACATTCATACACATATGTATAACCTGGGTACCGTTCTGGTATCAGAGCCATTCATATTGTAACTTTAAGAAAAGAAAATTTATTTTCTTAGATATCGTTGTACTAATTTAATTTCATAAGAATTAGTTATTATCTGGTGGAAGACGGTGGTAAGCCATTAAACCTGTTGGTAAGCCGTGTTGGTGTTCACGGTGGTGTTCCAGTTGTATCCAGATAATGACAAGTTCTTATTAAATTTAATCAGTATTAATGGCATCTAGATTAAGAAATCTATTTTCAAGAAGTAATAATATGGATACTTCTGGTATCGTTCAGTCAAAGGAAATCCATATGACTGATAATTATTCAAACTGGAGTATTCCTCAAACTGCTATTGATACTTTGTATCAAATATGTAGTTTTGATTTTAAGACTGCTAGATCTATTAAAATTCATGAAGAAATTGTTTCTGTTAATGAAGAATTTCATTCTTATTCATTATTGTCTAATGTTTCTATTAAAAAATACCTTGAAAAAGGTTATAGGTATATTCATTTTTGTTTAATACAAGTTGCTGTCAAACCCCTAGTTCATATAGGTGTTGATGCTCCTGTTTATCTTGCTCTACGTGATAATCGTCTCAAAAGATATAAAACCTCTTTATTAGCTATGACTCAAACTAATATATGTAATGGACCAATTTATTTTAATTGTGCTCCTAATTACTCTGTTGATCTTACTGATCCCCTTATTAATGATGCACTCATCCTTGATATGCATCTGCAAGGGGACGAATTCAAACATCTTTGCAAAAAATTTGCAATTATTTATCGTATTCATTTTTGGGTTATGTCTTCTCAACTAAACCCTAAATTTATCCTTACTCCTACTTCTAAAGATGAAACTGTCTTACTCCAAATAGAAGAAGATAACTCTTCAACTTTCGTTCCTAAAAGACTTAAATGGAATGAAAAAACCATTCCTAATGAATTCCAAATTTCGACTCCTCAAGTTCCAAGAGGAATTGAAAGAAGAGAAATTTCTGAAATAGAAGAAGACTCTGAAGGAAGAGTTTTACTTCGTTTCAACTCTTTCCGTCTTAAAGAAAGACCTCGTATTCAAATTCAAGAAGTCTCTTCTAGAGCTTCATCTTCTAGAGCTTCTTTCTCTGAAGGAACTAGACCTAACTCGTATTCAAAAAGAAATTCTTCCACCACTGAGGAAGTTACTTCTGATAATTCAAGTTCTGATGTTTTCGGAGGTCAATGTGCTCAAGATCCATATGACTTCTGACTACCTTGCATTTCAAAAGAAAAAAATAAAAAGCAATTGCAAAAGAATAATAAACAATTGTAAAAGAAAAAAGAAAAAATCAAAAAAGCCGAAAAAATAAAATGGCAAAAAAGAAAAATTCAAAAAAGCCGGAAAAATGAAAAAGGCATTTAAAAAGAAAAATGAAAAGCATTTTTCTCTTAATTTGTCTTATTCCAGGTACTTTAAATATGATATTTTTGAATCAGAAGCTTCTCGGTGAAGCGAGTATTCATTAAATCAGCTGAGCTCAACCATTGACAACTGGATTCAATTTCATTCGACAAAGACAAAATGGTGGACCCTCTTCCTTTCACTTTCGGTGATCGACAAGATAAAAAGAAGATGTCCCGACAAATTCAAAAGTCCCATGTGATTATCTACAACAAATGAAAGTCTACAACAAATGAAAGAAAATGAAATCCAAACTCAAGTCAAATTCAAGATGGTGAAGTCTATAAATAGATTTAGAATTTCATGTAATAGGTATTTTCGAAATTTTAAGCCAATAACTCACTACAAGTCCTTACGACATCACCCATATCATCTTTTCATTACCCTTTCATCTCAATCTGTATTTTCTATTCAAGTAAGTTTTGTATTTCAATTAAGTTTGTAATTTTCCATTCATATATTTAAGGTTTTTATTTCAATAACACTGTGTTACACTTCCGCACGTTTTTACTCTGTATTCCATACATCCTGCATACATTCATACACATATGTATAACCTGGGTACCGTTCTGGTATCAGAGCCATTCATATTGTAACTTTAAGAAAAGAAAATTTCTTTTCTTAGATATCGTTGTACTAATTTAATTTCATAAGAATTAGCTATTATCTGGTGGAAGGCGTTGGTAAGCCATTAAACCTGTTGGTAAGCCATGTTGGTGTTCCCGGTGGTGTTCCAGTTGTATCCAGATAACGACAAGTTCTTATTATATTTAATCAGTATTAATGGCATCTATATTAAGAAATCTATTTTCAAGAAGTAATAATATGGATACTTCTAGTATCGTTCAGTCAAAGGAAATCCATATGACTGATAATTATTCAAACTGGAGTATTCCTCAAACTGCTATTGATACTTTGTATCAAATATGTAGTTTTGATTTTAAGACTGCTAGATCTATTAAAATTCATGAAGAAATTGTTTCTGTTAATGAAGAATTTCATTCTTATTCATTATTGTCTAATGTTTCTATTAAAAAATACCTTGAAAAAGGTTATAGGTATATTCATTTTGGTTTAATACAAGTTGCTATCAAACCCCTAGTTCATATAGGTGTTGATGCTCCTGTTTATCTTGCTCTACGTGATAATCGTCTCAAAAGATATAAAACCTCTTTATTAGCTATGACTCAAACTAATATATGTAATGGACCAATTTATTTTAATTGTGCTCCTAATTACTCTGTTGATCTTACTGATCCCCTTATTAATGATGCACTCATCCTTGATATGCATCTGCAAGGGGACGAATTCAAACATCTTTGCAAAAAATTTGCAATTATTTATCGTATTCATTTTTGGGTTATGTCTTCTCAACTAAACCCTAAATTTATCCTTACTCCTACTTCTAAAGATGAAACTGTCTTACTCCAAATAGAAGCAGATAACTCTTCAACTTTCGTTCCTAAAAGACTTAGATGGAATGAAATAACCATTCCTAATGAATTCCAAATTTCGACTCCTCAAATTCCAAGAGGAATTGAAAGAAGAGAAATTTCTGAAATAGAAGAAGACTCTGAAGGAAGAGTTTTACTTCGTTTCAACTCTTTCCGTCTTAAAGAAAGACCTCATATTCAAATCCAAGAAGTCTCTTCTAGAGCTTCATCTTCTAGAGCTTTTTTCTCTGAAGGAACTAGACCTAACTTTCAAAACGTTAAGGTTGATTTTAAATCACCTATTTTTAGCACTAGCTATCATACTGATATCATTGAAGAACCATCTCATATTGGTTCTCCTACCTTTTCTCAAATGGATCAAATCAATATGATTAAGAGAGAATTTCATGTCGACTTCAATTATCTTGAAGAAGAATTCAATGATCCTGATGATGAAGACAGAAGAAATTGGTTTCTGAAACTTGACGAAAAGTTTCGAAACAAGCTTCAAGAAGAATGGATTATTGGCCTCCATAAATTCAGGGACAATATTCCTATTTTAAATTGGTTCGCTGCTTATTGCAAACTCAATGACATCGAAGAAGATGTCTATACTCTTGATCAAATAAACATTCAAACTAATCTTTATAAAAAATGGAATCTTGCTACGGGTTCCACTATTACCTCTATTCATCCACATTTACAAAATATTCAAATTCCTGTTACTAATGGAGAAGTCCTTGCAACTCTTTTCAGAGTAGGAAGAGAAGGAGAAGATACACCCAAAATGAGTGACATCAGAAAGCTTCACGAACAGAATAATTATTCTAAACAAATTCTTCATACTATAGCCGAACAGGTTGATAATATATTTGTAAAAATTGATTCAAAAAATACTACTCCAAATTTTCGTAATACTACTTTTGTTCCTCATTTCATGCCTAGAAGTCTTCCCAATAAAACTGAAGACAAACTAAAGCTTTCTCCATCCTTCTATCTTATTGATAAAATTACTCGTCGTATTTCCTACGAAGGATCTTCTTCTAATACTAAAATTATTAATTGTCTTGAAGATAACTCAAAAGATAATGATTCTGATAATAGTCCTAAAAAAGAAATCAACAGGATTAATTTCAGACCTGGAACAAAACCTTTCTATAACAATCGATATACTCCTCCTGATATCGGATTTGAAGAAAGGGCACATTTCAAAACCGGTGTTTGTTATGACGGATCTTTTATAAACGAATGGAATATCGATGGAAAATCCGAATACGAAATTTTAAATACACTTCAAGAAATGGGTATGGCACGTGTGGCCTACAAAATTACTAATCAGAATGAAGAAAATGTAGTAGCCCTAATTGTTAGTGGTTTTACTGGTCAACTAAAAAATTGGTGGGATCATTCTCTCACTCTTGAAAACAAAAAGCTATTCTTGACCATGTTTCTACTTTCGAGGATGAAAATGGTGTTATTACTATTAAAAATGATGCTTGTGATTTTTTAATAATCACAATTGGCATGTATTTTATTGGTAATCCCAAAGAAGAGCTTGACTCTACTCAAATAGTCCTTTCAAACCTTCGTTGTCCAACTCTTTCGGATTATCGTTGGTATAAGGATGTCTTCCTTGCTCATGTTCTTAAAAGAACTGATTGCAATGCATCTTTTTGGAAAGAAAGATTTATTGCAGGTCTTCCTAAACTCTTTAGCGAGAGAATTCATAATAAAACTTAAAGAAGCCAATGGTATGGCTGATATCAATTTTGAAGGTATCACCTATGGCCAATTATTCGCTTTCATAAAAAAGGAAGCTCTCTCTTTATGTTATGAACTCAAAATCCAATCAAAATATGGTTCTGAAAAGAGTATTTTCAGAAAAGAAGTTGGTACCTTTTGCGAAGCCTTCGGACTTCAAAAGGTTCAAGCTCCTTCTTCTAAACTCAAAAAGAAAGCTAAACGATTGTCTAAAAATCCTAAAGAAATAAAATCTTCAAAGAAATATTTCTCTAATGATCCTCAAAATTCTACTAAAAGAAAACCTTTTAAAAAATTTAATAAATTTCAACCAAGATGTTATAAGTGTCAAAAACTTGGTCACAAAGCTGATGCTTGTACTCTAAAAAAGAAAATAGATGAAGTTTTTCATGATAATGAAGACCTTAGAGATAAAATCTCTTCTCTTCTTATTTCAAACAAAGAATCTTCAGAAGGAGAACAAGAAGAAAATTCTGAACCTAACTCTGAAGAAAATCATATTAATGAAATTCTTGACAGCAGTTCTGGGGAAGAAGAAGAATGTCAAGGAGGCTTTTGTCCTCTCTCTATTAATGTTATTACTAATAATAAAAGTGAACAAGAACTTCTTTTCGACCTTATTGAAAAGGTTCCTGATCATGAGGATCGTCAAAAATATTTAATAAGATTAAGAGATTTAATTCTAAAGGATGAAAATCCTAAGAAAGATAAGAAAATACTTTCTCTGGAACCTTTCAGTATTACTAAACTTTTTGACAAGACTCCTAATTCCTCTATTTACAAAACTTCTGTTGATACTTCTGATCTTCAAAGAGAAGTTAACTCTCTAAAGAAAGAAGTTAATCAACTTCAAAAGGAAATTGGAACCCTTCATACTAAAGATTTAGAGCTCGAAGCTCGAATATCTCTTCTCAAATTTTATCCTGAAGACATTCCTGAATCTTCAAATACTGACAAAACAGATGAAGATTCTGTTCAAGCTATTGATAGAATTTCATTCTAAAAATGGTATACAATAATAACTTTAGTTGTTGATGATTTCAAAATAAATGTTTCGTGTCTTTTAGACAGTGGAGCAGACCAAAACTGTATTAGAGAAGGACTTATTCCTTCCAAATACTATGAAAAGACTAATGAAAAACTTATGGCTGTTAATGCAAACCCTCTTCATATAAACTATAAGCTTTCAAATGCTTATATCTGTAATCAAGGATACTGTTTCAAAACTTCATTCATTATTGTTAAAAATTTTAGTCAAGATGTTATTCTTGGAACTCCGTTTTTAACAACCCTGTACCCTTTTGTCGTTAACAGAACTGGCATTACTACTAATATTATGGGAAATTCAATTTCCTTTAATTTCTTAAATCCGATTAAACAAAGAGAAATCTCTTTATTACAAGAACATTTAATTTCTCAAATCAATTCTATTTCAAGAAAACAATTTCATATTCAATCCTTACAGTAAGAAATTCCTTATTTAAAAATAGAAGAAGCTCTTAATAATAAAGATCTTCAAACAAGAATTTCTGCCTTTAAACAATTACTTGAACGAGAAATTTGTTCTGATCTTCCTAGTGCTTTCTGGGAAAGAAAGAAGCATGTTGTTTCTCTTACTTATATTCCTAATTTTATTGAGAAAAATATTCCTACTAAAGCTCGTCCTATTCAAATGAACCATGAACTTCTTAATACTTGTAAAGATGAAATCAATTCTCTATTACAAAAGAAATTAATAAGGCCCTCTAAGTCACCTTGGAGTTGTGCTGCTTTTTATGTTAATAATCAAGCTGAAAAGGAACGTGGTGTTCCTAGACTCGTCATTAATTACAAACCTCTAAATGAAGTTCTATAATGGATTAGGTATCCCATACCTAATAAAAGAGATCTTATTAATAGACTTCATAAAGCTAGAATCTTTTCAAAATTTGATCTAAAATCTGGTTTTTGGCAGATTCAGATTGATGAAAAAGATAAATACAAAACTGCATTCACAATTCCTTTTGGGCATTACGAATGGAATGTTATGTCATTTGGTCTTAAGAATGCACCATCTGAATTTCAAAATATAATGAATGATATATTCAATAATTATTCTGATTTCTCTATTGTCTATATTGATGATAACCTTTTATTTTCTAAAGACATTGATCAACATTTCAAACATCTTAACATCTTTTTACAAGTTGTTATGAAAAATGGATTAGCCATTTCTGCTCCCAAAATCAAATTATTTCAAACCAAAATTAGATTTCTTGGTCATGATATTCATAGAGGTACTATTAAGCCAATTGCTAGAGCAATTGAATTTGCTAATAAATGAGTCTAGCTTGGTAAGTAAGTGCCCCTACTGATATGGAAGAGTGGACGTAGGACCTATTGTCTGAACCACTATAAATCTTGTGTGATTTATCTGCTATACACTATTGCACACTACTTTTCTGATAAGCTCATGCATTTTCTAAGTATAGACCAGTTCTGCATCAAGCAGCTGATCTGATCAGTGTGACCTGTTGTCATCTGATCTGCGT
The DNA here is from genome assembly GCA_037126765.1 of Stenogyne calaminthoides. Taxonomy (NCBI): domain Eukaryota; kingdom Viridiplantae; phylum Streptophyta; class Magnoliopsida; order Lamiales; family Lamiaceae; genus Stenogyne; species Stenogyne calaminthoides. The sequence goes on from JBBCBC010000006.1 coordinate 23,548,948, forward strand.
CAGAATACTTAGAATCTGATTTAAGAAAACTGGTTTTTCTACACGGGTTAAAACAAGCTTCCGCACATCAGTTGACCTGATAGACACCGAACTGATCTGCTTCACAGCAATCAATAAGTTGGATATCAGATCGTACTAATTCTCATACGCACTCTATCAACACTTATCTGATCTTACACGCTGATCACGCAAAAGTTTTGGAAGTCTATTCACCCCTCCCCTCTAGACTTCCACCTCACAAAACTCATTCGGAATCTACAAGTGGTATCAGAGCAGTGGTTCTACGGACCACTGGCTTTGAGTATTATCGGTTCTTGAGGAAGAACCATTGTGGTCACTTGAACAGATCTTTGAAAAACTTGTTTTTAAAACTCATATGTTTTTTTAACTCACATATTCAACATGGATAACACATCTGGGATGTATCATGATCTGCCTAAGTTCTCCATTGATGAGTATGCCGATTGGACCATTCTCATGAGCAACCATCTGGGTGCGATAAGCAACAGGATGATGGTGTTGGGGTTATACATATAGTATCCCAACAGGTGGAAGTTCTCGAACAAGGACCCATCACCATTTATCACATCAACCCATCTGAAGGAGGTGATCCAACACATCCGACTGGAGCAAGAATCAGAAAGAGTCCCTCACTGAAGGATGCTGAAGAAAGAAAATTGTCCAATCTGGATACTGTAGCCAGGCATATCATCATGAAGACGGTGGACAAGACAACTCGTGATAAGATCAAGTATCTGAAAACTACTAAGCAGATGTGGGATACTCTTGCTGAGATATGTGAAGGAAACGATCTGATTAAGGATAGCAGACTGCAAGCTAAACTGGTAAAGTTTGAGAAACTCGAGATGCTACCAAATGAAACCATAAATCAACTTGATGGAAGAATCACCATGTCTGTCAACAAGCTTCGTGAACTAGGACGAGAAATGTCTGATAAAGACATCAACTACAAAATCTTGAGGACCCTAACCAAGAAATGGGACATGAAGGTAATTGTGATAAAAGAAGACAAACAAATCAGAAAAATCCCAAGTCTTCTGATTCATCCAAGGTTCACACTCGTAATCATACAGACCAGAAAACACATGAAGAGATGTATGATTATGTAGATGCTTATGGGAGACAAATTAGGCCTTCTGATCTTGATGATTATTGTTGGTCCCGGTGGGAAAACCCATTTTGCGCGTGCGGAAGCAAAACATTTCATTGCGGTGCATATAAAATAGGGGTGAAGGAATGGTGATTCCAGATTTTTCCCTTTTTAAGCTCAAGTGTTATGTCTTGCTTATAATCGAGTGCATACGACAAGATAAGAACGTAAAGCAGTAAAGAACACAACAATGTATAGTGGTTCGGAGACTCAAGCTCCTACATCCACTCTCCCTGTTCCTAGGGAAATTCCTTCAAACACTTCCTAAGGCTTTCTGACTACCTCTGTAGTTTACTAACCTTTCTACTTTGAGCTTTCTGACTACCTCTGTAGTTTACTAACTTAAAGCCTCTGGACTTATCACCCTCTCGGGCTCGCCTCTTAGATGTTTAACGAGTTCACACTCCTTCGGGACTTATCACCCTCACTCGGGATTGCCTAACAACTACCTCACTTCACCACTCGTTATCTCTTACGAGAATGGGTTTGGGTTTGGTGTTGTCTCCAACTATGGTGAGATTTTCCCTTACAATGGTTTAGTCTCAATGCTAAGGTTGGGAAAATCTCTCTAAGCTTGAGATACATCGTGGGTTGCTTAGGTTGGGTTCTAGAACACTTCTTTGAATGTATTTGTATATCTACAGACTTGTGTTCTAGGGTGGGAATGCTTTGACTATAACGCTCTTGGCTCTGTAGCATTTTGTGCATAATCTCCACACTTAATTTGATGGAAGATCTTGTATTTATAGTGTGGATTTGAATGTTACCGTTGGAGAGAATCACATTCAAATCCATACTATTCTCTGTAAGTTCTCTTGACTTTTTTAAATTTGGTTGTCTTTCTCTCATTGGTCCACGTCAGCTGGATTCCAACGGCTATATTCCTCAGCTTCTTGGCCGGAACATTGGGATATTGATTACATTCTTGAGTCTTGATAATTCTTGTGCCTTGATATTCTCTGAGTCTCAGGTCTTCAGAGACATCCTGAGTCTTCAGGTTTCTCTGAGTCTTGAGTTTCTCACGAGCCTTGATTTCTCTCGAGCCTTGGGTTCTCGATCTCATCTTGAGTCTTGATTCTCGATTTCATCTTGAGTCTTGAACCAACCGGTTTCATCTTGAACCTTGGGGTTTCTTGATTCTTTCTTGAGTCTTGGATCTGTCGATCTATATCTCCGACTATACAGTGCGAGATAACATCCTGAACACTCTAAAACTGAATCCTGACTCATCTATCAAGATTATCCTGAACATGTCATACTCAGGGGTTTTGGGATCTAATCAAAATCCTCTTTATTAAATTCATTTCCCAACAATTATCATAAAAGTGCCTTGTTTGTTTGGATCCCGAAAGGTAACACTAACCCCTCAAAACCCAATCCTATTGGGGTACCTAAAGCCTGATCTGATTGCAGGTTCACGTGGGTTTGGCCAACTGAGGAGGTGTACAAGCAACTATCTGGTACATCGATAGTGGATGCTCAAGGCACATGACAGGTAACAAACATCTCCTCAGTTCATACATAGAACAAGAAGGCCCACGTGTACTCTTTGATGACGATAACTTTGGTTTTACCAGAGGATTCAGAACCTTAGTCAATGATGATGTACAGGTTTCTGGAGTCTCGTATGTCGATGATTTAAAGCATAACCTGTTATCGGTTTCACAATTCTGTGACAACGGATTCAGTGTTGAATTCTCGACTGATCAATGCACTATCAAAAATTGAGCTACTCAACATATCTTGCTAACTGGTTCCAGAAAAGGAATGATCTACACTGCAGATTGGAACAATTGTCCAAGAAATGCAAGTCTGATTGTTAGGAGTTCCAAAAGTAGTAGTTGGCTCTGGCACAAGAGAATGAGTCATCTGAACTTTAAGACTCTTAACAAGATAGCAAGGATGTCCCTGGTTGAGGGTCTCCCGAATGATCTCTAAGGATCAGACATGTGTGGCATGTCAGAAGGGAAAATAGGTTAAAGCCTCATTTAAGGGGATCCCAGAACCAGCATCCAACAGAGTATTGCAGCTGCTCCACATGGATTTATTTGGATCAGTTACGCCACTTAGTTTCAGCGGATGCAAATACACTCTGGTAATCGTGGATGATTATTCCAAGTTCACCTGGGTTGTATTCTTGTATAAGAAGAATGAAACTGCAACAAAGATACCTGAGCTGCTCAAGAGATTGCAGAATGAGAAGGGCGTCAATATTGTGAAAATCAGATCAGATAAAGGTCTGAGTTTGAACTCTTTTATAACCGATTTTTTAACCGAGTTTGGAATCTGACATGAGACATCGGCCGCTTAACGCATAAAAATAGAATGGTGTAGTGAGCGGAGAAATAGAACACTCAAAAGAAAATTTTCTTTCGCACAATGTTATTTGAACATGTAACTCCAAACCGTTTACGGGCGGAATTTATCAACCTTTGCATGTCGCTTTTCGGAACAGATGTTCTCTGACTAAGATTCACTTCAAAATACCCTATGAATTGTGGAAGGACAAAAAACCTCGTGTTTCTTACTTCCACGTTTTTGTGTGCATGTCTTTCATTTACAACAATGGGAAGAGTCAGTTGAAAACTTTTAAGGCCAAGCCAGATGAGGGTATATTCTTAGGATATTCCTCAACCAGTAAGGCTTTCAGGGTATTCAACAGGCGAACTTTAGTTGTGGAAGAAACACCTCATGTGGTCTTTGATGAGTCAACATCTGATCAGGAGAAATATGTTTCAGAACGAGCCGTATCAGAACAAGACGTACCTGATGCTCAGAAATTGGATCAGTTAAGCATCAAAGAAAAGGAATCGGATCACGTTATAGTGTATATTCCTAACCTTGATCTTGACGATTCACCAGGTTAATTAGACCCTAAGGTACGTACAACTGTTGATAAGAAGTTGGTACAACTGAGACATTAACAACTGAACCATCTGGTTTAGAGGGAACACCTGATGTTCCGGCGGATAGACATCAGCCTATGATGATTCCAACATCAGCTGAGATATGTCCATGCCAAGTGGATCCTATTAATGTACCTCGCCCAACCTCTAGTGACTCAATATCAGATGGGGATGACAATGTCCATACAGATATACATCAGGGAAGAAGGACTTGGTTGAAAAACCATCCAACTGACCAGATAATCGACAATCCTAATGCCCGAGTCCAAACTAGACATCAGGTTGGTGAAAGTGCTATGTATTGTTGCTATCTGTCTTTGAAGGAACCTACCACAACAGAAGAAGCTCTACAAAATGCCAGCTGGATTCTAGCCATGCAAGAAGAACTGGAGCAGTTCGAGAGGGATCTGGTTTGGAAACTTGTAGACAGGCCAACTCACCAAGATGTGATTGGTACCAAGAGGGTATTCAAGAACAAGAGGGATGACAATAATGTCATCACCAGAAATAAGGCAAGACTTGTTGCGAAGGGGTATTCACAATTAGAAGGGATTGATTATGATGAGACCTTTGCACCAGTCGCGCGCCTGGAAGCCATTCGGCTATTTCTGGCTTATGCTGCTCACGGAGGGTTTACTGTGTATCAGGTGGATGTAAAGAGTGCATTCTTAAATGGGATACTAGCGGAGGAAGTTTATGTCGAACAACCTCCTGGTTTTAATGAAGGCAACCAGGTGTACCATCTAAGAAAAGCTCTTTTCGGAGTGAAACGGGCTCCCCAAGCTTGGTATGATACACTATCCCAGTTCTTGATAGACAGTAGATTCACTAAAGGATTTATAGATAGAACCTTATTCAGAATAGAAGATGGTGAAGACATTCTGATGGTTCGGATCTATGTGGATGACATCATCTTTGGATCTCCCAGCAAGAGCTTATGCGATAGATTCAGCAAACTGATGCAAGGGAAGTTCGAGATGTCCATGATGGGTCAGATGAATTGCTTCCTAGGTCTTCAAGTCAAACAAAGTACAGAAGGAATATTCATCTGTCAGACAAAATATACTAGGAATTTGTTGGCTAAGTTTGGAGTACAGAACAGTAAGGTAGCCAAAATTCCTATGATGACTGGATTCAAGATGGATCCAGATGAAAATGGTAAGAAAACTAATCAGAAAGAGTATAGCGCTCTCATTGGATCATTACTATACCTGACTGCCAGCAGACCAGACATAACCTTCGCAGTAGGTGTATTTGCCAGATTTCAGGCAAACCCAATGCAAAGCCACCTAGAAGCAACTAAGCGGATTCTTAAGTATCTGAAGGGGACAGTAAACCTCGGTTTATTCTACCCATCAGATGATAATCTAGAGCTTAGTGGGTATTCTTATTCTGATTTTGGAGGTTGCAGAATAGACAGAAAGTCAACCTCAGGTACATGTCAGTTCTTAGGAAGCAAACTGATCTCTTGGTTTTCAAAGAAACAAACATCTATTGCCACATCTACTACTGAAGCAAAATACATGGCCGCAGGAAGCTGTTGCTCCCAACTACTCTGGCTTAGTCAGCAGCTGAGGGATTATAACATTGTAGCTACGAACGTGCCCATATTCTGTGACAGTAATAGTGCTATTGCAATCGCTCATAACCATGTTCTACATACAAGATGCAAGCATGTGGACGTCAGACATCATTCCATAAGAGATCATGTGGAAAAGAAGAATATCAGAATGGAAAAGATCCATACTGATAAGCAGAGAGCTGATATCTTAACAAATCCACTAGCTGAAGTCAGATTCAGAGACCTATGTAATGAGAGGATTTCTGGACTTAGGAGAAAGTGCATCAGAAATCTTTGGTGGACTGGTCTCCAAGACTAGTTGGTTAAGAAACTGACCAAACTAGAGAGATCAGTTGAAGGGGGAACTTCAACTGATAAGACAAGATCAGTTGGAAACTGAACAGGAAAGGAAGCATTGTTGGGAAAATTTGTCAAAGATTAGGCAGAAAATAAGATCAACAGAAATCAGTCAGACTTGAACAAACTATATGCGGTATTGACTGATTACAATATCAGTCAATCGGATACGCATTTATGTTCCTTGTCTTTTTGATTACTTATGTGCAATAATCTGATCTTATTTGCTTTTACTGTACACGTATTTATATGACGCATGCCCTGCAAAGCATTTAATGCGGACGTGAGGAATATGTATTAATTGCTATTTATTACATTTTTTAAATCCAAAAAGCTATCGTACCTGGAATCCCTGACTGCACGATTAACTCCTTTTAAAACCACTTAATCTCGATCGTTCATATTGTTTAAACGATGGGTTTTCAAACCTCAATTTTCCAAAAATTTGTTTCCCTCTTTTTCTATATATAGCCTTCGTTAAAACCCTTCAAAACTCTTTTTACCCTAAATTCTCTAACCTTTCATTTACACTCTGCAATTTCAAAACAAAATTCTTGCGATTCATCTTTTCTGAAATCAAGCAGCAAGAATCTGGTAATTGTCATTTAGATGTTTATCTAATCTTGGGTATTTGGTTGTTTTATATATAGGATATAGATTTGTCGTTTGTGCTATACATTCTCTGGTTTTGAGTCTCTGTGTTTATTATGAGGAAATAAGAATCGATTATATGTCTGAGGATATATATATATATATATGTGTGTGTGTGTGTGTGTGTGTGTGTGATATTTTTTTGTGTATATGCATTTGTGCACAATTCCTCTATGAGAAAACATCTCACACATATCTCTATTTTTTATAGATGGCAAAACACGGAATGGGAAAAATCATGTGTAACTACGCAAACCTATCTAGTCAGATTGTAGAAGATAAATACGTGGTATTTGGGGTTACACGAGATCCAAAATCAATGGAGGTGGAACAACTACTAAAAGGATGTGGACTTGAACAATACTGTGCAGCCCACTCCAACCCTATTATATTGAGATGAGGCTTTGGAGTTTTGCAGAACCTAGGAAGTGTCACCTGGAGATGAACTGTCATCAACTGTCAATGGGGAAGAGTTTACAGTCACAAATGCAGACATCACTAGACTGTTTAACTTGCCCAAAAGGAAAATCTCACATGCTCATTACAGAGAAGAAGAAGATGAGCAGATCAGAAACTAACTGTTCAGAGAAGCTGACAAACAACAAACTGCTAACTTTGTCAAACCGATGCTGAAAAGAAAGTATCGCATGTTGTTTGAAATCTTGTCAAGAACAATAATGGGTATCTCATTCAGCCCTGATGGACTGACTGTTGTCAAAATGCACTGTATGGCGGCAATCGTGGATGGGGCTACAAACATCAATTGGGTAGGATTCTTGAAGGTGATTCTGTTACAAGAGCATGTGAAATTCGGTGTGAATGACAAGAGAGAAGTATTTATGCATAAAAGGATTAGCAATCTGGGCAAAGTAGCTGTCATTCTGAGAGACAGGTTTCCCACTACTCAATGGGACCAGAATGGATTGAAGAATTACAAGGCGTTTCTGACCAGTACGTCTACCATTTATGGTCCGCCTAATGACGACTTAAGGATGACTGTCAGGAAAGGCAGAGGGAAAGAAACTGCCTCAGCAGTGTCAGTACAACCTTCTACTCAACCACCAAAGAGGAGAAGGACCTTGACAAAAGAACTGGTAAAGAGGCCAAAGAAAGTGAAACAAGCACCTATGTCTCTCTTCTTAGAAAATGAGTCAGATGAAGAATGAAGAAGAAGAAGAAAACAACCCAGTCTGATGAATAGAAGAAATCAGTTGGACGATCTGAGAGACATGCTTCACAAGTAGAAAGCTCGCCGGAGCAACCAGAAGGGGAGAAAGGAAAAGAAAAGGGAAATGCAAGATCTCCTTCGCCCCTAATCTCGCGCTCAATCACCAGTCAAAACTCTATCTGCCGACCCCATCTCCATCTCCGAGAAGTGAACGCACCAGATCACCTACTGTGCAACCAGACCTGGCTCAACCGATTACACAACAACCCACTCATATGCCTCCACCAGAAACTTCATCAACTCACCCGCACATCTCACCTGTTCAATCTAAGCATTCGATTCCTGAATCCAGATCATCTAAGACAATCACTGGGAAGATGGCGAGGATGCAAATTGAAAGAGAGATCAAAGATCTATATCCTGAATTGGAAGCCCATCCGGTTGTAAGAGAAGATGTGTTGGAGATCCTAACGTGGAGAGATCTCAGATTAAAGAACTTCTCGGATTTCATGATTATCATTGAGCAGATGGGAGGTGCTGATGAATTTGCAGATTATGACTTTGACATGAAGAAGTCTGCCCGGGTTGGATCACCAGCTGACTTAATTTCTGATGAGGCAGTTAAGGTCTTGGTTTACAGAAAGCTGGGTAAACCTCTGGTGTTCAATCTGGAGAAAATTGATGCTGAAATATCTGAGAATAAGGATGCCGAAATGGCTAAGGAAGGAACTGCCGATGATGGTGGTCAGGGTGATGCGGTTCAACACCAACCACTGGAGGCACAACAAACTGACCAAGGACAGGAAGCCTTCAGAACTGAGGCAACTGTTGGAATGGAATCTACTCCACCAACAGGTCAGACCATGCAAGCCATCCCTGCTACTCACATTACCTCTGACCAACTGCGGGAAATCAGATCCTGTTTTCGAGACTTATTGAAAGAAGAGGTAGAAGGGGTAATGGAAAATGCAGTTGGCAGTACTATCAACGATCAATATCAGTTTTGTATCCGAGATCTAAAGGAGCAGAGGGAATATGCCATTTCACAGATCGATTCGGTGAGGGCTCAGTTTAAGAAAATAGTTGACGAACTGATGAAGGACTTTAAGCAAGCAATTGATGAAAAACTGGTCCAGATAAAAGATCTACAAATTTCTCCCCTAATGGCTACAGATAAACTGGACAAAACTGAGGAGAAATTTGATAAACTCATTCTCACCCTCTCATCGGCCATTAGAACTGCAAAATCTGAGCTGGTCTCCAAGATTCAAGAACAAACTACTCAGACACAAGGGCTCACTGCATCTGATCTCAATCAAGCCATTGCTATCAGTTTTGGCTCCCTGACTTCTCACCTCAATTCGCTTTTTGATCAAACCAAAAAGGGGGAAGGACAGGTTGAGAAACCAACTAAATTCATCAGAACTACAGAAGAACTTATTCAAACAGTTGAAGCATATGGCCAAAGATTAGATCATCTGGATCTGTTTGCAAACGAAGTATCTGATAAGATGGAAAAATCCAGAGCAAGGAAAATGGCCGGAGGAGCTGGACCTTCCAAAACTAAATAAGAATTACAAGGAGCACAGCAGGACAAATACAAGTTGATAAAGAACTTGCAGTAAGGCTATCTGGGGAACAGATTGCAGAAGATGCTCATTTAAGTGAGGAAGAGAGGAAAGCAGAAAAATTGGCTGAAGTTGAAGGGTTGAAGAATAGATATGCTTCAAGAGTCAAGAAAGGTCAAGCTGGGACACAAGGGCTCACTGCATCTGATCTCAATCAAGCCATTGCTATCAGTTTTGGCTCCCTGACTTCTCACCTCAATTCGCCTTTTGATCAAACCAAAAAAGGGGGAAGGACAGGTTGAGAAACCAACTAAATTCATCAGAACTACAGAAGAACTTATTCAAACAGTTGAAGCATATGGCCAAAGATTAGATAATCTGGATCTATTTGCAAACGAAGTATCTGATAAGATGGAAAAATCCAGAGCAAGGAAAATGGCCGGAGGAGCTGGAACTTCCAAAACTGAACCTGTTTCCAAACCTGCTCAAGCCAGAAGAATTACAAGGAGCACAGCAGGACAGATTCCAAGCTGATAAAGAACTTGCAGTAAGGCTATCTGGGGAACATATTGCAGAAGATGCTCGATTAAGTGAGGAAGAGAGGAAAGCAGAAAAATTGGCTGAAGCTGAAGGGTTGAAGAAGAGATATGCTTCAAGAGTCAAGAAAGATCAAGCTGGGAAACCATTCATGGAACCTCTGCTGTCAGCAAAGGTTGATGACATCATCCCTAAAACTGCTGCACACGCTGACAGATTCAAAGAATGGAGCAAAATCAGAGTTGAATGGCTCTTGGATGCTTTTGTTCTGGACCTTGTGCCAAATGAACAATCACCAGATGAAGAATTTCTGAACTGGTTGGAGAACAAAGATCCATAATTCTTAAAGTATCTGGAGAATGAGGCCAGAAAGATCAATTTAAGGATCTCCCATCAGGACTATTAAGTGATGGACTACACAAGAAAGGTGAATGGCTCGTTCGACAGACTGGCCTTTCAAAGATTCTACTTTGACATCTTGGGCGAATCTCGCATAACTGATCCGCAGCAGATCAACGATGTCAAATGAAAGCTATATCGGATCTTCAATGTTCCACATGATCTGCGAGAGATGCCAGAAGGATACAAACCCACAGCCTGATTCAGAATATAGTTTTTGTTAGGATCAGTTGTATTTCATATTTAAACTTTTCAAATGTACTCTGTAATGACAAAATCTGATGAATGAAAAGTTTATTTTACTGATCCTAAGACAAACTCTCATTGTCTTCTGATTATCTGTTCTTTACTGCTTTATAATTTATCAACTGATGTTGGTTTCTCAAATGTTTTGGTTTCATCAAAAAGGGGGAAATTGTTGGGAAATTTATAGTTTTGATGAAAGTTCCAAAACACTTGTAATAGGACCAGTCAGACCTGTTAGCTGATTGATGATCTAGAAATCAGGTTAAGGTGACCAGTTGATAATGATTGTATAGAACAACTGATGTAATATTATATGTCACATATTGAGGGGGAACTCAATATGTATCAGGCAAGACTTAAGATCAGAAATACCTGATGAACTGGTATTGATCAGGTGAATACATGAAGATAAAAATTTCAACATCCAGAAAAATAGAAACTGATTCATTACCAGATCAGAATTAATTTGAAGAAGAGAACGAAGATCATGTAAGAAGTTTCAAAATCTGATGACCTGCTATATAGACAACATCAGATGAGTCAGTAAGTTGAGCTAAGACAACTTACATCAGAAGACTCACCCAGGTAGACAGATCAGCTGTAGCTGATCTGGTCAGCTCAATCAGGTGACAACCAAAGGTTCACCAAGTCATACGAGTTAACCAGACAAGAAGAATGTCAACCTAAGTTGGTAAAGCAAACACTGAATAAGTGTACTTGTCAACCAATGAGAGCAAGACAAGTATGTACCGAGCTAACAGTGCGGGATTCGGCAGATTACAGTCAAACGGCTAGAAAGGACAAAGAAGCACGCATATAGCCATGTCGTCCCTGAGCACGTCAAATCACGCCTGAAACTTACAAAAAATAGCCTGAAATTCAAATTGCTCTCCAACGGCTCTTTGATTTCAAGGTCTATAAATATGGGATCAAACCTTCATAGTAAGGTTACTTGAAAATTATTATCAGGCTCAAGCTACTCGCAATTTCCGCAAGAGTACCAAAATCAAGAATATTTTCTAAGTGTTCATCCCATAGTTCTTAGCACAGAAATCTTATCCTTTAGCTTTAGGCTACCCAAATACTAGGATAGATTTCCAATTGGAACAACTCAAATCTTATACCCAAATCAAGTGTTAGGTTAAGTTTTTTGTTTAGCAAGATTTCAGACTAGGGTTTCTAGTTCTGATTTCTGTGATTGGTTGAGTGAGAACTCTTGAAACATTTGTTGTACTGTGTTGGACTAACACATTAATCTAAGTCCAATTGGTTAAGTTAGTGCCCCTGCTGATAGGGAAGAGTGGACGTAGGACAAGTTGTTCTAACCACTATAAAAATCTTGTGTGCCTTAATCTGCTTTACCTTCTTTACACTATCTGCACACACCTGTTTAACTATTGCATGCATATTCTAAGTCTGGATTTGATTTTCACCAAGAAACAGATCTGATCAGCTTGGTACTTTGTCATCTGATCCGATACAGATAACTTAGAACCTGATTTAGTAAACTGATTTTTCACACGGGTTAAACTAATCTTCCGCACATCAGTTAAGCTGATAGACACCGAACTGATCTGCTCTCAAGCGATCAATAAGTTGGATATCAATCCAAACTGATTCACACGCACTCTGATCAGGCATACTTTCTTTTTGACACACCTGATCCCACTAAAAAGTTCAGAAGTCTATTTACCTCTCCCCTCTAGACTTCTGCCTCACTAAAACGCGTTCGGGACCTACAAAAAAAATCATGATTGTATATGCAATTAACCTTTTTCTTAAATGAAGAAAATATCCCAGTTTAATTAAAATATTCTCCATCAAAATATTTCTTTATTTTTTCAAGAAAACAAACTCAAAATTCAATTGAGTTTCAATTAAAATCATCTCCACTTGTAATTCAATTACCTCTATATATACACAAGCTGAGCATGCTTTTAACACACACACACACATATAAGTTGTAAAGTCCTTTCGCTTCTTGACTCGCCTTGGATTTGCTCTGAACCTTAAGATACGCATAAAAGGCTTGAGTTTTTTTGTTGTGGACATATGGTGACAACCATGCTTCTCAACCTCCGGTGGCGCATTCTACCGAAAGGTAAATTCTGGACTAATGTTGTTATTATTATGTGTTGGTCCCGAAAAAACCCGATTTAAAACTCTTAAAATCTCAATGGGAGGTGACTTAAATTTTTTTTAATGTGTTATGTAGATTTGCTAAAGTATGTATGACAGTTAATATGAAAGCAAATAAGAACACATGTATTTTTATAGTGGGTTGGAGTCCAACTCCTACATCCACTCTTCCCATCATGGGGCACTTCCTTAATCCAAAGGAAACCTTAGTTTACGGTGTTAGGCACACCACCATACAAATTTTTAATGAGTTCTCACTCTCTCGGGACTTATCTCCCTCACGGGATCGCCGATAGATGTTTAATGAGTTCTCACTCTCTCAGGACTTATCTCCCTCACGGGATTGCCTATTAACTACCTTACTTAACCACTAATTCTCTCTCAAGAAAGGGTTTGGGTTTGGTGTTATTTCCAACTAGGTGAGATTTTCCCTTGCATTGTTTTAGCCTTTAAGCTAAGGTTGAGAAAATCTCTCTAAGCTTAGGATATGACATTTATGCTTAGATATAATGAAGAACACTCCTGGGTTAATTTGGATATTTAATGCTCTGTGTTCTTGAATGGAGATGCTTGAATATTTGACTTTAATCTTCACTTTGCAGCATCCTCCATTATCTTCCTTTGAAGATAGCTCAATGTATTTATAATGTGGATTTGAATATTACCGTTGGAGAGTAAATTCAAATTCATACTAATAGTCTTCCAGTTTTTCTTTGTCCTTTTGCGCTGTTGCTTGCAGCTTTATGTCACATCCATATATGTGTTGCCATATTCTTATTGGACAGCTTTTTGTGTGTCTAACGGATCTGATTTCAGCTCGCCTGATTACTATTCATCTTTTCTGATTCCAGTTTTCTGATTTCAGTTTTTTGATTTTAGTTTTCTGATTTCTTCTCGTCTGATCTGATCAGCACAGCATCAGGTCAGCTGTATCAGGTCAGCTGCATCAGACTAGCTGCATCAGGTCAGCTGCATCAGGTCAGCAGCATCAGGTCAGCTGCATCAGGCCAGCTGCATCAGGTCAGCTGCATCAAGTCAACTGCATCAGGCCAGCTGCACGTATTCTGCACAGCATCTACTCGTATTCTGATTTCAGATCAGCACAACATCTACACGTATTATGATTTCTGATCAGCACAGCATCTGCACGTATTCTGATTTCTGATCAACACAGCATCTGCACGTATTCTGATTTATGATCAGCACAACATCTGCATGTATTCTGATTTCTGATCAGCACATCATCTACACGTATTCTGCACAGCATCTGGAACTCATTAGTCTCGTTTTCTCTTGATCAGCCTCGTCTTCTCTTGATGAGTTCCCCCTCAATTTGTTACCTGTAAGAATAAAGATAAGTCTAGAACGCAAGCTTTCTATACAACATAGCTTGTCCTATTACACGGTGTTTTGGAATAATAATCAGAACTAAAATTATCCCAATATTATGCATTGTTAGTTTCTCTCATTGTTTGTTTTACGACACCCTCGTGTTAAAATTTTCTTGACTTTGTAGTAATATTATCAAATTCTTGAATTAAATTTGTCGTGTATAAAAATTTGTGGGAAGTAATAATCCTTTGCATTGAAGACATGTGATGTTTTTGATGGAATTACAGGTGTAACGACAAATTTTGTGTATTGAATATAAAAACACGAAATAAAATTACAAGTTGATTTTCTTCGAATTTAAATATATAAAATTGAGGGTTACAATCTTTAATCCGATTCTTCTCTGATTCTTCTTTTCGAACTTTGATCTTGACTTGGATGACCTCGCATTGATCTTGCTTGGGGTAGAATATGGGGATTTATAGCGTTAATCCAAGGTTGGGACACCTTGCTTTGGATAAAACATTATTCTTGAAGACTTTTTGGATGAACGCCTTTGAATTTGATGAAGAACACCTTTGAATCTTCGAATATCACCTTTGAATATTCAAAGATTCTTTTTGGGAGGAAACGCCTAGGGTTTAACACCTTGATTTCGGATCAAACGTTGCTTCTTGAAGATTTGTATGATGAACGCCTTCGAAGCTCCTTTGAATCTTCAATAATCCATTTGAATCTTTAAGAAAGTCTTCATGGAAAAAGCCGATCAAAGGGGTTCAACACCTTGATCTCAGATCAAATGTCATTTCTGGGAGATCCACGAAGAACATTTCTGAAATTGCAAAGAACACTTTTAAATTTCAAGAACATCTTGAATCTCTGTAGAGAATTATGTAGTCTTGAATCTTGAGTCTTGTATGTGTTGTGTAAAATGAATGAGAAGGGGCCCCTATTTATAGGGTGAGGAGATGAAAACCTCCCCTTCTTGTGGTATGTTTGGTCAGGTCGATTTGATAAACTTGATTGGTCAATCAATCAAATTAGATTGGCAAATCCATCAAATTTAATTTAATTTGATTGATTTTCATTAATTTCTTTCTAGTTTTGGTGAGATATTAGTCAAATACGTGTACTCAGGCACCCGTAAATTTTTATTAGCTCATACTGTGTATATTAAATATCAGTTGTTTAACTATTTAATTTGAGAATTGATTTATTTAAATTCTCATTGTATAAATATTCAATTTAATTTGATTTTAATATATATTTATCCACATGTCGCCATTTAATTGGATACAATTTTAATTTGCTTAGAAATGACCCTCGTGCTTTGTTCAAGGTCGTTTCTGACTTGAAGTGAATGATACACAAAAATATCTCGATTTGTGACTGGACTTTTGATTTAAGGGACTTTAGATAGTTTTTGCTCGTATCAAGGAGCTTTGACTTGAAAGACTAATTCGATAGACAATTTAGTCTCTTACCGAAGAGATTTAATTTAAGGGACTTTACATAGTTTTCTCTCGTATCAAGGACCCTTGATTTAAAGGACTCAATTTGAGAGTCACAAACAACTTAGCCTCTTATCAAAGAGATTTAATTTAAATAACTTTAGATAATTTTTACTCTTATCAAGAAGCCTTCGGTTTCAAATTTGTGAACAATTTACACTTACATCAAGCAGATTTCAATTTCAAATTTGTAGATAATTTAGTCTCGTATCAAGGAGATTTGAATTGAGAATTTAGATATTTTTGGCTCGTATTAATGATCATTTGTTGTTGGGAAATTTATAGTTTTGACGGAAGTTCCAAAACAAATGTAATAGGACCAGTTAGACCTGTTAGCTGACTGATGGATTAGATATCAGAATAGGATGACCAGCTGAAATGTATAGACAACTGATGTAACAAATAGGTCACATATTGAGGGGGAACTCAATATGTATAGGTTAAGTCTTGAAGAAGATCAAGGTTAGTCAGATGATCAGGTGAGACATCAAGCAGAAGACTCAGAAGACTTGAGGATCAGAAAACTAGCTTGCAAACAAGATCAGAAGACCTTAAGAAGACCTACATCAGAAGAACATCAGAAGAGTCAGTAAGCTGTGCTAAGACAACTTACATCAGAAGACTCAATCAGGTAGACTGATCAATCTGAACTGATCAGGTCAGTTCAAATCAGGTAAACAACCAAGTAGTTACCTAAGATGTACAAGGTGATCAGACAAGAAGAATGTGAACCTAAGTTGGTGAATCAAGCGCCGAATAAGTGTACTTGACAACCAATGAGAGCGACACACTCACGTTCGGAACTGACAATTAGGACAAAAGTGGTTCAGAGTCAAACGACTATAAAGGATGATGAAGCATGCATTTAGCCATGCCGTCTCTGAGCACGTCAAGTCAATCCTTCAAGTCTACCTTAAATAGACCGAAATTTGAATTGCTCTCCAACGGCTAGTTCGATTTCGTGCCTATAAATATGGGATCAAACCTTCAGAGTAAGGTTACAGAAATTATACACAAGCTCAAGCTACAAGCAAATTTTCGCAAGAACACCAAAAACTCAAGCAAATATTCTAAGTGTTCATCCCATAGTTTCTTAACAAGAAATCTCTTCATTTAGCTTTAGGCTACTCATATACTAGGATAGATTTCCAGTTTGGACTAACATGTTAAACTAAGTCTAGTTTGGTAAGTAAGTGCCCCTACTGATAAAGAAGAGTGGACGTAGGACCAATTGTCCGAACCACTATAAATCTTGTGTGATTTATCTGTTTTACACTATTGCACACTACTTTTCTGATAAGCTCATGCATTTTCTAAGTATAGATCAGTTCTGCATCAAGCAGCTAATCTGATCAGTTTGACCTATTGTCATCTGATCTGCATCAGAATACTTAGAATCTGATTTAAGAAAACTGGTTTTTCTACACTGGTTAAAACAAGCTTCCACACATCAGTTGACCTGATAGATACCGAACTGATCTGCTTCATAGCAATCAGTAAGTTGGATATCAGATCGTACTGATTCTCACACGCACTCTATCAGCACTTATCTGATCTTACACGCTGATCAAGCAAAAGTTTTGGAAGTTTATTCACCCCTCCCCTCTGGACTTCCACCTCACAAAACCCATTCGGGACCTACAAGTGGTATCAGAGCAGTGGTTCTACGGACCACTGGCTTTGAGTATTATCGGTTTTTGAGGAAGAACCATTGTGGTCACTTGAACAGATCTTTGAAAAATCTGTTTTTAAAACTCATCTGTTTTTTTTAACTCACATATTCAACATGGATAACAAAACTGGGATGTATCATGATCTTCCTAAGTTCTCCATTGATTGCCGATTGGACCATTCTCATGAGCAACCATCTGGGTGCAATAAACAATAGGATGATGGTGTTGGGGTTATACATATAGTATCCCAACAGATGGAAGTTCTCGAACAAGGACCCATCACCATTTATCACATCAACCCATCTGAAGGAGGTGATCCAAAGACATCCATTTGGAGCAAGAATCAGAAAGAGTCCCTCATTGATGGATCTTTGAAGAAAAAGAAAATTGTCCAATCTGAGGATTTGTGGCAGGCATATCATCATGAAGACGGTGGACAAGACAACTCGTGAGAAGATCAAGTATCTGAAAACTGCTAAGCAGATGTTGGATACTCTTGCTGAGATATGTGAAGGAAACAATCTGATTAAGGATAGCAGACTGCAAGTTGAACTGGTAAAGTTTGAGAAACTCAAGATGCTACCAAATGAAACCATAAATCAACTTGATGGAAGAATCACCATGTCTGTCAACAAGCATCGTGAACTAGGACGAGAAATGTCTGATAAAGACATCAACTACAAAATCTTGAGGTCACTAACCAAGAAATGGGACATAAAGGTAATTTTGATAAAAGATTGCCAAGATATTGCAAATATGAAGCTGAGCAACCTGTTTCTCAGTCTAAAAGCTCATGAATTCGACCTGATTGAAAGAGGTTAAGAAGAAGACGAGTCACCTGCTGAAGCTACACCTGCCACATCAAAAGCAGTTGCATTCCAGGCAGCTAGCAGCAGTTCAAGATCTACTGAACCTATAGGAAATATCATAAGTCAGGCAGAACAGATTGCCCTGCTGACCAGAAAGTTTGAACGATCTAATGTTCAACTGGTAAGTATCGGAAATTCTACCATGACAACAGACAAAGCAGAGGAAGAGATAGGAGATCTACTGATAGATCACAAGAGAGACATCGTTCTGATGATAGAAGAGACGATCGGAGAGATGATCGTGTTGGGGTTATACTGGAAAGTATGCTTTTACTTTGTATAACCAAACTGAATTTCTGTCTTATATGCTAAAATAAATTATTTATCACTGATGCTTTAAATATGATTGAATGTTACATGTATTTACCGCATACCTGTTCAATAAATAGTACATGTTACATTGTAGTTAATTTAGTGATACCAGATCACAGAAGATTAAATTAACAGTCCCTTGTAACCAAAAGTACAGAATTCACAACCCAGATGGAAATGAACAATCCATCGTGAAAGGTTGAAGTGCAAGGCTCAGATTGGCTTGTCTTGACCAAGAGATTGCACTAGTGCATTATGATGCGCTGAATAGGACCTACAGGAGGATAAATTCTTCAGTACTGAATATAGAAGAATTAGACCTCAGTGGTTCTTTGTTTCTTAATCCCCGTCCCTTAAATAGGATTGTGTGGAATTAATAATTATTGCTTTGATTCATGTTGGGTAGAGAATCAATGCGATTTAATACTTTGTGTTTTGGGCAATATTATTAGTTACATGACGATTGCTAAGATTTAATACGGAGAATCGTGTGCAAGTACGTCTTGCTTGATTTGTCCCCTTGGTGGGCTCAGAAGTTTTATCATACCAAATCTTGCAAGTTGAATTTGTTTCCGGTATGGATAATAATGTTGAGTTGTCCTTACTCTAAGGAAAAATATATTAATTAATATGAAGTTATTCAGTGGCTTAAATTAATTAATGGACTAGATAATCTTAAACACGGGAGATAATAACCGGGAGCCATATTAATAATAATATGGGTTAAGATGGATAGTACAATATTAATTTTGTAGTGGGATTAATTAATATTTATGGGCTTGAATAATATTGTGGCTCAATATTGATAATTCAAGGTCCATTGGAAGGTCCAATCTTAATTCTCCTAAAGGCCCCTCAAGTAGCCCAAAGATAAAGTCCAATAACTGAAAAAAAAAGTGTTTAAAATAAAATAAATTATTGTTGCCTAATTTTTCTATTAATTTCAAAAATAATAAATAAAAGAGGGAGAAAGATTTTCTTTGAATTTTTTTATGGAATGAAGATAAGTATTCTTGGAATACAAGATTATCTCATTAAATTTAAGAAATCTCCCACCTGGTTATTTATTAAGTGGTTTTCAAAAATTATGAAAAAATAAGGAAAGGAAAGATTTTCTTGATTTTCTTGAAAAAATATTATGGAAGATATGTATTCTTGGAATACAAGAATATCTCATAAATTCAAGAAGATCCAAATCTTGGATTCTTATTCCCTATTATTTTCGAAAAATCCATAAAATAAGGAGGTGGGATTTTGTGGAATATGTAATTATGGAGAAAATAATATATGAGATATATTCAAGATTTCTTGGAGACCAAGAAAAAGATTTTCCCATCTTATTCACACATAAAAAATCGGCCACCCTAGTATTATAAATAGGGGATGAATTTTTCATCCCCAAGTGCAATTCCATGCATTGGAAAAATTAGAAATCCACAAAGGTGGTGCAACATAATTTTATTTTTCCTTTTTGTTAATTGTTCGCGAGCATCCTTCCACCGGATTGTTGAACAAGGACTAGGGAATACTTGAGAAGGCTCTTTGGGTTTGTTCATGTGAACGGGATATCCATCTTCTCAACGGTTGTCACTTCAAAAGGTTAGTTTATGTAACCTCTTAGTAATTCCGCATGCGTAGGATTTATGTGACTTGTTTATATGCATGATTTGTTGTTGGATTATTATTTGAATTAATATAAGATTAATTCATGCTAGTAATAATTGTTAGAATTAAATTTGTATTTAAATATTCATCCCGAATAGATCCGAGCAAATAATTCTCCAGCAGATCGTAGAGAAGACAAAAGAGATGATCGGAGAAATGATCACAAGGAAGACAGAAGAGATGAAAGATCAGATCGAAGAGATTCTGATTACAGGCAAATTGGTAAATCTCCTGAAAGATCATATAAGAGAAGGAAGGGAATCACCTGGAAGAAGAAATTATGTGGAACCTGGAGCGTGTTTCAACTATCTGAAACCAGGTCACTACAGTGTAGACTACCCTGACCTGACTCCACAAGAAAGAGAAGATAAGCGGAATAGAAGAGGGCAAAAGTACAGATACAGAAAAGCATTGGTTGCTGATACATCTGGTATAGATGATCCCTACCTGCCATTAGATGACTCTAGATACTCATCTGTCGAGGACTTCTGCCTGATGACATCTACTGATGATATCGACGATATGATATTCTCATATGATGACGCATCTGTCTCATGGCCAAAGAAGCTGATCAAATTGAGGTAATCTCTAAACCTTCTGTGTTTTCTGTTTCCACACCTGTTGTGCTGAGCACACCTGCTGGAGAGATTGACCTGCAGCTCTACAATGAGAAATTGCTTGATGATCTCTCTAATGCAGTAGACACTTATACAATAGTGGAAGCTGAGAACAATAAGCTAAGGGCTGAGAACATTCAGCTTATCAAGGATAAAGCGGTAAGTAGAGCTGCTGAACTGAAATCAGTTGAGATTGTTCAGAAGATGACCACAGAACTGGAGTTTCTGAAAGTCAGTACTTCTGATCAAGACAAACTGATTAAAGGACAGCAGGCTCTCAACCTACAACAAGCTGATGATCTCAAAATCCTTCAAGATAAGTTTGATGAACTCTTCCGACTGCATGAGAGTCTAAAAAGAAGCGAGGACAGTTTGCGATAGAAAGTAGAAGTTTTCACAAACTCATCTAAGACTGTTCAAAGTCTGAACAACTACTATCGCAAGCCAACTGATAAGAAGGGTATTGGGTTTGAAGCCCTTCTGGATCCTCACATGTCCAATCTGGTTCACCTTAAAAAAGTGAGTCAAAGAAGATTTCTGGAAAAGATACAAATTAAACTAAATCTGTATCAAATAAGGGAAAAGGACCAGCTGATCAGGCAAGGCAGGTGTCTGGTAAGAAGGGGAACAGAAATGAACCCTAACTGATCAGACATCAGCCGAGGAATCAACAGAAGAACTCAGTTCTTCTGAAGAGACCTCAGCCCAATCAGCAGACTAGGAATCAACCTGGACCATCTCGCAAGGGACAGTCCCAGCTGAAACCTAATCAGGTCAAGCTGCCTAACCAGCATGCTAAAGGTAAATTGTCTAAACCATCTGTGCAAAGAAGATATGAATCTTTTGATGGAAGCAGCCGTACCTATCCCTTTAACCTAGAAATCTAGGACAGCTGCACCTGAGCCCCACTGGATTAAAAGAAGACAATCTTTCAAGAAAAAACCCAAGTTTTCTAATTTATCCAAGGCTCACACTCATAACCATAATGATCAGAATGCACATGAAGAGATGTATGATTATGTAGATGCTTATGGGAGACAAATCAGGCCTTCTGATCTTGATGAATATCATAGAAGTGCCCTGTTTGTTTGGATCCTGAAAGGTAATACTAACCCCTCAGGACCCAATCCTACTGGGGTACCTAAAGCCTGATCTGATTGCAGGTTCGTGTGTGTTTGGCCAATAAAAGAGGTGTACAAGCAACTATCTGGTACATCGATAGTGGATGCTCAAGGCACATGACAGGCAACAAACATCTTCTCAGTTCATACATAGAACAAGAAGGCCCACATGTACTCTTTGGTGACGATAACTTTGGTTTTACCAGAGGATTCAGAACCTTAGTCAATGATGATGTACAGGTTTCTAGAGTTTCGTATGTCGATGGTTTAAAGCACAACCTGTTATCGGTTTCATAATTCTGCGACAACGGATTCAGTGTTGAGTTCTCGACTGATCAGTGCACTATCAAGAATCGAGCTACTCAACAGATTTTGCTAATTGGTTCGAAAAGCGATCTATCTGCTATGATTGGGGACGAGTTGTCCAAGAAATGCATGCCTGATTGTTAACAGTTCCAAAAGTAGCAGTTGGCTCTGGTACAAGAGATTGGGTCATCTGAACTTTAAAACTCTTAACAAGATAGCAAGGATGTCCTTGGTTGAAGGGCTCCCGAACGAAGTTTTCTCTAAGGATCAGACATGTGTCGCGTGTTAGAAGGGAAAAAAAGTCAACACTTCATTAAAAGGGATTTCTTCACCTCCATCCAGCATAATATTGCAACTGCTCCATATGGATCTTTTTTGGACCAGTTACGCCACTTAGTTTCAGCGGACGCAAATACACTCTAGTGATCGTGGATAACTTCTCCAAGTTCACCTGGGTTGTATTCTTGTATAAGAAGAATGAAACTACAACAAAGATACCTGAGCTGCTCAAGAGATTACAGAACGAGAAAGGTGTCAGTATTGTAAAGATCAGATCAGATCAGACAAAGGAACAAAATTCTTGAATTCTTTCATATCTGATTTCTGCAAAGAATTTGGGATACAACATGAAACATCAGCCGCAAGAACGCCTCAACAGAATGGTGTAGCAGAAAGAAGGAACAGAACACTCAAAGAAGCTACTCGCACAATGTTGACTGAAGATGCAACTCCAAACTATTTTTGGGCAGAAGCTATCAACACTGCATGCCACACTCAGAACAGATGTTCTCTGACTATGATTCACTTCAAAAGACCTATATGAACTGTGGAAGGGCAGAAAACCTCTTGTCTCTTACTTTCATGTTTTTGGGTGCAAGTGTTCATTCACAACAATGGGAAGAGTCAGTTGAAAACCTTTGAAGCTAAGTCAGATGAGGGTATATTCTTAGGATATTCCTCAACCAACAAAGCTTTTAGGGTGTTCAATAGGCGAACTCTAGTTGTGGAAGTCTTTGATGAGTCAACATCTGATCAGGAGAAATCTATCTTAAAACGAGTCGTACCAAAATAAGATGTACTTGATGCTCAGAAAATGGATCAGTTAAGCATCAAAGAAAAGGAATCAGATCACGTTACAATGTATGTTCCTAACTTTGATCTTGACGATTCACCAGGTCGGTCAGACCCTAAGGTACGTACAACTATCAATGAAGAAGCTGGTACAACTGAGGCAGTAATAACTAAACCATCTGGTTCAGGGGGAACACCTGATGTTCCTGCAGACAGACTTCAGCCTATGATGATTCCAACATCAGCTGAGACATGTCCTTGCCAAGGGGATCCTATTAAAGTACCTCTCCCGATCTCTAGTGACTCAATATCATATTAGGATGATGATATCCAAACTGATATAAATCATGAAATTAGGACTTGGTTGAATGACCATCCAACTGACCAGATAATCGACAATCCTACTGCTCGAGTCCAAACTAGACATCAGGTTGGTAAAAATATTATGTATTGTTGTTATATGTCTTTGAAGGAACCTACCACACCAGAAGAAGCTCTACAAGATGCCAGCTGGATTTTAGCCATGCAAGAAGAGCTAGAACAGTTTGAAAGAAATCAGGTTTGGGAACTTGTAGACAGGCCAACTCATCAAGATGTGATTGGCACTAATGGGTCTTCAAGAACAAGAGAGATGAGAAAAATGTCATCACCATAAATAAGGCAAGACTTGTTGCAAATGGGTATTCACAATCAGAAGGGATTGATTATGACGAGACCTTTGTACCAGTCGCTCGCTTGGAAGACATTCGGTTGTTTCTGGCATATGTTGCCCGCAGAGGGTTTACTGTGTATCAGATGGACATAAAGAGTGCATTCTTAAATGGGGTACTAGCGGAGGAAGTTTATGTCGAACAACCTCCTGGCTTTGAAACAGGCAACCATGTGTACCTTTTAAGAAAAACTCTTTATGGCCTGAAACAGGCTCCCGGAGCTTAGTATGATATATTATCTCAGTTCTTGGTAGACAATGGGTTCTCTAAGGGTATTATAGACAGAACCTTGTTCAGAATTGAAGACTGAGATGATATTTTGATGGTTCAGATCTACGTGGACGACATCATTTTTGGATCTCCCAACAAGAACCTATGTGAAAAGTTCAGCAAACTAATGCAAGGGAAATTTGAAATGTCCATGATGGGTCAGATGAACTACTTTCTAGGTCTTCAGGTAAGACGAGGAACAAAAGGGATCTTCATATGTCAGGCAAAGTACACAAGAAACTTGCTGACTAAGTTTGGAATTCAAAACTGCAAGACTGCCAAAATTCCAATGATGAGTTCCTTCAAGATGGTTCCAGATGAAAATGGTCAGAAAACTAATCAAAAAGAATATAGGGCTCTCATTTGATCACTGCTATACCTGACTGCAAGCAGACCAGATATAACCTTCGCAGTAGGTGTTTGTGCCAGATTTCAGGCAAACCCTATGCAAAGCCACCTAGAAGCATCTAAACAGATTCTTAAGTATCTGAAGGGGACAGTAAACCATGGTTTATTCTACCCATCAGATGATAATCTAGAGCTTAGTGGGCATTCTGATTCTAATTATGGAGGTTGCAGAATAGACAGAAGCCAACCTCAGGTACCTGTCAGTTCTTAGGAAGCAAACTGATCTCTTGGTTCTCAAAGAAACAGACATCTGTTACCACATCTACTACTAAAGTAGAATACATGGCCACAGGAAGTTTTGCTCCCAATTGCTCTGGCTCAGTCAACAGCTGAGGGATTATAACATTGTAGCTACGAATGTGCCTATACTCTGTGACAATAATAGTGTTATTGCAATCACACAGAACCCAGTTCTACATACAAGATGCAAGCACGTGGACATCAGACATCATTTCATCAGATATCATGTTGAAAAGAAGAACATCAGAATGGAAAAGATCCATACTGATAAGCAAAGAACTGATATTTTAACCAAGCCACTAGCTGAAGTTAGATTCAGAGAACTATCAGTTGAGTTAGGGCTTCTGGACTTAGGAGAGAGTGCACCAGAGTTCTTTGGTGGACTAGTCTCTAAGACCAGTTGGTTAAGAAACTAACCAGAAGAAGGAAATCAGTTGAGATAGTAAACTCAACTGATGAGATAAGATCAGTTGGATACTGATCAGATAACAGATAACAGCTGAAGGGGGAACTTCACCTGATAAGGTAGGTGTTGGGATATTTTAGTTTAATGAATTATGCCAAAACATTATCGACTTGTGTTATTTAAGTTAACTTACAGATAACAAGTTGAGGGGGAACGAGAGAACAAGTTGAGGGGGAACTCACAAAAATCATAAGTAGATTATCGAGATCAGACGAGGCTGTAGACGAGACTGATCGAGATCAGATGAGTAAGATGAGTTCCGGAGTTAATCGATGAAATGAAAGCAAAATCGGAGAAAAGAAAAGCTAAGCGGTGATCGATCGGAAGATCGAGATGACCGATCGATGACCGGATCATATTAAGAAGAACAAACGCTAAACATCTAAATAATCCCATTGAGGAGCAGTCCGTCAGGTTACAGATCGAAGAGGAGAATTAAGATGAGATCGGAAGAATCGAGATCGGGCGTGATCAAGATCGTGGAGATAAGATAACCCGACGATGCAACTAACTTGATTTGAATGTACTAACGGTAACATTGCACACTATATAAACTTCGATCAAATAAGTCGACTGATCCATCTCTTGATCCGAATCGGTGAGGTGATCGATCGGTATATTCAAAGTGTTCTATCAGAGCAAAAGAAATCCTAAGAGAATTTTCTCATCGAAGCTAAAAAAGTAAAGGAAAATCTCTTTGAAGTCATGTTCAAAAAGGAGATTTGTTAGGAGAATCTAACGCCATCGTTAAACATCGCAATCATAAAGGAAGAAAAGAACTCAGCGACATTTGTATTGAGGGTCGATTATTGGTTAAGTTGGTCGAAGAAAGTGGATGTAGGAGTTGGACTCGAAACTCTTTTTGCTTTTATTAACTTGCCAAAGTTGATTATAAGCAAAACAACAGATTTTAAAAAAAATACCGATCCGAGTTCATGGGTCAAATGGGACCAAGAGATTGGTATCAGGCGGGAGTTCAAAGTTCTTTGTTTTTCAATGTGAATTAAGAATTTGAAAAACCCATTGAACCAAAAATGCATATAGAATGTTTCAAGAAGACTCGGAAGGATCTTATAGATAACAAGTTCAAGAATATAGTCGTTAGATTCAAAGAAAAGATGAGATCAAATGACGTGGACCAATGAGAGGACAAGACAACAGACCCGACTGAAAAAGTCGCAAAAGCTCTGAGAATAGTATGGATTTGAATGTGACTCCATCCAACGGTAACATTCAAATCTACACTATAAATTAAATCTACATTATAAAGTTCTTCCATCAAATTAAGTGTGGAAAAATCGTGATCCATCAAGCTCTGAGCCAAATCATCTAAGCACTTCCACCATAGAACACTGAGCAAGAAATACACGCATATATTCAAGAGTGTTCTATCCTAGATCTAAGCAAAAATGTAATATCCTAAGCTTAGAGGGATTTTCCCATCCTTAGCATTGAGGCTAAACAAATGTAAGGGAAAATCTCACCCCAGTTGGACACCAAACAATCTTTATCCAAACCAAGTGTTAGGTTAAGTTTTGTTAGGCAAGGATTGTAAGTTAGTTGGACTAGCTTACTTTCTGGGTGTGAGTGAGAACTCGTTAAACATCTAAAGCAATCCCGCAAAGGAGGGTAGGCAATCCCGTGAGGGAGATAAGTCCCGTGAGAGTGAGAACTCATTAAACATTTGTATTGTGTTGGACTAACACGTTCAACTAAGTCCAGTTGGTTAAGTTGGTGCCCCTCCTGATAGGGAAGAGTGGATGTAGGAGTTGGACTCCGAACCACTATAAAATCGTGTGTTCCTTACTGCTTTATGTTCGTACTTGCCATATGCATTCGATTATAAGCAAAACACATAGATTTAAAAAAATGGAACCACCATTCCTCACAATTGGCTTTTATTTGCATTACAAATTGGTATTTAACGATTCATGGGTTTTTCAACGGGACCAACTAAATGAATTAATCCTATATTAATTAAAATAAGGATCGGGGCATATCCCGATCGGATCGAACATACAGGATATTGTTGGAACTTCCCAAAAAATCTTCGAGGATTAGGCTGCGAACAATCAAAAGGAAAATAAAAGGTCACCGGTGATCGCAAGCGAATCGAATCAAAGTGGAGGTAATCGATTTCGAAAACAATATCGAAAATCTTTTCGGATCGTTTTGAATATATCTTTTTACTTTACTCTCATAATTATGGTATTCTATGTTATTCATTATTGTGTCCATTACTTTATGAAGTCATGTATTTTGCAAGCATTAATCTTTTATGGATAAAAAGTGTGAGAATTTCTTGAATTTAATGAGATAATCTTGTATTCCAAGAATACATCCTCATTCCATAACAAAATTCAAATTATCTTTTCAAGGACGTGGGATTTATGTATTAAATGCATTTATTACGTGTTTTTAAGTCCAAAAGTCTGTGAATCAAAATTCTCAACCGCACGATCAAATCATTTTTAAACCGTTTAATCTTGACTGTCCGATTTAAAACACGGATACTCAAGTAATTTTAAGATTTCGTGCAAAATGTTTTTTTCCTCCCGCTATTTAAACCCTAAACCTATCTTGCTCAAAACCTTTCGCATTACTCTTCTTTACAAAATTATCCAACCTTTTCTAGAATTTTTCACAAACTTCAACTAAGCGATTTCAGTTTCAAGTTTATCACACTTCAAATCGCATATCTGGTAAATGTTAATCTTATTTATATTGACTATATGCTTTATGCATTAATGTTATATGTTTCTGCATATGTGTTTTTGCTTATATGTCTGAAATTAAATGTCAAATGATTATCGATTATGAGCTACATATATGTTGGGTAAATGTTTGAGTGAATGATCCTTTAAAATGCTTATATGATGAGTTTGTGATCATTCGTACTAGGTATTCATGAACCTAATTTGAGATTTTGCCACTTATGCAGAAATGGCAACGTCATTAGTGACTAAAGAAGTATGCAATTATGCGTCTATGATAAAAGATATCATAGATGAAAAGTACGTAATCTTCACAGTCACCACTGATCCAGAATCGCTCGAAATTTTGGACTGTATCCGCACATCTTTGCTAGAACAATTCTGCTATAGACACTTAGACACTGTCTATATGCACAAATCCTTGGAGTTTTTGCGGAATCTGAAGGAGACAGACAATAAAGAGCTCATCTCATCAGTTGGAGGAACGACGATTGAAGTATCGAATGATGATCTGAGGAGGATCTTTGGACTACCAGCAGGAAGGAATGCCCCGGATGAATTCACTGTAGGTGTTAGTGATAAGGAATATCTTCAAACAGTCCTTCTGAGGCCAGCAAACAAAGATCAAGTGGTCAACGTGAAGCAACCCCACTTGAAAAAGAAGTATAGATTACTTTTTGAGATCGTCTCAAAGGTAATCCTAGGTATAGCCTTCAGCCCTGATGTTGTAACTCAGCTAAAGCAATGGGTGATGACTGCGATTATAGAGAAGGCACAAGATATGAACTGGCTTGGATTGTTCAAACATCGGTTGTTGCAGGAGACTGACAAGTTTGAAGTGAATGAGAGGAATGAAGTTGTTCTATCCAAGAAAATCTGCAACATTCACAAAGTCTCCATAATTCTTGTCGATAAACTTCCAAACTACAGATGGTCAGAACAAGGGCATAAGTCATACCTGATGAAGTTCAAAGCCCTCCTATGGAAGGATGTGGAAATTCAAGGCCAACGTGATGACGATCCGATTCCATATGTGTCCAAGTCCAGGAAAGACAAGACACATACATCTTCTGTTCAATCTGAGGCCCAAGAACAACCTCCTAAGAAGAAGATGAAGAGAAAGCATATGGCTACCAAACCTGCTCACGAAGCTAAAGATGTGAGTGAGAAATGTAAGAAGAAACTCACTCCATGCTCCCCAAGAAATCTGGTATGCCATCTGAAGGACTGAAAGACCAAGACTATGATGTAGAAATCTTGGAGTCCGAAGGATTGGTAGCTGAAGAGCCAATTCGGGAAGAGGTTGGAGAAGATATTGTTGTTAGTTCTAAGCTACTGTTGTGCCCGGTTTGATTTCACCGGCCAACAAACAAGTAATAACGATCAACGCAACCAAAAACACCAAAGTAATTAAGAACACACGATATTTGATTACCCGGATTTTTAAAACAAAATCACGGTTAAATAAGACTACATTATCCGAGGTTGGGACCAAGCCGAGTACTTTACTATATATTTTTACGCTTAGGATTCTAAAAGGTTCGATCCTTTACAACGCACAATACAAGTTATATTTATAGACACACCGAATTAGGGCTATAACTTGTTTCTTTGTAGGATGGGCTTCCTCTCGGGCACTGTTATAGGAATTTTTGAAACGGAAATCCAAAAAGAAAAGATCAAAGAAATTTTGCTCTGTATCTTTCAAGCGTCGGATATACTCGGACTTGATGAGCGATTATAGTCCATGAAATAAAGCCGATCATTAATTAATTCGAGATCTACATAAATATTTCAATTTTATCCTTCATATATGGATCTCAAAAATGGTCAAAAAAATTTTAAGTTAGTATGGATTGAATATTACGGACAAAAGGTAATATTCAAATCCATCTATAAATACATTGTTAACTTCAAATCAAATAATGGAGGATTTGTTCTCCAAATATTCAAGCAACTCCATTCAGAGAACACAAGCATTACATAGAAATTTCCAGAGTGTTCTTCATTGTTCTCCAAGTCACTTAAAGATTCCCACGACTTAGCAGCAAATACAAGAAAATCTCACCGTGTTAAACAAACAACCTTAAAAAAACGGTTTCTCTTTGAAGATGAATTTAAAAAAAAGATTATATGATTTTGATTAAGATCCCAAAAACCACGAGTATGACATGTTGGTGATGAACAAAGTTAAATGTTTTATGTTAATCGCAAAATGTATAAGTCGTGAGATATAGTTTAATCCCCGACCTCCGAAGGAAAGTTAAGGTTATTTCTAAAACTTAAAGACGAAGTTACAACACACTCGAGTAAAAGAAGATCAATATCTGAGAGAAGGATGAATGTTCCAAGGCCGAGGAATCTATCGAGAAGGAAGTTGAAGAGGAGGAGGGAGGAGGAGATGAGGAAGGAAGTGGAAAAAGCGATGGGCGCAAGAAGAGTCTCGAGCCATCCGATTCTAAAACGTGTTAGGGAGTTTCCACTCCGAGCTCTCTCTTCAAGAAACCTACCCATGATCCTTTACACTTACCCAGATCACCAACCCCTACCTCAAAATCTCCATCACCCTCACCAGATAAATCCAAATTTTATCCGGAATAAAATTGTCAATTAATTATTTAAACATACTTAGTAATTTTTTTGATGGTGAGATTTTTCATTGGGCAACTCTCATGCAAAACACATTTAAACAAATTAAATAAAGCATAAGATAACACAATAATAAATCAAGCAAAGCTTATTTTGAAAAAATAAACATATTGGGCACAAATTATCTAATTATCATGGTTTGATTTTTCTTGACTTGATTTTGAAGAAAAGCCATCTTGAATTTCTCCCACTCGATCGTCTCGAAAGGAACTCCATCTCAAACGCCAACTATTCCAAGTATTAGTCAATCTAGAAGCAAAGTTTGGGTTAATTAGAACAGCCTAATTATTGATGATGGTGTGATGGGAATGATCTCTACTTTAGTCTTTTAAAGAGATATAATCAAAGAATGACCAACTCTCTTGAGGATCATATAAAAAGTTAGTTACCCGATGAAAAAGCAACTTCGAGGATGGTGAATCAAGCAACTTCGTGTAAGACTCGATTTTCGGGCGGTTGGGTATCTAAGTATCGAGGCAACTTGAGGATCCTTTGTCTCGGTAGAACTTTGACTTAAAATTCTGCTTTCTAGAACCTAATCTTGAGGATGGGAAGACCCTTTTCAGTGACCTCGAGAAGAAAAAGTTTTAAAATGGTTCTTTGAGAACCATGTATTCCCCCATACGTGTAAGACTCATTCATGCCATGAAAGGGGACCAACAAGTGGTATGATGGACCATTCAAATTTCTTTCAACTTGACCCATTAAACAATCAAGGGAATATGTTCAAAGTTTTATTTTTCAAAAATACTTGTGGTCTATCTGTACAAAATCTTATTCATTTGAAATTCGAATCTTTTCAAAAAAGATGATGGTGTAAAATGTCTTCTAAAAACTTCCCATGTTCTATCTCACAGCAGTAGGCGAGAACTATGATCTATGGAGATTGAGAATGCGAGGCATGGTGAATCCAAACATGAGTATGTGGAAGTGGTCTCTCAAGGACCATTCAAAATATCTTTGTGGTGAATAAAAATTCGGAGGAGGAGAGAATTGACCCTAGAGAAGAATTTCCTATATCGATGACCCACTAACTCTGAGGAGAGGAAGTTAGTCAATGAAAAACCATGGCAAAAGACACACTATATAGTACAATTGATGATGGTGTGATGGGAATGATCTCTCACCGTAATGACCTGCTAAAGAGATAAGGATACAGATACATTTATGATACAATGTCTTAAAAATCATTCTAAACAATGGAAACTTTGGTTTTCGAAAGGCACGGTGAATCAAAATCTTTAGCAATTCCTGCAATTGGAAAGTATCCACACCGGTTTTAGCAAAAATGGACGATGGTGAATCAATGGGAAAAAGGACAAATGGAATTCGATTCACTAAAGATCATGAATGATGATCACTTGAAAGAAATATCCACAAAACCGTGGCGTTAAAAAATTCTTAGAGGTCTTTCTAAGAAATGGGATATTTATTCAGGATCGAAATCTTCGATATGATGATGACGATCATTTTTGGATCTCCAAACCATCGTTGTGAAAAGTTTTCATACTGCAATTTGAGATGTCATGGAGAGATGAATTTCTTTCATAAAAGGCGAATGAATATTCATCCCAAAATCGACAAGGACGATTAAAAAAAATATGGTGTACCTTGGCACATTCCTTGAATACTAACTACAAGCCGTTAAATCATTCGATTATAGAGGAATCATTGGATTTTATCCTTTAATTGGGATTAAAGATATCTCCCAAGCTCTGGAAATTTTATTTTGAGATATCGAAACGGATTCTGGAATACAATTTATTTATAAAAAATAAATAAACATATATCTAGACTAGTCTATTACATTGATCAAATCAAACAAATCCTAATCATCTCGTGGATTTTCTTGAAGTTGAATACGAGGCAAAACGAATCGAACGAACAATTAAGGGATTATAAAATTAAAAACCCACAATTTATATGCATGCATAAATAAACACATTAAATTCCATGACAATTGGATACCTGCAAAAAAGATCTAGCAATTCTACTATCCAATTTCAAATTTAATGACAACGAATTAAATTATAATTTAAAAAATTGAGGTTTGAACCCAAACTTGAGGATATTTGACGTGGCTCGATACGATGATTTGTTGGGGAATAAGTTGCAAATAAGATCTATTCATGGGATGAATATTTAAATACAAATTTAATTCTCATAATTATTACTAGCATGAATTAATCCTATATTAATTCAAATAATAATTCAACAACAAATCATGCATATAATTAAATAACGTAAATCCTACGCATGCGGAATTCTACGAGTTTACGTGAACATACATCTTGGGACGGCAATGGCTTTGTTTATTAGACACACCAAAAGAACTTCCCAAGTATTCCCTTAATCCTTGCTCGACTATCCGGTGGTAGGACACTTGCGAACAATTAACAAAAGGAAAATAAATTATGTTGCACCACCTTTGTGGATTTACTAATTTTTCCAGCACATGGAATTGTACTTGAGAATGAAAGAATCATCCCCTATTTATAGAGTGGAGGTGGTCGATTTTTTAGGGCAAAACAATGTGGGAAAATCTTTTCTTGATCTCCAAGAAATTTTGAATATATCTCCTATATTCTTTTTCTCATAATTATAATATTCCACAAAATCCCACCTACTCTTTGTTATGGATTAATTTTGAAACTTATAGGGCAAGAATCCAATATTTAGATCTTCTTGAATTTATGAGATATTCTTGTATTTCAAGAAATACATATCTTCAATATTATCTTTTCAAGAAAATCAAGAAAATCTTTATTTCCCTTAATTATCAAAATTTCGAAAATATGCTTTATGGATAACCAAGTGTGAGATTTCTTGAATTTAATGAGATAATCTTGTATTCCAAGAATACATATCCTCATTCCATAACAAAATTCAAAGAAAATCTTTCTCCCCTTTTATCCATAATTTTTGAAAATTGGGAAAAAATAAGCAACAATATTTATTTTATTTTAAACACCTTTTTCAGTTATTGGACTATATGTTGGGCTACTTAGGGGGCCTTTAGGAGAATTAAGATTGGACCTTCCAATGGATCTTGAATTATCAATATTGAGCTACAATATTATTCAAGCCCATAAATATTAATTAATCCCACTACATAATTAATATTGCACTATCCATCTTAACCCATATTAAAGTCAATATGGCTCGGTTATTATTTCCGTGTTTAAGATTATCTAGTCCATTAATTAATTCAAGCCACAATGGAAATAGCTTTCCATTAATTAATATCTTTTGTCCTTGGTCAAGAACGGTTCAACGTTATTATCCATCTGAGGAAACTAGTTCCACTTGCAAGATTTGGTATGATAAAGCTTTATGAACCTAGAAGAATGGAAGGACCGTCGAACAAAGCGTTTGCACACGATTCTCCGTATTAAATCTTAGAAATCACATGTGACCGAAAGATTATTGCCCAAGATAAAAAAGTATTGAATCTCGTTGATTCTCTACCCATGATAAGTCAAAGCAATAGTTACCAACCACACGTGATCATATTTAAGGAACGAAGATTAAGAAATAACAAAAACCGAGGTCTAATTCTTCCATGTTTAGTTTCGGATAAAGATTTTGTCCTCCTGTAATGGGTCCTATTTAGTGCATTAGTCATGCACTAGTGTAATCTCTTGGTCAAGACAAGCCAATCCAAATGAACAAAAAAAATGAAGACTCGGAAGATTTTTACACTTCAACCTTTCACGATGGATTGTTCATTTCCATCTAGGTCGTGAATGGTGTACTCATTATTTTAGTTACAAGGAGGTGATGAAATGCTTAATTTAATCTTTTTGTGATCGGTATCACTAAATTAACTACAATGTAACACAAGATAGAGTTTTCTTATTTTATTGAATAAATTATGCAAGAAATATATGTAACATTCGATGATATTTAAAGCATCGTTGATAAACAATTTATTAAAGAATAAATAAGTTCGAAATTCGGTTTGATTTATACAAAGTAAAAGCATACTTTCCAAAGATAATCCCAACAATCTCCCCTTATACTCAAAATCCGCGTGATTTAAGTATACTACAACATGTCTCG
Source organism: Stenogyne calaminthoides (assembly GCA_037126765.1). Taxonomy (NCBI): domain Eukaryota; kingdom Viridiplantae; phylum Streptophyta; class Magnoliopsida; order Lamiales; family Lamiaceae; genus Stenogyne; species Stenogyne calaminthoides. The sequence continues at coordinate 23,583,647 of JBBCBC010000006.1, forward strand.
TGTAGTTCCTAATTCGTGACATCTAATGTCACCTGGCGAAGACAAAAGTCAAAAAGGAAGAACCTAATAATTTCTCCCACTTATACTCAAAGCATGAAAGTTTTTTAAAAAGGGAGTTTCGGTCTTGACACTCATTCCTTCCACATGTCTCTCGAATGTATTATTGAGGCGGACCCTTTGTGAATGGATATGCTAGGTTGTCTTGAAGACGCTATCTTTGCCACATCTATATCTAACCCTTTCTCTTTAACGATATCTCTAGTTGAAACCAACCAATAAGATGGTATTTCCTTTCAATGTGTTTTGGCCTTGTGGGCTCTTGGTTCCCTTTGAATTTGTTGGGCAAATTCGAACTACATTCAAGTCCACTAGGAAGTTCTTGAGCCAAACAACTTGATTGTGAAACATACTTTTTTTTTCAATTGAAGTTGAATACATATTCGGCCTAATCCATGGTAGAATCTAATCGGCGACCATTTAGCTAGAACTTGACTTCTCCATGTCATCCAAGGCTCATCCCCCATGCAAAAAACACGGGATCCGGAGGAACTTAGATTTCGAGTCTATGTCGAACCTAATCGATTGGAAAAAAAGTTTTAAAATTCGTGTATGTAAGAATCATGGGGGATTAGGTTAAGTTTGTCGGTGATAAATTAACATTCTATCGAGGGTTCTTTTGAGGGGTGATACGTTTGAGTGAGAATCGTTTTTAAGCGATCCGTGAAAGTGATAAGTCCCAATGTTCTTTAAACATCTGTTGGGTGTTGGGTTACTTTTATATTTGCCACCATGTCCAACCACTATAAAATTGTGTGTTCTTCTTTCTTTTATGATATTGCCTTATGCATTCGATTATAAGCAAAAACACATCGTTCTTAAAAGCAAAAAAAAATTGGATTGCATATATAAGGCTTACAATTACCGAAGCATATGGAATGCCGAATGCCTCTCATGTCATCTATCTCTTTTTTGCGTCTTAGGGCACATTTTCTTGGATAGATGGATTCCATGTCCGAAAAGGCAAGCCTTTCTTGGAATCTGCATCTTTGAATCGTTTCAAGGCGGTGTCTATGTATGAAGCTTGCGATAAGCCAATCATCATTTTCTTGCGATCTCGAGTGATCTTGATCCCAAGGATGTGTGCGGCTTCCCCTAAGTCCTTCATATCAAACTGTTTTGAAAGCCATGCCCTTACGCCCGATAACACCTTCACATCATTCCGGATGATCGAGAATGTAAATCTACGTATAGTACTAAGAATATCAATGCAGTTCCGACACGCTTTTTGTACACACAACTTTCGAACTCGTTTTTATCGAACCCATAAAACTTTATAACATGATCAAAACATTGGTTCCAAGCTCTGGATGCTTGTTTGAGTCCGTAAATGGACTTCATGAGCTTACAAACTAGGTGTTCTTAGCCTTTTTCAATGAAGCCTTGGGGTTGTTGCATATAGATCTCTTCATCAAGACTTCCGTTAAGGAAAGCTGTCTTGACATCCATTTGCCAGATTTCAAAGTTGAGATGCGCAGCAATTGATAAGAGAATTCGGATGGACTTAAGCATAGCTACGGGCGAAAAAATTTCCTCATAATCGATCCCTTCTTTCTGAGTATAACCTTTCGCCACGAGTCTTTCCTTGAAGGTTTACACCTTCCCGTCCGGTCCTCTTTTTCTCTTATACACCCACTTGCAATCAATGGGTTTGACCCCATTAAGTGGCTCGACTAGCTCCCACACTCTGTTATGAAACATAGAACCCATTTTGGCTTTCATTGTTGTTTGCCAAGAATCTGCATCCTTGTCTTGGATTGCCTCGTCATATGTCCATGGGTCTGATTCGTCTTGTCCGGGAATCAAGTCCGAGGACTCTCCTATTCCCATGAATCTCTCGGGCTGTTTCACAACCCTCCCACTACGATGAGGTTCCGGTTGTGTAAGTGTGTCGTTTGGTATGTCATCTTGTACAGTTGGCATTGAGGTTAGCCCCCTTAGCTCATTTAAGGTAATCTCACTTCTGGGTCTTCTTTCGTTCATATAGTCTTCTTCCAAAAATCTAAAGTGGGTGCTTATTCCCACCTTTTGATCTTCGGGGCCATAGAACATACACCCTTTTGTTCCCTCGGGGTATCCCACAAACAACCTTAATTCTGATCGAGGATCCAATTTTCCGGCTTCCTTGTCCAACACGTAGGCCGGACACCCCCAAATCCTCATGTGTCTCAAACTAGGCTTGCGCCCGGTCCACAATTCTTTGGGAGTTTTGGGAACCGATTTGGATGGCACCAAGTTCAGAATGTAGGCTGTTGTTTCCAAGGCATGACCCCAGAACGACTTGGGAAGATCCGCATAACTCATCATAGATCTAACCATTTCCAAAAGAGTTCTGTTTCTTCGCTCTGCAACCCCGTTTTGTTGAGGGGTTCCGAGTGCAGTTAGCTGGGATGCAATCCCTTCATCAGATAAGTAGTTCAAAAACTCATCGCTGAGGTATTCGCCTCCACGATCGGATCGTAGTGACTTAATACATTTTTCCCTATGATTCTCTGCTTGAGCCTTAAATTCTTGGAATTTCTCAAAGGTCTCAGATTTATGCTTCATAACGAAAATATAACTGTACCTTGAGTAGTCATCAATAAAAGTGACGAAATACTCATAACCTCCTCTTGCTTTGGTTGACATTAGACCACATACATCCGTGTGAATGATTTCTAACACTTCTTTGGCTCTATTCCCCTTGGCTCCAAATGCCCTCTTGGTCATTTTACCCTCCAAACATGATTCGCAGGTTGGAATTGGTTCAACTTGGAGAAACTCCAGTGAACCGTCTTTCACCAACCTTTGGATCCTCTTTGGATTTATATCACCCAATCTTAGATGCCATGGAAGTGTCTCGTGTTGGGGAATGAGTTGCACAGATCTATTTGGGGTGAATATTTAAATACAAATTTAATTCTTTAATTATTACTAGCATGAATTAATCATATATTAATTCAAATAATAATTGCAACAACATATCATGCATATAATAAGCCACGTAAAACCTACGCATGCGAAATCTACGGGTTTACGTGAACGTACCTCTCGGGATGGCAGTGACTTCGGTCGGACGGACTAACCAAAAGGACTTCCCAAGTATTCCCTTAGCCCTTGCTCAACTATCCGGTGGAAGGACACTTGTCGAACTATTAACAAAAGGAAAAAATAAACTTTGTTGCACCACCTTTGTGGATTTGCTAATTTTTCCAGCACATGGAATTGTACTTGGGAATGAACTAATCATCCGCTATTTATAGGAGAGGGGTGGTCGAAAATTTTAGTCGAAAATTTTAGTAGAAAATCAATGTGGGAAAAGACTTTTCTTGGTCACCAAGAAATCTTGAATATATCTCCTATATTCTTTTTCCCATAATTAAAATATTCCACAAAAAATCCCACCTCCTCATATATGGATATTTTCGAAAATATAGTGTGTGCAAGAATCCAAGATTTGGATCTTCTTGAATTTATGAGATATTCTTGTATTTCAAGAAATACATATCTTCCATAATATCTTTTAAAGAAAATCAAGAAAATCTTTCTTTCCCACTATATTTTCAAAATTTCGAAATTCTCTTATGAAATAACCAAGTGGGAGATTTCTTGAATTTAATGGGATATTCTTGTATTCCAAGAATACATATCTTCATTCCATAACAAAATTCAAAGAAAATATTTATCCCTCTTTAATCCATAATTTTCGAAAAATAGAGGAAAAATTAAGCAACAATATTTATTTTTATTTTAATCACCTTTTTCAGTTAATGGACTATTTGTTGGGCTACTCAGGGGGCCTTTAGGAGAATTAAGATTGGACCTTTTAATGGATCTTGAATATCTAATATTGAGCCACAATATAATTCAAGCCCATAAATATTAATTAATCCCACTACATAATTAATATTGCACTATCCATCTTAACCCATATTACAATCAATATGGCTCCCGGTCATTATTTCTCGTGTTTAAGATTATCTAGCCCATTAATTAATTCAAGCCACTGAAATAGCTTTCCGTTAATTAATATCTTTTGTCCTTGGTCAAGGAACGATTCAACATTATTATCCATACCGGAAACAAATTCCACTTGCAAGATTTGGTATGATAAAGATTATGAACCTCCCAAGGGGGCAAATCAAACAAGCGTACTTGCACATGATTCTTCGTATTAAATCTTAGCAATCACATGTGACCAATAATATTGCCCAAGATAAAAAGTATTGAATCTCTCTCTGATTCGCTACCCTCGATAAGTCAAAGCAATAGTTACCAATCCCACGTGATCCTATTTAAGGGACGAAGGTTAAGAAACAACGAACCACTGAGGTGTAATTCTTCCTTGTTCAGTTCTGAAGAATTTATCCTCCTGTAGGTCCTATTCAGCGCATCAGTCATGCACTAGTGTAATCTCTTGGTCAAGACAAACCAATATGAGCCTTACACCTCCACCTTTCGTGATGGGTTGTTCATTTCCATCTAGGTCGTGAATGGCGTACTTTTAGTTACAAGGAACTGTTAATTTAATCTTCTGTGATCTGGTATCACTAAATTAACTACAATGTAACACGTACGAATTATTGAACAGTTATGCAGTAAATATATGTAACATTCAATCATATTTAAAGCATCAGTGATAAATAATTTATTTCAGTAAATAAGTCTGAAAATTCAGTTTCGATTATACAAAGTAAAAAGCATACTTTTCAGTATAATCCCAACAATCTCCCACTTATACTCAAAATCTGCTTTTAAGTATACTACAACATGTCTCGCGTAGTCCGTGACATCTAATGTCACCTACACGAACCTAATAATTTCTCCCACTTATACTCAAAGTAGATTGGCAACGGTCTTGACACCCATTCCACTCACATGTCTCTCGAATGTATTCAGAGGCAGACGCTTTGTGAATGGATCTGCTAGGCTGTCCTCAGACGCTATCTTTGCCATATCTATATCTCCTCTCTTAATGATTTCTCGTATAAGATGTCTTTCCTTTAATGCGTTTGTTTGACTCGTGGACTCTTGGTTCTCTTGAATTTGCAACTGCCCCTAGAAGATATTGCTGACAAATTCAGAACACCATTCAAGTCCACTAAGAAGATCTAGAGCCCAATCGGTTCTTTCACTGCTTCTCAAGCAGCTACTTACCCGACTTCCACGGTTGAGTCAGTGATGCATTTCTGTTTCACACTCGTCCATTTGATGGCTACACTTCCCAAATGGAAACACACTAACTGAGGCAGATAATTTATGGAATCTAAGTCTATTGGAAATCTGAGTCCGTGTAGCCGATGGGGATTGGAGTATCTAACTGATAAATCAACATTCTATCCCGAGTTCTTTTCAGACACTTCAGAATGTTTTTAACTGTCGTCCAATGCGCTTTCCCTGGGTTACTTTGATATCTTGCTACCATGCCTATGGTAAAGCAGATATCCGGTCTCGTACACAGTAATGCATACATAAGGTTTCCGACAGCCGTAGCACAAGGAATACCTTTCATGTCATCTATCTCCTTTTTCGTCTTAGGGGACATTTTCTTGGATAGATGGATTCCAAGTCTGAAAGGTAAGAATCCTTTCTTGGAATCTTGCATGCTGAATAGTTTCAAAACCAGTATCTATGTATGAAACTTGCGATAACCCGATCATCATTTTCTTGCGATCTCGAGTGATCTTGATCCCAAGGATGTGTCCGGCTTTCCCTAAGTCTTTCATATCAAACTATTTTGAAAACCATGCCTCTTACGTCTGATCATACCTTCACATCGTTCCCGATGATCACAATGTCATATACGTATAGTACTAAGAATACCAATGCAGTTCCGACACGCTTTTTATACACACAACTTTCAAACTCGTACTTTATCACATGATCAAAACATTGGTTCCAAGCTCTGGATGACTGTTTGAGTCCGCAAATGGACTTCTTGAGCTTACAAACAAGATGTTCTTGGCCTGTTTCAATGAAACCTTGGGGTTGTTGCATATAGATCTCTTCATCAAGACTTCCGTTAAGGAAAGCTGTCTTGACATCCATTTGCCAAATTTCAAAGTCGAAATGCGCAGCAATCGATAAGAGAATACGAATGGACTTAAACATGGGTACGGGCAAAAAAGTTTCCTCATAATCGATCCCTTCTTTCTGAGTATAACATTTCGCCACTAGCCTTGCTTTAAAGGTTTCAACCTTCCAGTCCGGTCCTCTTTTCCTCTTATATACCCACTTGCATCCAATGGGTTTGACCCCATTAAGTGGTTCGACTAGCTCCCACACTCTATTATGAACCATAGAACCCATTTCGGCTTTCATTATTGTTTGCCAAGAATCTGCATCCTTATCTTGGAGTGCCTCGTCATATGTCCATGGGTCTAATTCGTCTTGTTCGGGAATCAAGTCCGAGGACTCTCCTATTCCCATGAATCTCTCGGGATGTCTAACAACCCTCCCACTACGACGAGGCTCCGGTTGTGAAAGCGTATCGTTTGGTATATCATCTAATATAAATTGGTAATCGAGGTTTGCCCTCTAAGCTCATTTAAGGTAATCTCACTTCTGGGTTTTCTTTGGTTCATATAGTCTTCTTCCAAAAATCTAAAGTGGGTGCTCATGACCACCTTTTGATCTTCGGGACTATAGAACATACAACCTTTTGTTCCTCGGGGTATCCTACAAACAAATTTTAATTCTCGATCGAGGATCCAATTTCTTGGCTTCCTTGTCCAACACGAGGCCGGACACCCCCAAATTCTTATGTGTCTCATACTAGGCTTATTGGGTCCACAATTCTTTGGGAATTTTGGGAACCGATTTGGATAGCACCAAGTTGAGAATGTAAGTCATTTTTTCAAGGCATGACCCGTAAGCGACTCGGGAAGATCCACATAACTCATCATTGATCTAACCATTTCCAAAAGAATTTTGTTTCTTCGCTCTGCAACCCCGTTTTGTTGAGGGGTTCAGGGTGTAGTGAGCTGGGATACTATCCCTTCATCAGATAAGTAGTTCAAAAACTCATCGCTGAGGTATTCGCCTCCACGATCAGATCGTAGAGACTTGATACATTTTTCCATATGATTCTCTGTTTGAGCCTTAAATTCTTAGAATTTTTCAAAGGTCTCACATTCATGCTTCATAAGGAAAATGTACCTTGAGTAATCATCAATAAAATTACTCATAACCTCCTTTTGATTTGGTTGACATTGGACCACATACATCTGTGTGAACGACCTCTAACACTTCTTTGGCCATATTCCCCTTGGCTCCAAATGCCCTCTTGGTCATATTACCCTCCAAACATGATTCGCAAGTTGGGATTTGTTCAACTTGGAGACACTCCAGTGAACCGTCTTTCACCAACCTTTGGATCCTCTTTGGATTTATATGACCTAATCTTAGATGCCAAATAAGTATTTCGTTCACGCTTTCTTTTGTCGGAAATAGTTGATGTGTTATAGGATACATTTCATGAGTGGTGTGCACAGTTAATTGTATAGAGATTTTCCATCAATGTCCCGTAACAAATACACTCATCATTTCAAAAATGATGTCATTCTTATTAGAAGAAACTTAGTGTCCTTTAATCGAATTTTAGAAACTGAAAGTGAATTCTTTCTAAAACTGGGAACATAAAGATAATCTCAAAAAAAACTTTATCTTCAAAAGATAGGTGCACTTCTCCCACTGCTTTAACTGCTACTCATGTAGCATTGCAATGTCTGCTACTTGCGTAGTATTGCAATAATCGTTACTATCGTAGCATTGCAATATCTGCCACTTACGTAGCATTGCAATGTCTTCTACTTTCGTAACGTTGCCCAGTGTGATGAGGATCTCACTCCCACTAAGTTGCCGGATCATTTAGAACCCGTGAAGCCAACATGATTAGTGGATCTCGTATCAACCACCCACGAATGAGAAGTATACGCCGCTAAACAAGTTTCAACAACTAGTGCATGAGAATTACCTTTCTTTCCGTCCCTTTTGGGGTTGGAACAGACAAAACCTCCATTGTCCTCTCTTACCGCATCTTAAGCACTTCCTCTTTGGATTTTCCTTGACACAACAGGCATTCCTCATCTTACCATCGCCCTTGGCAACAGTTGAGTTTTATTGCTTATGACCTTTTTGGTCCTCTTCTTTATCTTGCCTTCCTTTGGCCTAGAAGATGAAGACAGACCACTTGCCGTCAAAGCTTGAGTTTGGTGCCTTATCAACATTTTTGTCAAGACCAAAAGCTTGCAACAAATTAGCTAGCGAGGCCAAAATGCTCAAAAAACTTTTTGGGCAGAGAGTGAAGTACCAAATTCATCTGAGTCTCCAGATCATAATCTGCACTCAGAATCTCAAGTTTGTTCAGATGGGCCATCTATTTTGAGGACGTAATCCCTTACGGGTTTGCCCTCCACCATTTTCAGCGATGACATCTCTCGCAAGGTGATCTGACGAGTCCCGCATGTTTTGACTCGTCAGTTGGCTCATCTGATTTTGGTGTGTCAAGAATCCACTTGTGCTTTTGTGCAGTTAGGACAATTATAATTTTCCAATCAATATAGTTTCCATATTGTATTGACTTTAAGGATAATAACAGTGGATTAAAAGGTAACGACATGCTGAACTGAAATAAACAACTATATGCAATAGCAAAAGTATATCACAAGGTTCGATCACATGCATCATATTAAAATATCAAAAAAAATATGAACATGCATCAGCAACATCTCAAAACAGTTTAAATAAGCCACGTGGGGTGGGTCATTATTTAAACACATTCAAGCGAGTTACAAACAAGAATAGTTACAAACCTTTAATATCAGATTAATAGTTGGCTCCACTTGACCAATATAAAATTGACGGGGACTTGAGGAAGTATATGCATATCAATTTTATACCTAAGTAATAACCATGATTAAATCTGAGATTACTATTTTCGCTTTGATCGAGCCTCGCGGGGGGGGGTCATCGCCGCCACTAGTAATAACCCACAATCATCCGATTTTGGAATTCATTCATGTGAAAGCTATCTTTTGACCCGTCCGTAGGGGAATTTCTCCAAAAGAATTCACAAATAAATAAATCATGGAGGTCAAAATTAATTCAATTTTATTATCCGGAATAAAATTGTCAATTAATTATTTAAACATACTTAGTAATATTTTAAGATGAGATTTTTCCATTTGGCAACCCTCATGCAAACACATTTAAACAAATTAAATAAAGCATAAGATAGCACAAATAAATCAAGAAAAAGCAGTAAAAATAAACATATTGGGCACAAATTATCCAATTGTCATGGTTTGATTTTTCTTGGCTTGATCTTGAAGAAACACGTCTCGAATTTCTCCCACTCGTTCATCTCGAAAAAAAATACTTGTCTCGAACGCCACACCTTTATTTCGCACGGGATGCACGCCCGCATCCGCCGGCCACTTGGCCTAGGGCGACCTCGGCACGCCCGGCGAGCAGCGCGCCGCCGATGCCTCGTCCGCCTCACGTGTCGGCGGCCTTACGCATCAGCCTTGCATCCTTCGCCCGCCTCTGCCTTGCCCGCGTATCCGCGTGCACCCGCGTCGCGTCATCCCGCGTCATCTGCCGTCATTTCGGCACGGAAGTAGCGCCGCGGTACAGCGTGCGCCTAGCACCCCACCGTGCGCCGCGGCCACCTTTCCTCGCCTTTCTTCGCATACTGCCTTATCCTGCGCCCGTGCGTGCCGGCCAGCGCCCGCGCCGCTACGCTGGTTACGGATTTCGTCCTTTAATTCTTCGTCTTTTCGTTCCGATCCGGTTATAATTTATTTGTTACAAAAAATAAATAAACCTAGATCTAGACTAATCTATTACATTGATCAAATCAAACAAATCCTAGTCTACTTTCGTGGATTTTCTCACGAGGTAAAACAAATCGAGCAGATCGAATTAAAAAACCACGGTTTATATGCATGCATAAATAGACACATTAAAATCCATGACAATTGGATACCGCAAAAGCAGATCTAACAGTTCTACTATCCAATTTCAAATTTAATGTCCATGAATTAAATTACAATTTAAAAAATTGAGCAAAGCTGTGGCTTTGATACGGTTGTTGGGGAATGAGTTACCTGAGATCTATTCGGGGTGAATATTTAAATACAAATTTAATTCTTTAATTATTACTAGCATGAATTAATCCTATATTAATTCAAATAATAATTGCAACAACATATCATGCATATAATAAGCCACGTAAAACCTACGCATGCGGAATCTACGGGTTTACGTGAACGTACCTCTCGGGATGGCAGTGACTTCGGTCGGACGGACTAACCAAAAGGACTTCCCAAGTATTCCCTTAGCCCTTGCTCAACTATCCGGTGGAAGGACACTTGTCGAACAATTAACAAAAGGAAAAAATAAACTTTGTTGCACCACCTTTGTGGATTTGCTAATTTTTCCAGCACATGGAATTGTACTTGGGAATGAACTAATCATCCCCTATTTATAGGAGAGGGGTGGTCGAAAATTTTAGTAGAAAATCAATGTGGGAAAAGACTTTTCTTGGTCACCAAGAAATCTTGAATATATCTCCTATATTCTTTTTCCCATAATTAAAATATTCCACAAAAAATCCCACCTCCTCATATATGGATATTTTTGAAAATTTAGTGTGTGCAAGAATCCAAGATTTGGATCTTCTTGAATTTATGAGATATTCTTGTATTTCAAGAAATACATATCTTCCATAATATCTTTTCAATAAAATCAAGAAAATCTTTCTTGCCCACTATATTTTCAAAATTTTGAAATTCTCTTATGACATAACCAAGTGGGAGATTTCTTGAATTTAATGAGATAATCTTTGTTGGGAGATGAATTTAATAAAAGATTATATGATTTTGATTAAGATCCCAAAACCCCTAAGTATGACATGTTCAGAATGATCTTGATAGTTGAGTCAGGATTCAGTTATTAAAGTATTCAGGATGTTATCTGCGAAATGTATAGTCAGCAGATATAGTTCAGGATAGGTTCAAGACTCAAGAACTCAAGATATGTTTCAAGAAAACGAAGTTTCAAAGATGAACCGGAAGTTTTAAAAGACTCAAAAGATGAAACTGAGATACTGTAGACTCAATATGAAACTGAGAACTGAAGACTCAGCATAAAGACTCAAGATATATCAAGATATAAACCACAAGACTAAACTCAAGACTCGAAGACTCAAGACGCAAGATCAAGATCGAGAAATCAAGATCAAGAATATCGAAGCCACAAGAATTATCGAGGACTCAAGAATGTATCGAAGCTCAAGATGAACTGAATGATCCGAGAGCCAATCAATATATCTATCTGAAGGATGCAATACTGAGAGAAACGCGATGCCTTAGAAAGTTATATATTGCCAAGACAATTCAAATGCAGACAAAAGGAACAAAGTCAGAAGTGTTGTTAAGGTTATATCAAACTCAGAGTTTGTAACCAAAAGTTAATAGATTGAAGGTGTCTACCTTTAGCGAAGACAAAAAGTCAAAAAAGAGGAAAGGCGACAATGTACCATCCGACACTAACGGTGACGGGTCATTGAAAAAAGATATCGGATGTCACGAAAGTTCTAGGCGCAAAAAAGTGAAGACCGGCTACATAAAAGACTATTGCCTAGAAAGTATTAGGGAGTTTCAGACCCTAAATATAGTTGTTTCACACACCATAAGAGGGAACTCACGAAGCTATCTCTCCAACGGATAGTTTTTAAGAGTAACCTTGGTGTATGCCTATAAATACTGGCGACCCTCTACATTGTAAGGTTACGGAAATTTTATCATAACTCAAGAGCTCAAACTTATTCTTGCAAAAGTTAAAGCACTCGAAATACCTTGAATTTCCCAAGTGCTTCTATATTGAAGAGAGCTCACTTTACTAAGCCTAGCTTGATAAGATTTATCCAAAGCTTAGTCGAGATATCCTAAACCTTTGCATTGTGCTTCATTGTAAAGGATATCTCATCCTAGTTGGAAACCAACCAAGAAACCCCAAAACCCTTGAGAAGGTAGTTGGAGTGTGTTTGTTGGTGAGTAGAGTTGTAAAGAGTTAGTAAACTACGCGGAGTAGTCAGAAAACTCTAGAGGAGAAGTTAGTAAGCTACAGAGGTAGTCTGAAAGCTTGTGTGTGATTGAGTAAGTAAACTACGGAGGTAGTCAGAAAACTCAAGGTCGGGTTGAGTAAGTAAACTACGTGGAGTAGTCAGAAAACTCAGGGCCGAGTTGAGTAAGTAAACTACGAGGTAGTCAGAAAGCTCAGAAGTTGATAGTGAATTTCTCTCGAAGAGTCGGGGAGAGAGTGGGCGTAGGAGCTTGAGTCTACGAACCACTATAATTCTTTGTATTCTTTATTGCTTTCCTTATCTTTGCTTATCTGTTGCATTGACCGATTTTGAAAGCATACTTTTCAGCGATATTGGTTGGAATCAATCCTTTGAAGTTGCATAAGTGAATCACGGCCTAATCACTATTTAAGTAAAGGGAAGGTTTTTCAAACAAAAGCTTAAAACGAGTATAATCTAAAGGCCAACCATTTCAAGACGATCGAGTAAGCTAGAACAGATAGTTATCAAACTGAATTCTCTTCTAAGGATTCAGTAAGTTAGTTATCTGATCCAAGCAACTCAGGATCTCTGACACTCAGGATTCAGTTGGGATTATCTGAGGTATCTGAAAGCATTTCGGGATCCTTTGTCTCGATAGACTTTGATTTCGAAGCGTCTGTGCTTCTCGAACCTAATCTTGAGGATTATCGATGAAAAAGTGACCTCGAAGAAAAAGTTTTAAAATCTTTGAACACGTGTATTCCCCCATGCGTGTAAGACTCGATTTTCACGGGACCAACAAGTGGTTTCGGAGCGGTGGTTCAACTTGACCCTTCTTTGTGTTGACAAAGTTTTACTTTCAAAAAATACTTGTGGTCTATCTGAACCGATCTTATTTCTTTGAAATTTTTTCTTTTCAAAAGATCATAAAAATGTCTTCTAAAAACTTCCATGTTCTCGATGAGAGAACTATGATCTATGGAGATCGAGAATGCAGGCTCATCTCGTATTCAAACATGGCGTATGTGGAGAGTGGTTTCTCAAGGACCATTCAAATTCTTTGTGGTGAATCCCGAATTACGTAAGAAGAGAGAATTGATCCTAGAGCGAGAATTTCCTAAGTCGATGACCAACTAACTCCCGAGGAGAGAAAGTTAGTCAATCTAGACTACATTGCAAAAGACACACTATACAGTACAATTGATGATGGTGTGATGGGAATGATCTCTCATTGTAATACTGCTAAGGAAATATGGGATACACTAGTTGTTATGTGCCAAGGCACAGATCATATAAAAAGAAAACAAACTTTCAAATTGGCAATTGGAAGTTTTGACGGTTTTTGAAATGGATGATGGTGAATCAATAGACAAATTGGAAGTCGATTCACTAGCATCATGAATGATCTAAACGCACTTGGAAAGAGATATCCACAAAGAGAAGTGGCATTGAAAATTCTTAGAGGTCTTTCTAAGAAATGGGATATTCATGCAGTGGTGATTGAAAACACCAAGAACATTAGTTCAATGCCATACCAACAAGTCTTCTCTCGAAATTTGAAAGCCTATGAATTTGTAATTGATAAAAAAATCCAAAAAGGCGGACGAAGAAAGATGATTCTTCATCGAGTAAGAATGTGGCTTTAAAAGCCAAAGATAAAACTGTAAAACTAGAGAGTCGAGAACCCTCATGCCAAACATCGGGATGAGCTTGAGGATAAGCTAAGACTTGATGGCAAGAAGGTTTGAAAGACTTAATAGTAGATTTGGAAAATACAAAAGCTATTACAGAACCCAGTACAGTACCGGAAGAAACACGAGGACGGATCAACCGAGAAGAAGAAGGACTGAAAAGTGAAGGATCTTCATCCGCAAAAGAAGGACTCAAGTCCAAAGAAGAAAATGATCGGGATGATGATGCCAACAGATCTTTATAATCGCCCGGAAGAAAGGTCACTTCGGTATGATTGTCGAGTTGAGTGCTAAGGAGAGAAGATAAAGACAAGCTATAAGAGACCGAAGTTCTCAAGCAAAAAAGGCCATGATTGCGGAAGAAGAACACTCGAGGAGGAATCTAGCTCTTGGATGAGATATTCTCAAGCGGTGAAAGTGATGACATCATCGATGGCCATTGAGGAGGTAAACTCTTCGTCTCTGTTGTTGCTCCTACACTAGCACAAGAGTTTTCTAGTTCCACCGAAAAGCTTGATCATTTTGACTGATGGATTCTTTTCGAGAATCGATGAAGGACTATCTTTGTTTTTGCAAGGATCGCTAAATAGAACTCAAGAGCGAATAAGGAATCGAAAAAGTGAAAATCTAAAATGGAAAGACTCTAGCAAAACTGAGATCACTTCTCAATTAATGGGAGCTACTGATGAACTGGATGTTTTGAAAGTACAACTCTCAGAGAAAGAGAAGTTGATAATGTCCCTAAGCGAAAAAGTTAGAGAAATCCTTTGAAGAGATTCAAACTAATCGTAAAAAGTTCAATGACCTCTCTGAGAAGCATAAAACTCTACAGAACTGTGAGGATAGTGCACAGAAGAAGTTAACTCTATTGAATAAAGCATCTAATGTGATAGATGAAATTCAGAGTTACCAGAGATCTGCCACTATAAAAACTGGATTGGGATACACTCCAGGGGGAACCTCACAAGGTCATCTGAATGCTGCATCATGTAGCAAGAAGACTATCTTTGTAAAACCAGTGGCACCTACACTTCAAGCTGAAGTTATGCCCAAGGTTGTAGACAAGGGAAAAGGACCTATGGCTTCAGTAAAACTGAATGATCAGGTTAGAAAGCCCAAACCGCAGGTGAAGGCTAGAAAACCTGAGCAGTCAGTTGGAAAGTTTCAGGCAAGTACTTCAAAGCCTCAGGCTAAGAATGCAAATCTGAAAGGCTCCACACTGAACCATCAGAGGAATCCTCAGATAAGAAACACTCAGCAGAGACATTCTCATCTGAAGAGACCAAGTCCTCAATCTAATCGAAAGACCCAGATTTCAATCTGATAACCCGAACCTCACTTGCCTAAAGGTAAAGGTTATCCGAACCCGAAGTCAACAAAGATTTAGACCCGGTGCATTAAAAAGCCCAAGCATCTGAACAAAAGGCCTGAACCAAAGAAGAATTCAAAAGCCCATGTTCATGCTAAAGCTAAGACACATACACGAAGTTCGCTAAGGCACCCCGAGTAGTAGATGTGTATGTTGATGTTTATGGAAGACAAATTAGCCACTCTAAAGTGATTAGAGTTGTCAGTGATTTGGATTCGAAAAAGGTACATCTAACCTTGTAGGACCCTACACAAAATGGGTACCTAAGAATTGATCTGTTTTTCGGGAGGAAAACAAGGGCACTAAAGCGATGAAAGATCACATGGCACGATGATGAGCAGAGATGAAAAAAGCTCTGAAGTATGGTATCTTGACGGTGGATGCTCAAGACATATGACAGATTCAAGAAGATGCTCAAATTGACTATGTTGAACAAAGAGGCCCACAGATCACTTTTGGAGATAACTCAAGGGATGATGAAGGATATGAAACTTTGGAGATCGACTCGGTTCATATCCATGGTGTTTCATATGTATCGGATTGAAGCATAATTTGCTTTCAATTAGCCAATTTGTGATAAAGGTTTCAATGTTGAGTTCTCCAAGAACTTATGTTTTGTGAAAGATGATACATCACGTAAAAAATATTCTTGGATTGGTACAAGAAAAGGGAATGTGTATCTTTCGATTGGAGTTCAACTCCTAAAGATACATGTTTAGTTGCTAAAAGTTCCACAGATACCGGTTGGTTATGGCATAAAAGAATGAATCACCTAAATTTCAAAACCCTGAACAAGCTTGCAAGATTTAGCTCTTGTGAGAGGGTTGCCCTAATGAAGTGTTGATGAAGGAACACATTTGTGATGCATGTCAAAAGGAAAACAAGCTAAAGCATCATTTAAAAGCAAAGTAGAAGTTTTCTTGAGAGAATACTTGACTTTTGCATATGGATCTCTTTGGTCCTATAACACTGTAAGCACTAATGGCGGGAAATACGCATTGGTAGTAGTTGATGACTACTCGAGATATACTTGGGTCATATTCTTACTCGAAGAAGAAAGAGACTCGAGATAAAAAATTTTCGCGAGAGTTCTTGAAAAAAGCTCAAGATTGAGAAAAATCGAGTGTGGTCAAAATCGGATCGACAAAGGAAATCAATTCATAAATCATATCATATCGATTATTGTGCGAGAGAATGGAATTTCACATGAAACATCACCGCAAGGACCCTCAACAGAAATGGTGTTCTTTGAAAGGAGGAACAGGACTCGAAAGAGTTCGCAAGGATTATGATATTTGATTTCGATATTCCTAAAAGATTTTTGAAATTTGTATCAACACCGCATGCTACTCTCGGAAACAGATCCATCTTGACCAAGAGTCAAGGCAAAACACCTTATGAGCTTTGGAATGAAAGGAAGCCCTCTTGTTTTCTTTCTTTTCGTTTGTTTGGTTGCAAGTGTTTCATACACAATAATGGAAAAGATCGGTTGAAAACTTTTGATAGTAAAAGGCGATGAAGGAATATTCTTAGGATATTTCAAAGTCGATAAAATTTCGAGTTTACAAGCTGTAGGACTCTTATTGTGGAGGAAACACCTCATGTTGTTTTTGATGAATTTATTTGTGTTAGGAAAGAAACAGGGAACATGATGCAGTGAACCGACTAAGAGGATCACCAGATTAAGCAAAAAGCGAAAGATAAATCATCCATTCGAACACGAAAAAAGAAGAAGTCGGTCACATTATATGATTGGAGTGACTCGGACTCGAATAAGGAAGTTGAGAATGGAACTCGGGATGGTGAGCCTCAGAAAAACCAACACTCCAAAGGTGACCAATCTGAACAGACACCAGTTCAGACTCAGGTATGTGATGCCAATGAAGATGTGGTCACGGTGAGGCAATTCGAAATCTATCGACCAAAGGGGAACAAATGTCTCGACAATGTTCGAATAGAATTTCCACGAGGAAGATGATTCTCTTTCTCCTTTTCTGTTGTTCCTCGAGTTTGTTGATTTAATCGAACCTAACATTTCAAATGTTGAGGATATTATTGAACGGGGAACATCAAGAAGGAAATGGTTAGATAGTCATCCTAAAAATCAGATTGTGGGTGATCTAACTAAAGGTGTTAAGACAAGAAGGTTCCATGGTGAGAGTGCACTATTCTGCTGCTTCCTTTCGGAGAAAGAACTCTTTGAGATTGGTGAAGCTCTACAAGATTCTTATTGGATTCTTGCTATATGCAAGAAATTTGAATCAATTCTCAAGGAATGAAGTATGGGAGCTAGTAGATAGATGACCCGAAAGGCACAATGTCATTGGAACCAAGTGGGTTTTCAAGAATAAAAGAGATGAAAACAACAACATTGTAAGAAACAAAGGCAAAGGCTAGTTGCACAAGGTTATTCCCAAGAAGAAGGCTTGGATTATGATGAAACCTTTGCTTTTTGTTGCAAGACTAGAAGCCATCGATTGTTTCTTGCATATCTTTGCCCACATGAAGTTCACGGTCTATCAAATGGATGTGAAAAGTGCATTTCGAAGCGGTGTGCTTAAAGAAGAGGTTTATGTGGAACAACCTCCGGTTTCAAACAGAATGACCAAGTTTCTGTGCTCGGAAAAGCTTTGTATGGTCTTAAGCAAGAACCCGAGCATGGTATGATACTCTTTCTCGGTTTCTTCTTGATCATGGTTTTGTCAAAGGGAATGTTGATAGAACTTTGTTTAGGGATAGAGGATGGGGAAGATATCTTACTAGTTGAGATATATGTTGATGACATCATTTTTGGATCTCAAACCATCATTTGTGTGAAAAGTTTTCAACAGCGATGAAAAGCAAGTTTGAGATGTCAATGATGGGAGAGATGAATTTCTTTCTAAGACTTCAAGTGAAACAATCAAAGGAAGGAATATTCATCAACCAGGCAAAGTACACCAGAGATCTGATTGCCAAATATGGTGTACAAAATTGCAATGCAGTTAGGATTCCTATGAATACTAACTACAAGATGGATCCTGATTCAGAAGGCAAATCAGTGAATCATACTGATTATAGAGGAATCATTGGATCATTGCTCTATCTCACAGCAAGTAGGCCAGATATAACATTTGCTGTTGGGATATGTGCAAGATACCAAGCTAATCCTAAGACTAGTCACATGGAGGCTGCCAAAAAGATCTTTGAGATATCTTAAGGGCACAAATGAATAGAGGATTATGGTATCGGTAGCGATAACCTTGAATTAACTGGTTACTCAGATGCTGATTATGGAGGTTGTAGAATTGACAGGAAGTCCACAACAGGAACTTGTCAATTTCTAGGAAGCAAGCTGATATCTTGGTTTTCAAAGAAACAGACCTCAGTAGCAACTAGTACTACTGAAGCTGAATACATGGCTGCAGGAAGCTGCTGTGCACAGATTCTTTGGCTTAGACAACAATTGAGGGATTATAAAGTTGAAGCCAATGAAGTACCAATATTTTGTGACAACAATAGTGCCATTGCTATTTCACAAAATCCGGTATTGCACACCAGATGCAAGCATGTGGATATCAGACATCACTTCATCAGAGATCATGTCGAGAAAAAAGACATAAGGATGGAGAAAATTCATACTGATAGGCAAAGAGCTGATATCTTGACTAAACCTTTGGCTGAATCAAGATTTCAGGAACTTTCAGTTGAATTAGGGATGTTAGAACCAGGTGTATAGAGTAAAACTGAAAATTTGAAGATTTTCAGATGCATGAAGGTTTCTCAGAATTCTACTGAGAAACTCAGGATAAAATGGAAATACTGAACTGAGTCTCAAGAAACTCAGATCTACTGAAGGACAATACTCAGTAAGTATGCTGAATCCATTCAGTACTCAGTATTATACTGACATTTTATCAAGATCAGTACTCAGTAAGACTGATAGAGGGAAATTGGTCTGAAGAAGTAAAGACTCATGCGACTCATTTATTGCTCAAGTAAAACTCAGTAATCATTCGCAATAAATACAAAACACCTGAGGAATGTTTTGGGCAGGATCGTTTCATATTCCGAAGAAGGTCAACAGTCATTTAATGCTCTGCTACATTAATGACCAATGAGGATGTTTTGGCGGCTTACTTTTTAGAGATCGTCGGTTCGTATACCCGATTAATCGGAGATAAATCTCAACCGTTGTTTCTCACCTAACCCACACGATCCTCCACGATCTCGAAGCTATAAATACTCTTTAAGCCATTCAAGCCAAAGTTTTATCAAACCCTTCGTTCCCAAATCCTCTGCAATCAAAAATCCCTTTGCCCAGAAATCTCCAAACCCTAAAGCTTCAATTCTTAAATCAATCTCTAAAATGGCCCCAACTTTGTTCGAGAAATTAGCCATAACCAACAAGCCGTGGTACAAGTTCGTTGTCTCACTCGAAAACACAAACAACTCAAAGCCAGAAGAGGAGGCTCTGCATATGATCCGACTGACTAAACTTACCCATCTAGTCGCAAGCCAACCAGACCAGGAGTTTGCAAAGGAGGTAATCGAATTCATCTGTAATTTGAGAATAGATGAAGAAGATGGTATGCATTCTTCGATTACCACATCACATTTAGAGCATTCGTCAAAATACGTTGATTTTGAGAGGGAATTGTGCATAATTCCGAAAAATCTGAACGATGTGTTTGAACTCTGTGATAGAGGAAAGGATCTGCGCAACGATATATATCGGGTAGAGAGCGGTGAGTACCTTGATAAGATTGCCGAGAATCTGTGAAATTTGAGGCGACATTGAATAAGAGGCATCTAAAGCCACAATATCGTGTCTTTGATGGATATTGTGAGCAAGTGCATCATGAGTCTTCTTGGGGAGTTTTGAGCGATTAGTACCCCTAAGCTCAGATTGATGGTTGCGATCGAGGCATCTCCTACCACCGACTTCAAATGGTGAAATTCTTAATTCGGGATGGTGAAGGAGCAAGCCAAGGTCATAAAAAGGGTCAATGGGACAATCATGATGAAAGGCAAGATCCACCATGCCACCAAAATTGCTTATATTTTGGAGATGTCTTGAGAGGAGGAGGATATCTTCGCCAATTCAACCCCATTCTCTAAAACCAAAATTCTCTTCAAACCCCTTCTTTGTGAAGAAGCGGGGCCATTCGAGGAAAAAAGAGAAAAGAAGGTAGAATCACCTTCTGCGGCTGCTGAGAAAGAGACCCAACAAACCAGGGGGAAGGTTCTGTTGGAGGCAAAAATGGAGCAAGGAGCAAAAATGATGAAACAGAAGAATCTTGCTCCAAAACGCAGAAGATTGGTGGTTCTCACCGACGAAGGTAGCAGTGATTCTGAGGAGATACAACCTGAAGACAAAACCGCTCAAAGTTCGCCATTACAAGTGTTGGCTCAGGTTATCTCCAGGACACAGGATCAGACTGAGGAGCAGGTCTTCTCTGAGGTGCTCGAGACATCACTCAGTACAGATAAAATTTCTCAGGAAATTTTTAAAGGAGCTCAGACCTCAGAGATACCTACCTCAGAAGTGCAGGCTCAGACAGAAGAGCCAGCTCAGAGTAGATCTGAAGATGTGCAGGCTCAGACAGACGAGCCAACTCAGACTCAAACTGAGGATATGCCAGCTCAGGCCTCAGAACCCACTCAGATGCAAACTGAGGACCTGAATGCACAAACTTCAGACACTACTGAGGCTCAGGAGCAAAATATTCTCGAGGAGCTCCAGAGTGATCTACTGCTTGATCCCTTAGCAGAAGCTTCTACTGAACCAGAGAGCCCGAGATGGAAGAAGGGCGAGGCTGAAGAAGGCGAATGGAGGAGCAAGGGGGAACGGTTCATCCTTGACCGATACCCTGAGCTCAGCTCATACCCTGATCTGCAAGATGTTTTCTTCAGATTAAGGACGACAGTGTATATCCTCAATCAGACTCTTCCCGAGATGCTTGACATTCTTTGCATTCGGAGGGGAAGGCGGTGGAATGAGGAGACAGCCTTCCTAACCGACTTCTCAGGGTTCAGAAGGACAAAGCTCAGGATGAAAAATTTTGATTTTGATGAGCTGGTTCAGAGGAAGCTAGCTGAGAAGAGAACAACTGAAGTTGGTGCCCCGAGCAGCGGAGACAAATCCAAAGATGGAGATGGGGACCAACAGGGAGATGCCGAGGATCGATCTCAAATGGAAAAAAGAGACTTGTTCGACGATCAACCTCGGATCGAAGTTAGCACTCTTCAGTACCTTTTGGCACTATTAACAAATATGCCAAAGTTCTTTGAAAAGTACTATCTTTAATTCGAATTGATGTCCGATAAACAGATCGAGGCTCAATTGGAGACCGGAGCTCGGGATGAAATTTGGAACTCGGGATGATCAAACAAAGATGAAGGTGCGTAAGGTCACGAGATCGATCTCACTCCCGTAATGGAGAAACTTGAGAAGATTGAGCCAATGGCGATCAAAATTGCTCAGATTGAAGAAACATTGGTCAATCAAGCTCGACATAATGGAAGGTCTTAGCCATTCTTTGAATCGGTGCAGATACAAAACACTCGACCAATCGGATGACCTCCATGGAAGAAAAAAGTGAATACAAAGTGGAGGAGTCAACGCAGAGTTAAGTCTTTGAAATGAAACGAAGCACCGGGGAATCGATGAATTTCTAGAGGTGAAACTAGCGAGAGAAAAATGAAGAGTCTTGATCAAATCATTGTTGAGGAAATGAGCTCAATGCTCATGACCAAGATGACAGAGATGCTTAAAGATGCACTCTCGGCGGTTGCCCACATATATCGAAGAACTGCTCGTGGCTAAGAACCACATCAGGAGAATGGAAGACGAGCAAGATCAGTTAGCAGGAGAGATCCGCTGTGTGAGCAAAGAGCAGTATCACATGGACACAGCTCTCTCCAGACTTCTTCCAAATTACGGTGCCAAGAAGGGGGAAAAGGAAGGTGAAGACCTCAGGAAGTTCATGGCACGTACCTTGGAAAAGAAGGCTCAGAAAGATGCTGAAATGTACAATCTAGCCAAAGCCTTAAAAAAGAAGTCGGCCTACCGAGAAATTGAAATTTGCTCAAGTGGAGAAGCCCATCTACACTCGAGTCTCTGAGCAAACCATGCTTGAGGTTGCAAGAGAGAAACTGAGTGCTAGAACTAAGGTTGGAACAAGCCAGGCTGGCGCTGAACTGCCTATGAAGAGGAAAGCCTCGGGCGTTGTTCAACCTGTAAGCAAGCATGCGAAGGCTTCTAAGCCAATCCAGAGAAAGCTGATTCTGGATGATGAAGATGCAGAAGAATCTGAGTCTCAACCTCAGAAGAAAGTCTTCAACACCAGAGATGCTCTGAAGACACTCCAAAAAGAACAAGCTAAGAAAGTTGCTGCTTCGATCTCAGGAGCGTCTGTGATCAGAAAGAAGATAGACGAAGAGCAGAAGCGAAGGAGTGATTTCAGGAGATTTGCGAGCAAGAGGAAGGGAACATCGAAAGCGCTGAAGTGGCCCCACGTTGATAAATGGATGCCCATTAAACTCAACGACATGTGGGAAGAAGTGAAGAGAACCTTCTGGTTCAATTACGATGTTCTCAGGGAATGGAGAGGGAAGGCTCGGATCGTAAGCGAAGCTTTCATTGAATATCTTTTAACCTTCTATCCAAAGTATCTCCAAAATTTGGATTAACCTTGCGGATGAAGGTGGAGTCTGAGATAGTAGCCCCGATCCATATTCCTATCCTCCTCCAAGACTTGGTAATGGCTTGGTAAATGAGAAGGCCATTACGCAAGAAATTGCTCGATATCTCTTGGTGGGTTAGGATTAACGAGGAACAGCTCGGACATCATCAAAGAGAGGAATGAAAGTGAAGAAAAGATTTTTCGGAATGTTCAACTTGGGAGGTACCGGTGATGCGTGGAAAATGAAGCAAATCAAGAGCGAATCAAGCGAAGACGAGAGAAGAACTCGTAAGACTCTCGTAATCTTTAAATTTTGTCTTTTTGATTTTGTTTAATAAATTCATTGTAATCTGTAAAGGTATACTTATCATCAATGAAGATTTATCATTATGCTCAAAAGATAATATCTCATTATCTTATTTACATGTCTTTATTTTGATATCTTTGAATGAATGTCTCTAAACCGATTATATCTTTGATAAGAGGGATATTGTTTAAGTATTTGGTAATGAACTAGTTAAAGGGATTCATTCTTGAAGAAATTTGATATATGATTAAACTGTTGAGAAACTCGAAATTGTTGGGAGATTCTCCGATCTAAATAGTTGGGAGACAACCAATCTTGTAATAGAATAAACCTAAAACACGAGTATATGTTTTTTTTTTTTGGTTTGTAAACAAGATAGGTTTTGGCATCATCAAAAGGGGGAAATTGTTGGGAGATGAATTTAATAAAAGATTATATGATTTTGATTAAGATCCCAAAACCCCTAAGTATGACATGTTGAGAATGATCTTGATAGTTAGTCGATTTGAGTTATTAAAGTATTCGAGGATGTTATCTGCGAAATGTATAGTCGTGAGATATAGTTCAGATAGTTTTCAAGACTCAAGAACTCAAGATATGTTCAAGAAAAAGTTGAAAAGATGAAACCGGAAGTTTCTAAAAGACTTCGATATGAAACCGAGATCTTTGTAGACTCAATATGAAACTGAGAACTAAAGACTCGAAAGATAAAGACTCATTATATCGGTCAATTATAAACCACGAAGACTCGAAGACCACGAAGACTCTCAAGACGCAAGATCAAGACTAGAGAATCAAGATCAAGAATATCGAAAGCCACGATGTAATTGCGAGGACTCGATAATGTAATCGAAAAGCTTCGATATGAACTGAATGATCCGAGGCACTGAATATATCTATCTGAAGGATGCAATACTGAGAGAAACGCGATGCCTTAGAAAGTTATATATTGCCAAGACAATTCAAATGCAGATAAAAGGAACTAAGTCAGAAGTGTTGTTAAGGTTATATCAAACTCAGAGTTTGTAACCAAAAGTGTCGTTGAAGGTGTTTACCTTTAACTGAAGACAAAAGTCAAAAAGAGGAAGGCGACCTTTGTACCATACCGACACTACTAAAAGTGACAAAGTCAAAAAAAAGATGTCAGATGTACGAAAGTTCCAGACTGCAAAAAGTGAAGACCGACTACATAAAAGACTATTGCCTAGAAAGTATTAGGGAGTTTCAGACCCTAAATATAGCCGTTTCACACATCATAAGAGGGAACTCACGAAGCTATCTCTCCAACGGATAGTTTTTAAGAGTAACCTTGGTGTATGCCTATAAATACTGGTGACCCTCTACATTGTAAGGTTACGGAAATTTATCATAACTCAAGAGCTCAAACTTATTCTTGCAAAAGTTAAAGCACTCGAAATACCTTGAATTTCCCAAGTGCTTCTATATTGAAGAGAGCTCACTTTACTAAGCCTAGCTTGATAAGATTTATCCAAAGCTTAGTAAAGATATCCTAAACCTTTGCATTGTGCTTCATTGTAAAGGATATCTCATCCTAGTTGGAAACCAACCAAGAAACCCCAAAACCCTTGAGAAGGTAGTTGGAGTGTGTTTGTTGGTGAGTAGAGTTGTAAAGAGTTAGTAAACTCTACGGAGTAGTCGAAAAACTCTAGAGGAGAAGTTAGTAAGCTCTGAGAGGTAGTCGAAAAGCTTGTGTGTGATTGAGTAAAGTAAACTACGGAGGTAGTCGAAAAAACTCAAGGTCGGGTTGAGTAAGTAAACTACGTGGAGGTAGTCGTAAAACTTCGAGGGCGAGTTGAGTAAGTAAACTACGAGGTAGTCAGAAAGCTCAGAAGTTGATAGTGAATTTCTCTGAAGAGTCGGAGAGAGTGGACGTAGGAGCTTGAGTCTCTGAACCACTATAATTGTTGTGTTCTTTATTGCTTTCCTTATCTTTGCTTATCCGTTGCATTGACCGATTTTGAAAGCATACTTTTTCGCGATATTGGTTGGAATCAATCCCTTTGAAGTTGCATAAGTGAATCACGGCCTAATCACTATTTAAGTAAAGGGAAGGTTTTTAAACCAAAGCTTAAAACGAGTATAATCTAAGGGCCAACCATTCCAGACGGTCGAGTAGCTAGAAACAGATAGTTATCAAACTGAATTCTCTTCTAAGGATTGATGAAGTTAGTTATCGATCCAAGCAACTCGGGATCTCTCGACACTCGAGATTGGTTGGGATTATCCGAGGTATCTGAAAGCGATTTCGGGATCTTTGTCTCGATGAGACTTTGACTCGGAGAGCGATCTATGCTTCTCGAACCTAATCTTGAGGATTATCGACCAAAAGTGACCTCGAAGAAAAAAGTTTTAAAATCACTGAACACATGTATTCCCCCCCCATACACGTGTAAGACTCGTTTTCACCGGGACCAACAATCTTGTATTCCAAGAATACATGTCTTCATTCCATAACAAAATTCAAAGAAAATCTTTCTACCTCTTTAATCCATAATTTTCGAAAAATAGAGGAAAAATTAAGCAACAATATTTATTTTTATTTTAATCACCTTTTTCAGTTAATGGAATATTTGTTGGGCTACTCAGGGGGCCTTTAGGAGAATTAAGATTGGACCTTTTAATGGATCTTGAATATCTAATATTGAGGCACAATATAATTCAAGCCCATAAATATTAATTAATCTCACTACATAATTAATATTGCACTATCCATCTTAACTCATATTATAGTCAATATGGCTCCCGGTCATTATTTCCCGTGTTTAAGATTATCTAGCCAATTAATTAATTCAAGCCACTGAAATAGCTTTCCGTTAATTAATATATTTTGTCCTTGGTCAAGGAACGGTTCAACATTATTATCCATACCGGAAACAAATTCCACTTGCAAGATTTGGTATGATAAAGATTATGAACCTCCCAAGGGGGCAAATCAAACAAGCGTACTTGCACATGATTCTTCGTATTAAATCTTAGCAATCACATGTGACCAATAATATTGCCCAAGATAAAAAGTATTGAATCTCTCTCTGATTCGCTACCCTCGATAAGTCAAAGCAATAGTTACCAATCCCACGTGATCCTATTTAAGGGACGGAGGTTAAGAAACAACGAACCACTGAGGTCTAATTCTTCCTTGTTCAGTTCTGAAGAATTTATCCTCTTGTAGGTCCTATTCAGCGCATCAGTCATCCACTAGTGTAATCTCTTGGTCAAGACAAACCAATCTGAGCCTTACACCTCAACCTTTCGTGATGGGTTGTTCATTTCCATCTAGGTCGTGAATGGCGTACTTTTAGTTACAAGGAACTGTTAATTTAATCTTCTGTGATCTGGTATCACTAAATTAACTACAATGTAACACGTACGAATTATTGAACAGTTATGCAGTAAATATATGTAACATTCAATCATATTTAAAGCATCAGTGATAAATAATTTATTTCAGTAAATAAGTCTAAAAATTCAGTTTCAATTACACAAAGTAAAAATCATACTTTTCAGTATAATCCCAACATCTCGTTCACGTCTGATGAACGTTTTCTTTTGTCGGAAACAGTTGATGTGTTATAGGATGCATTTCGTGAGTGGTGTGCACCAGTAATTGTATAGAGATTATTCGACAACGTTCCATGACAGATAAATTTATCAAAAAGAGAAATGGTAACAACTTTATTAAAAGTAACCGAATATCCATCATGAAAAAGTTTAGAAACTGAAATTAAATTCTTTCTAAAATTCAGAACGTAAAGAACATCTCTTAAAATTAAAACTTTGTCTTCAAAAGACAGGTGCACTTCTCCCACTGCTTCAGCTGCCACTCTCGTAGCATCGCCCAGTGTGATGAGGATCTCACTCCCACTAAGTTGTCGGGTCCGTTTGAACCCCTGTAAAGTGAAACAAACATGATTAGTGGATCCCGTATCCACTACCCATAAATGAGAGGCATACGCCGCTAAACAAGTTTCAACAACTAGTGCGTGAGAATTACCTTTCTTTTCATTCCTCTTGGGTTTGGAACAGGCTGACCTCCAATGTCCTTTTTCACCGCAGTTAAAGCACTTCCCCTTAGCTGACTTGTTCACTCCTTTACCTCCCTTCACCTTTTCTTTGCTATTGGCAACACTTGAGTTCACTTGCTTGTGGCTTTTGTCCTTTTTTCTTGTTCTTACCACCCCTTGGCCTAGATGAAGAAGAAGGTCCATTTGCCACCAAGGCTTGACTCTTTTGCCCCAATATCGCCTCCGCCGAGACTAAAGCTTGCAACAGATCAGGCATCGAGAACTTCAGATTATTCATCTGGTAGTTCAGCATGAACTGCTCAAAACTTTTCGGCAGAGAGTGGAGCACGAAATCGATTTGGGTCTCGATGTCGTATTCAGCGCCAAGTACCTCAAGTTTATTAAGGTGAGCCATCATCTGGAGAACGTGCTCCCTTACGGGCGTTCCCTCCACCATTTTCATAGAGAGCAAGTCCCTCATGGTGATCTGATGAGCAACACGGTTCTGATGTTGAAACATCTCTTTAAGACTAGTCATGATGTCTGCAGCGGTCTCAATGTTCTGGTGTTGGTTTGCAACACATCTGACATAGAAGCCAAGATGGTCTATTTTGCCATTTCGTTGGAACGCTCCCAGTCAGCATACTCTTTCTTAACCGTTTTAGTTGACTCATCTTTTGGCTTTTCTGGTTTAGGTGTAGTGAGAACCCAGTTATGGCTTTGTGCAGTGAGGACAAAAGTAAGTTTACGATTCCAATCAACAAAGTTTTCACCAGTAAGCAAATTGTCTTTAAGTATATTGAACAGTGGATTAAAAGGTTGCGACATGATGAACTGAAATAAACAATAATATGCATAAGCACAAATATATCACAAGGTTCGATCATATGCATCATATTAAAATCTAAAAAAAAATATGAACATGCATCAGCCAACATCTCAAAACAGTTTAAATAAGTCACGTGGGGTGGGTCATTATTTAAACACATTCAAGCAGGTTACAAACAATAACAGTTACAAACCTTTAATATCCAGATTAATAGTTGGCTCCCACTTGACCAATATAAAATTGACAGGGACTTCGGGGAAATATATGCATATCAATTTTATACCTAAGTAATAACCATGATTAAATAAAAAATTATTATTTTGCTTTGAACGAGCATCGTGGGGAGGGTCATCGTCGCCACTAGTAATAATTCACAATCATCCATTTGGAATTCATTCATGTGAAAGCTAACTTTTGACCGTCCCGTGGGGGGAATTTCTCCAAAAGAATTCACAAATAAATAAATCATGGAGGTCAAAATTAATTCAATTTTAATATCTGGAATAAAATTGTCAATTAATTATTTAAACATACTTAATAATTTTTTTGATGGTGAGATTTTTCATTGGGCAACTCTCATGCAAACACATTTAAACAAATTAAATAAAGCATAAAATAACACAATAATAAATCAAGCAAAGCAGAAAAATAAACATATTGGGCACAAATTATCCAATTGTCATGGTTTGATTTTTCTTGACTTGATTTTGAAGAAACGTCGTCTCGAATTTCTCCCACTCGATCGTCTCGAAAGGAACTCCGTCTCGAAACGCCACGCCAAGTAGCTCGCAGCCAGGATGCATGCCCACATCCGGCCGGCCCCTTGGCCGAAACAACCCGCGCCCGTCGCCTTGGCGTGCATCAAGCATCACCCCAAAGACCGCTTCGGTAACCTCGCAGACGTCGCCGCCCGGTCTCGCGACCTCGCCGGGGGTTTCGGCGGCACAGCGTACCAGATAGCGTGCTCACCAGCCTCGCCTCACCGCGGAACTTCAGCGAACAGCGCATCCCCAGTGAAGTCCGTATCCCTTCATCATCTCCCTCCTTAATCCGCTCGCGCCCGCGCCCGCCTATATGTGCGCGCGCAGGTGTCTCGGTCTCTCGGCCTCGCCCTCGCCCGTGCGTGCGTGCTGCGTCGTCGCGTTGCCGCGTGCCTTCCTTGGCGTTTTAGCAAGGACGACGCCGCCCACATACGATGCGGATTTTATCCTTTAATTCTTCGTCTCCGCCTCCGTTTCCGATCCGGTTACAATTTATTTACAAAAAATAAATAAACCTAGATCTAGACTAGTCTATTACATTGATCAAATCAAACAAATCCTAATCTTCTCGTGGATTTTATCAAGAGGCAAAACGAATCCGAACGAATCGAATTAAAAACCACAATTTATATGCATGCATAAATAAACACATTAAATTCCATGACAATTGGATACCTGCAAAAAAGATCTAGCAATTCTACTATCCAATTTCAAATTTAATGACAACGAATTAAATTACAATTTAAAAATTCAGAGCGAAAATGTGGCTCGATGCGATTGTTGGGGAATAAGTTGCCGCGAGATCTATTCGGGATGAATATTTAAATACAAATTTAATTCTCATAATTATTACTAGCATGAATTAATCCTATATTAGTTCAAATAATAATCCAACAACAAATCATGCATATAATTAAATCACGTAAATCCTACGCATGCGGAATTCTACGAGTTTACGTGAACGTACCTCTTGGGACGGCAATGAATTTGTTTATTAGACACACCAAAAGAACTTCCCAAGTATTCCCTTAATCCTTGCTCGACTATCCGGTGGTAGGACACTTGCGAACAATTAACAAAAGGAAAATAAATTATGTTGCACCACCTTTGTGGATTTACTAATTTTTCTAGCACATGAAATTGTACTTGGGTATGAAAGAATCATCCCCTATTTATAGAGTGGAGGTGGTCGAATTTTTAGGGCAAAACAATGTGGGAAATTTTTTTCTTGATCTCCAAGAAATCTTGAATATATCTCCTATATTCTTTTTCCCATAATTATAATATTCCACAAAATCCCACCTACTCTTTGTTATGGATTAATTTAGAAAATTATAGGGCAAGAATCCAAGATTTGGATCTTCTTGAATTTATGAGATATTCTTGTATTTCAAGAAATACATATCTTCCATAATATCTTTTCAAGAAAATCTTAGCAATCACATGTAACCAGTAATATTGCCCAAGATAAAAAGTATTGAATCTCGTTGATTCTCTACCCATGATAATGTTGGGGAATGAGTTGCACAGATCTATTCGGGTTGAATATTTAAATACAAATTTAATTATTTAATTATTACGCATGAATTAATTCTATATTAATTCAAATAATAATTGCAACAACATATCATGCATATAAAAAGCCACGTAAAACCTACGCATGCGGAATCTACGGGTTTACGTGAACGTACCTCTCGGGATGGCAGTGACTTCGGTCGGACGGACTAACCAAAAGGACTTCCCAAGTATTCCCTTAGCCCTTGCTCAACTATCCGGTGGAAGGACACTTGTCGAACAATTAACAAAAGGAAAAAATAAACTTTGTTGCACCACCTTTGTGGATTTGCTATTTTTTCCATCACATGGAATTTCACTTGGGAATGAACTAATCATCCCCTATTTATAGGAGAGGGGGTGGTCGAATTTCTTGTAGAAAAACAATGTGGGAAAAGACTTTTCTTGGTCACCAAGAAATCTTGAATATATCTTCTATATTCTTTTTCCCATAATTAAAATATTCCACAAAAATCCCACCTCCTCTAATATGGATTTTTTCGGAAAATTAATGTGCAAGAATCCAAGATTTGGATCTTCTTGAATTTATGAGATATTCTTGTATTTCAAGAAATACATATCTTCCATAATATCTTTTCAAGAAAATCAAGAAAATCTTTCTTGCTCGTCATATTTTCTATTTTTTCAAAAATTACAATATAGATAAGCTAGTGGGAGATTTCTTGAATTTAATGAGATAATCTTGTATTCCAAGAATACATATCTTCATTCCATAACAAAATTCAAAGAAAATCTTTCTCCCAACATATCTACAAATTTCGAAATATTACTTGGAAAATTAAGCAACAATATTTATTTTATTTTAATCACATTTTTCAGTTATTGGACTATTTGTTGGGCTACTCAGGGGGCCTTTAGGAGAATTAAGATTGGACCTTCTAATGGATCTTGAATATCTAATATTGAGCCACAATATAATTCAAGCCCATAAATATTAATTAATCCCACTACATAATTAATATTGCACTATCCATCTTAACCCATATTACAGTCAATATGGCTCCCGGTCATTATTTCCCGTGTTTAAGATTATCTAGCCCATTAATTAATTCAAGCCCTTTGAAATAGCTTTCCGTTAATTAATATCTTTTGTCCTTGGTCAAGAGCGGTTCAACATTATTATCCATACAGGAAACAAATTCCACTTGCAAGATTTGGTATGATAAAGCTTATGAACCTCCCAAGGGGGCAAATCAAACAAGCTTACTTGCACACGATTCTTCGTATTAAATCTTAGCAATCACATGTGACCAATAATATTGCCCAAGATAAAAAGTATTGAATCTCTCTTTGATTCGCTACCCATGATAAGTCAAAGCAATAGTTACCAATCCCACGTGATCTATTTAAGGGGACGAAGGTTAAGAAACAACGAACCACTGAGGTCTAATTCTTCCTTGTTCAGTTCTGAAGAATTTATCCTCCTGTAGGTCATATTTAGCGCATCAGTCATGCACTAGTGTAATCTCTTGGTCATGACAAACCAATCTGAGCCTCACACCTCAACCTTTCGTGATGGGTTGTTCATTTCCATCTAGGTCGTGAATGGCGTACTTTTTAGTTACAAGGGACATTAATTTAATCTTCGTGATCGGTATCACTAAATTAAATCTGATGTAACACGTCTTTAATTATTTAATTGATTATGCAATAAATATATATAACATTCAATCATATTTAAAGCATCATTGATAAACAATTTATTTCGATAAATAAGTACGAAAATTAGTTTTCGATTATACAAAGTAAAAAGCATACTTTTCAGTATAATCCCAACAATCTCCCACTTATACTCAAAGTCTGCTTTTAAGTATACTACAACATATCTCTCGTAGTCCGTGACATCTAATGTCACCTACACGAACCTAATAATTTCTCCCACTTATACTCAAAGCAGATTGGCAACAGTCTTGACACCCATTCCTTCCACATGTCTCTCGAATGTGTTTAGAGGCAGACTCTTTTTGAATGGATCTGCTAGGTTGTCCTCAGACTCTATCTTTGCCACATCTATATCTCATCTCTTAACGATTTCTCGTATAAGATGTCTTTCCTTTAATGTGTTTGTTTGACTCGTGGACTCTTGGTTCTCTTGAATTTGCAACTGTCCCTAGCAGATATTGCTAGACAAATTCAGAACACCATCCAAGTCCACTAAGAAGATCTAGAGCCCAATCGGTTCTTTCACTGCTTCACAAGCAGCTACTTACCCGACTTCCATGGTTGAGTCAGTGATGCATTTCTGCTACACACTCGTCCATTTGATGGCTACACTTCCCAAATGGAAACACACTAACTGAGGCAGATAATTTCTGGAATCTAAATCTGATTGGAAATCCGAGTCCGTGTAGCCGATGGGGATTAGAGTATCTGACTGATAAATCAACATTCTATCTCGAGTTCTTTTCAGACACTTCAGAATGTTTTTAACTGTCGTCCAATGCGCTTTCCCTGGGTTACTTTGATATCTTGCTACCATGCCTACGGCAAAGCAGATATCCAGTTTCGTACACAGCAATGCATACATAAGGTTTCCGACAGCCGAAGCACAAGGAATACCTTTCATGTCATCTATCTCCTTTTTCGTCTTAGGGAACATTTTCTTGGATAGATGGATTCCAAGTCTGAAAGGTACGAATCCTTTCTTGGAATCTTGCATGCTGAATCGTTTCAAAAACAGTATCTATGTATGAAACTTGCGATAACCCGATCATCCTTTTCTGGCGAGCTCGAGTTATCTTGATCCCAAGGATATGCCCGACTTTCCCTAAGTCTTTCATATCAAACTGTTTTGAAAAACCATGCCCTAACGTCTGATCACACCTTCACATCGTTCCCGATGATCACAATGTTATCTACGTATAGTACTAAGAATACCAATGCAGTTCCGAAAAGCTTTTTATACACATAACTTTCAAACTTGTTTTGATCAAACCCATAAGACTTTATAACATGATCAAAACATTGGTTCCAAGCTCTGGATGCCTATTTGAGTCCGTAAATGGACCTCTTGAGCTTACAAACTAGGTGTTCTTGGCCTGTTTCAATGAAACCTTGGGTTTGTTGCATATAGATATCTTCATCAAGACTTCCGTTAAGAAAAACTGTCTTGACATCCATTTGCCAGATTTCAAAGTCGAAATGCGCAGCAATCGATAAGAGAATGCGGATAGACTTAAGCATGGCTATGGGCGAAAAAGTTTCCTCATAATCGATCCCTTCTTTCTGAGTATAACCTTTCGCCACTAGTCTTGCTTTAAAGGTTTCAACCTTCCCGTCCGGTCCTCTTTTCCTCTTATATACCCACTTGCATCCAATGGGTTTGACCCCATTAAGTGGTTCGACTAGCTCCCACACTCTATTATGAAACATAGAACCCATTTTAAACTTTCATTGTTGTTTGCCAAGAATCTGATCCTTATCTTGGAGTGCCTCGTCATATGTCCAAGGGTGCGATTCGTTTTGTTCGGGGAATCAAGTCAGAGGACTCTCCTATTCCCATGAATCTCGAGGCTGTCTAACACCCTCCCACCTCTGACGAGGCTCCGGTTGTGAAAGCGTATCGTTTGGTATATCATCTAAGTCTGATTGGCATTGAGGTTTGCCCTCTAAGCTCATTTAAGGTAATCTCATACGGGTTTTCTTTGGTTCATGTAGTCTTCTTCCAAAAATCTAAAGTGGGTCTTGATGACCACCTTTTGATCTTGGGACTATAGAACATACACCTTTTTGTTCCTCGGGGGGTATCCTACAAACAAACCTTAATTACGATCGAGGA
This sequence comes from Stenogyne calaminthoides, assembly GCA_037126765.1. Taxonomy (NCBI): domain Eukaryota; kingdom Viridiplantae; phylum Streptophyta; class Magnoliopsida; order Lamiales; family Lamiaceae; genus Stenogyne; species Stenogyne calaminthoides. The sequence continues at coordinate 23,617,752 of JBBCBC010000006.1, forward strand.
TCCAATTTACGGCTTCCTTGTCCAACACGTGGGCGGACACCCCCAAATTCTCATGTGTCTCATACTAGGCTTGCTTGGGTCCACAATTCTTTGGGAGTTTTGGGAACCGATTTGGATAGCACCAAGTTCAGAATGTAAGTCGTTGTTACCAAGGTATGACCCCAGAACGACTCGGGAATATCCGCATAACTCGTCATTGATCTAACCATTTCCAAAAGAATTATGTTTCTTCGCTCTGCAACCCCGTTTTGTTGAGGGGTTAAGGGTCTTGATGAGTGGGATACAATCCTTCATCCGATAAGTAGTTCAAAAACTCATTGCTGAGGTATTTGCCTCCACGATCAGATCGTAGAGACTTGATACGTTTTTCCTTATGATTCTCTGTTTGAGCCTTAAATTCTTAGAATTTCTCAAAGGTCTCAGATTTATGCTTCATAAGGAAAATGTAACCGTACCTTGAGTAATCATCAATAAAAGTACTCATAACCTCCTCTTGCTTTGGTTGACATTGGACTACATACATCTATGTGAACGATCTCTAACACTTCTTTAGCCCTATTCCCCTTGGCTCCAAATGCCCTCTTGGTCATATTACCCTCCAAACATGATTCGCAGGTTGGAATCGATTCAACTTGGAGATGCTCCAGTGAACCATCTTTCACCAACCTTTGGATCCTCTTTGGATTTATATGACCTAATCGTAGATGCCAAAGAAATGTCTCATTCACGTCTGATGAACATTTTCTTTTCTCGGAAACAGTTGATGTGTTATAGGATACATTTCGTGAGTGGTGTGCACAGTTAATTGTATAGAGATCATTCAACAACGTTCCATGATGGATAAATTTATCAAAAAGAAAAATGGTAACAACTTTATTAAAAAGTAACCGAATATCCATCATAAAAGTTTAGAAACTGAAAATGAATTCTTTCTAAAATCCGGAACGTAAAGAATATCTCAAAATTAAAACTTTATCTTCAAAAGACAGGTGCACTTGTCCCACTGCTTCAGCTGCCACTCTCGTAGCATCGCCCAGTGTGATGAGGACCTCACTCCCACTAAGTTGTCGGGTCCGCTTGAACCCCTGTAATGTGAAACAACCATGATTAGTGGATTTCGTATCCACCACCCACAAAATGGGAGGCATACGCCGCTAAACAAGTTTCAACAACTAGTGCGTGAGATTACCTTTCTTTCCATCCCTTTTGGGATCGGAACAGACTGACCTCGTTTGTCCTACTCTTCCGCTTTCCAAAGTTTTCCTCATGCTTGATCCCATGCTTCTATTTGATGTTGAGTCTTCTTGGTCTAACCTTCTTCTCTTTTCATCATCCTTATCACCACTTGATCTAGGATAAAGAGAAGATTTCTGTTTTCCCAAGTTCTTTTCCTCGTGCTCCACTTCCTTTTCAACCAAAGTCAAAGCATTTACAAGATCCTCCACTGTCAAATCTTGATCTTCCATTAGATACTCAAGATAGTGGTGATTATAGCTCTTTGGTAAGGATTGGAGAATGAAATCAATCTTAGCATTGAAGTCATATTTTTCACGAGGATCTCAAGTTCCTCAAATAGCACCATAACCCTGGGGCGTGTTTGCGCATGATCGTCCCTTTTTCCAATTTTAACTGAGCAATTTCTTGCTTCACACTTTGGACTGCCATATGGGTCTGATGTCTGAACATCGCTTTGAGATTCTTTAAGATGTCTGCAGCTGACTCATATTCTTGATGAAGGTGCCTCAACGCATCTGACAGATGTGCCAGAATTGTTTCCTTCATCAAACTGTTTGCCAACTCCCACTCACCATAAATCATCTCATCCCATATTCCGGCATCCTTAGTTGGTTTTTCGGGTTTTGGTGAATCAAGTACCCATTCGGAAGATGATGCGGTTATGACAGATTTTAGTTTGTGTTTCCAACCAAAATAGTTTTTACCAAAAAGCAAAAGGTCTTTAGGTATATTCGATAGTGGATAAGAAGGTTGCGACATGCTGAACTGAAATAAATAATAACATGCATAAGCACAAATATATCACTAGGTTCGATCCCATGCATCATATTAAAATCTCAAAAAAAATATGAACATGCATCAGCCAACATCTCAAAACAGTTTAAATAAGCCACGTGGGGTGGGTCATTATTTAAACACGTTCAAGCAGGTTACAAACAAGAACAGTTACAAACCTTTAATATCAAAATTAATAGTTGGCTCCCACTTGACCAATATAAAATTGACAGGGACTTCGGGGAAGTATATGCATATCAATTTTATACCTAAGTAATAACCATGATTAAATACAGGATTATTATTTCGCTTTGATCGAGCCTCGTGGGGAGGGTCATCATCACCGCTAGTAATAACCCACAATCATCCGTTTGGAATTCATTCATGTGAAAGCTATCTTTTGACCGTCCCGTGGGGGGAATTTCTCCAAAAGAATTCACAAATAAATAAATCATGGAGGTCAAAATTAATTCAATTTTATTATCCGGAATAAAATTGTCAATTAATTATTTAAACATACTTAGTAATTTTTGAAGATGAGATTTTTTCATTTGGCAACCCTCATACAAACACATTTAAACAAATTAAATAAAGCATAAGATAGCGCAAATAAATCAAGCATAACAGAAAAATAAACATATTGGGCACAAATTATCCAATTGTCATGGTTTGATTTTTCTTGGCTTGATCTTGAAGAAACACGTCTCGAATTTCTCCCACTCGTTTGTCTCGAAAAAATACCGTCTCGAAATGCCACGCCAAGCGGCTTCAGAACCCGGATGGACGCCAAGATCCATCCGGCCGCCACTGCCTAGGGCGACTCGGCACCGCCCGGGGTCGCGCTGGCGGTGCCGGCCGCACGCCTTGGCGGTGTCACGTCGGCCGGATCTCGATGGCGGCGGCAGCGCAGCTAGCAGCAGCGCTATCGCCCATGCTTTAGGCCGCGACCTCGGCGGTGCCCGCCGCTCAGCCAGCGTCTATCCGCCCGTCGCTCGGCACAGGTGAACCTGATCTTCCGTGCGCCTAGCGCCCCGCGCGATCTTGTAGCGACCACATTCCTCAGCGTGCTTTCGGCCGCCCGACCGCCTGCGCTAACGCCCATGCGTGCCTTCAGCGGCTCAGCGGCTACCTCGCTGGTTACGGATTTCGTACTTTAATTCTTCGTCTCTTCGTTCGTCAGGTTACAATTTATTTACAAAAAATAAATAAACCTAGATCTAGACTAGTCTATTACATTGATCAAATCAAACAAAACCTAGTCTACTAGTGGATTTTCTCACGAGGCAAAACAAATCCGAACGAATCGAATTAAAAAAAACTACAGTTTATATGCATGCAAAAATAAACATTAAATATCATGACAATTGGATACCTGCAAAACAGATCTAACAGTTCTACTATCCAATTTCAAATTTAATGTCCACGAATTAAATTACAATTTAAAATTGAGAGCAAAACCGTGGCTCGATATGCGGCTTGTTGGGGAATGAGTTGCACAGATCTATTCGGGGTGAATATTTAAATACAAATTTAATTCTTTAATTATTACTAGCATGAATTAATCCTATATTAATTCAAATAATAATTGCAACAACATATCATGCATATAAAAAGCCACGTAAAACCTACGCATGCGGAATCTACGGGGTTTACGTGAACGTACCTCTCGGGATGCCAGTGACTTCGGTCGGACGGACTAACCAAAAGGACTTCCCAAGTATTCCCTTAGCCCTTGCTCAACTATCCGGTGGAAGGACACTTGTCGAACAATTAACAAAAGGAAAAAATAAACTTTGTTGCACCACCTTTGTGGATTTGCTAATTTTTCCAGCACATGGAATTTCACTTGGGAATGAACTAATCATCCCCTATTTATAGGAGAGGGAGTGGTCGAATTTCTTGTAGAAAAACAATGTGGGAAAAGACTTTTCTTGGTCACCAAGAAATCTTGAATATATCTTCTATATTCTTTTTCCCATAATTAAAATATTCCACAAAAATCCCACCTCCTCTAATATGGATTTTTCGAAAATTAATGTGCAAGAATCCAAGATTTGGATCTTCTTGAATTTATGAGATATTCTTGTATTTAAAGAAATACATATCTTCCATAATATTTTTTCAAGAAAATCAAGAAAATCTTTCTTGCTCATCATATTTTCTATTTTTTCGAAAATTACTATATAGATAAGCTAGTGGGAGATTTCTTGAATTTAATGAGATAATCTTGTATTCCAAGAATACATATCTTCATTCCATAACAAAATTCAAAGAAAATCTTTCTCCCAACATATCTATAAATTTCGAAATATTACTTGGAAAATTAAGCAACAATATTTATTTTATTTTAATCACCTTTTTCAGTTATTGGACTATTTGTTGGGCTACTCAGGGGGCCTTTAGGAGAATTAAGATTAGACCTTCTAATGGATCTTGAATATCTAATATTGAGCCACAATATAATTCAAGCCCATAAATATTAATTAATCCCACTACATAATTAATATTGCACTATCCATCTTAACCCATATTACAGTCAATATGGCTCCCGGTCATTATTTCCCGTGTTTAAGATTATCTAGCCCATTAATTAATTCAAGCCACTGAAATAGCTTTCCGTTAATTAATATCTTTTGTCCTTGGTCAAGGAACGGTTCAACATTATTATCCATACCGGAAACAAATTCCACTTGCAAGATTTGGTATGATAAAGCTTATGAACCTCCCAAGGGGGCAAATCAAACAAGCGTACTTGCACACGATTCTTCGTATTAAATCTTAGCAATCACATGTGACCAATAATATTGCCCAAGATAAAAAGTATTGAATCTCTCTTTGATTCGCTACCCATGATAAGTCAAAGCAATAGTTACCAATCCCACGTGATCCTATTTAAGGGACGAAGGTTAAGAAACAACGAACCACTGAGGTCTAATTCTTCCTTGTTCAGTTCTGAAGAATTTATCCTCCTGTAGGTCATATTCAACGCATCAGTCATGCACTAGTGTAATCTCTTGGTCAAGACAAACCAATCTGAGCCTCACACCTCAACCTTTCGTGATGGGTTGTTCATTTCCATCTAGGTCGTGAATGGCGTACTTTTACTTACAAGGGACTGTTAATTTAATCTTCTGTGATCTGGTATCACTAAATTAACTACAATGTAACACGTACTATTTATTGAACAGTTATGCAGTAAATATATGTAACATTCGATGATATTTAAAGCATCAGTGATAAACAATTTATTTCAGTAAATAAGTTCGAAATTCAGTTTTGATTATACAAAGTAAAAGCATACTTTCCAGTATAATCCCAACACACCCATGAGTCAGACAACAGGTAGCAAATATCCTGTTTTGGAGGGATATCAGGCTACAAGAAATTGAAAATTTTCTGATAATTCAGGAGGTTTTGGGACATGCCGAGTTTATTGATCTAGAGTTGAGGATGAAGCAGTTGGCTGGAGTGCGCAGTGCTACAGAGCTGGCTACTGATGGTGATATCAAATGGCTAGTCAACAGGAAGTTGGGTTATCCAGATGTTGAAGAGACTGACCAGATGGTCTGGGAGATTGCTCGATAATATGCTGATTATGAGCAAGCTGCCGATGAACCAGTTGAGGGTGATGCAGATGAGACCCTAACTGGTGAGGCATCAACATCTGAGAAGACTGTTGTCATTCCACCTGACACCCTAGATCATATTTCGAAGACTATCCAAGATGGGGTTAAGGTATCTGTTGAAGCTCAATTCAATGTGTTGGCAGCTAATCTGTTAAGTCAGATGGAGGAGAAGACCAGGCAGTTGGTTGAATCAGAACGGAACCACAAAACTGCAAAACTGTCTGATATGCACATAGAAATTGCCGAGAAAGAGATTAAACACATTGAGTTGCTGGCGGACAAGTTTGGAGCTGAGGTGTCCACACTCTCTGATATCAGAATCTTCCTAGAAGAATTGTACAAATCGCTGATGAAAGCAGACACCAGTTTCGATGCCGCATGGAGAAGATTTGAAGTTTCCATGTCTAAGGCCAGAACTGCGCTAGAAAATGTTGTGAGCAGAATGCTTGGACCTGCTCCATCTGCTTCGACTGTTCACATCACTCCCTTAGAGGTAGATGAGCTAAAGCAAGAAATGTTGAGGCGGTTTGGCAACCTCTAGCGAAAATTCTCAAACCTTTTTTATGAAACCAAAAAGGGGGAAAAAAGAGGACCAGAAAAACAGGCAGAATCATCTGGAGGTCCACTTGCCATAATTACTGCTGCTCAAGCACCTGAAAGAGTTGCTCCTGAGGTTCCTGATACTGAACTGGCTGAGACATTCTCAATAATTGAGGAACACAACAGGCAACTATAAATTCAAGACAAGGCCATATCTGAACAGAAAACCTCGATGGGAGAGTTGACTGCAAGAGTAGACAAGATTGAGGATTTTTCCTCATCTGTTCAGAAAAGACTAAACTCAGAGGATCAGGCCAGGAGTCTGGAACTGGCAAAGAAATTGGAGGCAGAAGAGGCTGCAGAAGTTGTAGCTCAATCAAGAAAACAACTGAAGGGTAAAGCAAAGAAACCTATGCAGAAGACAGTTGTTACCAGATCCGATCTGCTGATGTCCAAAGAGCAAATCAGAGAGCAGGAAGAGCAAGCTAGGAGACAGAAGGTAATTGAAGAGGCCAGAAAAAGGAAGAAGCTATTAGATGCAGCTGGACTAAACAAAAAATATATCAGAAGACAAAGGTTGAAAGTTGTTGCTGCTGAGGAAATGGATTGGGAAGAAAGGGCCATACCTGCTCCTGTGCTGATCATTCTGATATGCAGATAAAACTTAGTGCCAGAATGGAACAGAATCAAATGCGACTGGCTAAGTGATGTCTATATTCTTCAGAAGATTCCAGAAGAAGAAGACCAGGGTAAGTTAGATGAATATTTTCTCAACTGGTTAGAGGCCAAATATGAAAATGTCTACAAGGTGGTGATGCACGAGGGCAGAACAATGACACTGGTGCCTACTGCACCTAGATATGAGCCCATGATCCCACCACTCAGACCTAACCAGACCTTCGACCCTGTGGCCTTCAAGAAGTTATTCTACGATTTTGCTGACAGAGGAGATATCATCGAGGAAGACAGGCTGAGGGAACTGTTAGACAGAATGTACAAAATCTTTGAAATCCCTCAAGGCATGAGGATAATTGAGTTGTAAGTATATGTTATTCAGAAGACTTACTTAGGATCAGAAGAATATGTAATTTTGGGCTTTTCATTGTACTTGTAACAAATGCTTATCTTTAATGAAATGCATTACCTTTCTGATCTTAAGACAACGTCTCATTGTCTTCTGATTTCTATTATGTTCTCTATATTTTCGATATCTATTTTTCTGATTAACTGTTTTGGTTCCATCAAAAAGGGGGAAATTGTTGGGAAATTTATAGTTTTGATGGCAGTTCCAAAACAGATATAATAGGACCAGTCAGACCTGTTAGCTGTCTGATGGATTAGATATCAGAATAGGATGACCAGCTGAAATGTATAGACAACTGATGTAACTTATAGGTCATATATTGAGGGAGAACTCAATATGTATAGGTTAAGTCTTGAAGAAGATCAGAAGATCAGGTTTGTCAGATAATCAGGTGAGACATCAAACAGAAGACTCAGAAGACTAGCTTGCAAACAAGACCAGAAGACCTTAAGAAGACCTACATCAGAAGAACATCAGAAGAGTCTGTAAGCTGTGCTAAGACAACTTACATCAGAAGACTCAATCAGGTAAACTGGTCAGTCCGAACTGATCAGGTCAGTTCAAATCAGGTAAACAACCAAGTAATTACCAAAGACGTACAAGGTGATCAGACAAGAAGAATGTCAGCCTAAGTTGGTGAATCAAGTACCGAATAAGTGTACTTGACAACCAATGAGAGCGAGACACACACGTATGGAACTGACAATGCAGGACAAAAGTGGTTCAGAGTCAAACAGCTATAAAGGACGACGAAGATCGCATTTAGCCATGTCGTCTCTGAGCACGTCAAGTCAATCCTGCAAGCCTACCTTAAATAGACCGAAATTCTAATTGCTCTCCAACAGCTAGTTCGATTTCGTGCCTATAAATATGGGATCAAACCTTCAGAGTAAGGTTACGGAAATTATACACAAGCTCAAGCTACAAGCAAATTTCCGCAAGAACACCAAAAACTCAAGCAAATATTATAAGTGTTCATCCCATAGTTTTTTAGCAAGAAATCTCATCATTTAACTTTAGGCTACTCATATACTAGGATAGATTTCCAGTTGGAAACCAAACAAATATTTACCCAAACCGAGTGTTAGGTTAAGTTTGTGAGCAAAATTTCAAGCTAAGGTTTCTAGTCTTGATTTCTGGGATAAGTTGAGTGAGAACTCTATAAACATCTGTTTGTAAGGTGTTTGGACTAACACGGTAAACTAAGTCTAGTTTGGTAAGTAAGTGCCCCTGCTGATAGGGAAGAGTGGACGTAGGACCTGTTATCCGAACTACTATAAATCTTGTGTGATTTATCTGTTTTACACTATTGCACACTACTTTTCGGATAAGCTCATGCATTTTCTAAGTATAGATCAGTTCTGCATCAAGTAGCTGATCCGATCAATTTGACCTGTTGTCATCTGATCTGCGTCAGGATACTTAGAATCTGATTTAAGAAAACTGGTATTTCTACACGGGTTAAAACAAGCTTCCGCACATCAGTTAACCTGATAGAAACCGAACTGATCTACTTCACAACAATCAGTAAGTTGGATATCAGATCGTGCTGATTCTCACACGCACTCTATCAGCACTTATCTGATCTTACACGTTGATCACGCAAAAAGTTTTGGAAGTCTATTCACCCCTCCCCTCTAGACTTCCACCTCATGAAACCCGTTCGGGACCTACATTTGTAGATATTTTTGTCTTTTATCAAGTAGATTTGATTCAAATTTATAGATAGTTTAGACTCGTATCGAGGAGAATTCAATTCAATTTGTTAGATAGTTTATATTCTTATCAAGGAGCATTACAACCAATTTATGCTCTTGTCAAGGAGCTTTGATTTGGAAATAGAAGAGATATGTCCCACTAGGCGTGCCAAAATTATAACAACAAATTTCGTGTAATGAATATAAAAACATGATGTGATATTACAAGTTAATTTTCTACGAATTTAACTGTAGAAAATTGCGGGTTACAATCTCTAATTTATTTCTCCTCTAATTCTTCTTTTCGAACTTTGACCTTGACTTGGATGACTTTGTGGAGAAATCATCGCCTTGATCTTTATTGTTAGGTTTAATTATGTTCTACGAGGTATAATATGAGTTTGAGTTCTCAGACAACTCGAAGCTCAATCCATTGAAGTTTGGTAAGATCACAAATTAGCCCCCTGTTTCATCTTGATAATTCTTAATTTTATCTCTTTCTGTTGTTTAATATTAATATCCTTTAAAGGGGATATGAGAGACGTTTTTAGTGATCTGTTACAAGACTTTCGTAATAGAGGAATGGGGGCTCATAAACAAGAATCAACTAGGGGGTGTTTCCTGTGAAGAGTCGTTGATTTTAAAAATCTTTTTCGAGTTGAAATGTGTTGGTCCCGGTGCAAACGAGTCTTACACGTGTATGGGGGGGAATACACGTGTTCAGTGCTTTTAAAACTTTTTTTTTCTTTCGAGGTCGGCTTGGAATTAATAATCGAAAGTCAAAGTCTCTTTGAAATGGTGATCTATGCTTTGGATACCTCGGATAATCCCAACCGAGTCCTTTGGCGAAGATCTGAGTTGCTTGGATCGGATAACTAACTTATTGAATCCTCGGAAAGAGTTGGTTTGGTAAAAAATCGTCTTGAGAATGGTTGGCCCTTAGTTTATACTCGTTTTAAGCTTTCTTTGAAAACCTTCTTTATGAAATAGTGATTTAGTTTTGTGATTCACTTATGGATTGGATTGATTCCAATGAATATCGATTGAAAAGTATGCTTTCAAAAATCAAGTCAATGCAAAGGGTTAGGATATCTCGACTAAGCTTTGGATATTTCTTATCAATCTAGGCTTAGCATAGTGAGCTCTCTTCAATATAGAAGCACTTGGGAAATTCTAAGTTTTTTAGTGCTTTAACTTTTTGCAAGAATAAGCTTGAGCTCTTGAGTTGCGTATAAATTTCCGTAACCTTACAATGTAGAGGGTCACCCGGTATTTATAGGCATACACCAAGGTCACTCTTGAAAACTATCCGTTGGAGAGATAGCCGTGAGTTTCCTCTTAAGGTGTGTGAGGCTTGGCTATATTTAGGGTTTGAACCTCCCTAACACGTTTTTAGGCAATAGCCTTTCATGTAGCCGGTCTTCTCTTTTTTGCGATGCGGAACTTTTGTACATCGACATCTTTTTAATGACACATCCTTTGTCGATTGTCGGTATGGTGCGATGTCGTCTTCCTCTTTTTGACTTTTGTCTCCGGTTAAAGGTAGACACCTTCAGCGGCTCTTTTTTGGTTACAAACTCGAGTTTGATATAACCTTAACAACACCGACTTAGTTCCTTTTATGCGCATTTAAATGTCTTGGCAATATCTAACTTTCTAAGGAATCGCGATCTTACCGATATTGCATCCTTGAGATAGATTTTTTGATGCCTCGGAACATTCAGGTTCATACTGAGCATTTAGTACTTTACTAAGTCTTGATTAATTCTTTGTGCCTTGATATTCTTGATCTTGATTCTCGATCTTCAATCTTGCGTCTTGAGTCTTACGAGTCTTGAGGTCTTCGAGTCTTGAGGTCTTCGAATCTTTGTAGTTTATCTTGACTAATGTCTTTGAGTCTTCGTCTTTGAGTCTTGATTTTCGATTATCATCGAAGTCTTGATATCTCGATTTCATCCTGAAACTTCGGATACTTCAGAAACATACTGAGTTCTTTAGAGTCTTCATAACCTATCCTGAACTATATCTGCTGACTATACATTTTGCAGATAACATCCTGAGTACTCTAAAACTGAATCCTGACTCAACTATCAAGATCATTCTGAACATGTCATACTTAGGGGTTTTGGGATCTTAATCAAAATCATATATCTTTATTAAATTCATCTCCCAATAATTTCCCCCTTTTTGATGATGCCAAAACCTATCTTGTTACAAACATATAACCTATACTCAGGTTTCAGTTTATCCTATTACAAGATTGGTTATGTCCCAATAATTTCCTGAATCAGAGAATCTCCCAACAAATTCAGAGAGTCTCCCAACAATTAATAATTTCTTCAGTAATGAATCTTCTTAAATAGTTCATTACTAACTACTTAAACAATTTCCCCCAAATTCAGACAATTTCTCCCTTATCGACATACAATCAGTTTAGAGACATTCATTCAGCATATCAAAATAAAAGACATGTAAATAAGATAATGAGATATTATCTTTTGAGCATAATGATAAATCTTCATTGATGATGAGTATACCATTACAGATTACAATGAGTTTATCAACAAAATCAAAAAGATAAAAATTTAAAGATTACGAGAATCTTACGAGTCTTGATCTTGATCTACGATTTGGCTCTTGGTCTTACGCTCTTGATTTGCTTCATTCTCAACTTCATCACGGGCACCTCAGGTCAAACATTCGAAAAAATCTCTTCTTGACTCATTTCTTTCCTTGATGATGTCGGGATTTTTTTCTGTTAGACCCAATGACCAAAGATCTTGAGCAATCTCTTGAGTAATGGCCTTCTCATTCACCAAGCCATTATCAAGTCTTGTAGGGAGGATAGGAATGTGGACCGGGGGCTACTATCGTACCTCCTTCATCCATCCGCAAGGTTAATCGACTCTATAGATACTTTGGATAGAAGGTAAGTAGATATTCAATGAATGCTTCATTACGATCGAGCTTTCCCTCTCCATTCCCGAGAACATCATAATTGAACGAAGGTTCTCTTGACTTCTTCCCACATATCGTTGAGTTTGATAGGCATCCATTTATCAACGTGGGGCCACTTTAGTGCTTTTGATGTTCCTTTCCTCTTGCTCATAAACTTCACGAATTCACTCCTTCGGCACGCTCTTCGTCTATCTTCTTTCTGATCACAGACGCTCCTGAGACCGAAGTAGCATCTTTCTTAGCTTGTTCCATGTGGAGTGTCTTCAGAGCATTTCTCGTGTTGAAGACTTTCTTCTGAGGTTGAGACTCAGATTCTTCTTTATCTTCATCATCGATCCGGCTTCCTCTGGATTGGCTTAGAAACGCCCATGACGCTTGCTTTTCGGGTTGAACACCATGAGGCTTTCCTCTTCATAGGCAATTAAAGAAAGATCCGGCTTGTTCCAACCTTTGCTCTAGCTTTTCGGTTTTTTCTTTTGTAACATCAAGCATGGTTTGCTTAGAAATTCGAGTGTAGATAGGCTTCTCTACCTGGGCGAACTTCAATTTCTCAGTAGCTTCGACTTCTTTTAAGGCTTTTGTTAGATTATACATTTCATCATCTTTTTGAGCCTTCTTCTCCAAAGTACGTGCCATGAACTTTCTGAGGTCTTCACCTTCCTTTTCCCCCTTCTTGGCACCGTAATTTGGAAGAAGTCCGGAGAATCTTTGTGTCCATGTGATATTGCTCTTTGCTCACACAAATGAATCTCTCTCGCTATCTCGATCTTGTTCATCTTCCGGCCTCTTAGATGGTTCTTGCCCCAGAAAATTCTTGAGATAAGTGGGTAAACCGGCGGAGAGTGCTTCTTTGAACATCTCTGTCATCTTGGTCATGAGTAATGAGCTCATTTCCTCAACCAAGAGACTTGATTAGCACATCATTTCTTCTCTGCAGTTTCACTTCTAGGAAATCGAGAACTCTCGGTGTTTACTGCTCCGGTTCATCACTTAACTTCGGCCTTGACTCCCTCGGTTTCTCATTCAACTTTTTCTTCCATGGAGGTCATCGGGTGGTCGAGTGTTTTGAATTCCTTTTGACTCTAAAGAGTGACTAAGACTTTCCATCTTTTGAGCTTGATTGGCCAGCGTCTCTTCCATCGAGCAATTTTGATCATCATTGGCTCAACCTTCTCAAGTTTCTCCATCAAGGAGTGAGATCAATCTCGGGAACTTACGCAACTTCTGTCTTTGTCGATCATCCTGTGCCGGACCGTCACGAGCTCCGGTCTCAAGTGAGCCTCGATCATTTATCAAACAATTGAGAATTAAAGATAGAACTTTAAATTATCTTTGGCATAATTGTTAATAGTGCCAAAAGGTACTGAAAGTCTGCTAACCGATCCGAGGTTGACCAATTCGGAGTAGATCGACAGCGAAGTCTCCTTTTCTATCTGAGGCCCGATCCTCGGCACCTCCTGTTGGTCCCCATCTCCATCTTTAGATTTGTCTCACGCCGGCACTCAACTTGATCGCTCTCCTCTCGACCAACTTCCTACGAACCGGCTCATCAAAATCGGAGTTTTTCATCTCGAGCTTTGTCATACGAACCCGAGAAGTCGGTCGGAAAATTTGTCTCCTCATTCCACGAGTCTTCCCCCCGAAAGCATCAATGTCAAGCATCTCGGGAAGAGTCTGATTGAGGATGAACAAAGTTGTCCTTAATCTGAATAAAACATCTTGCAGATCAGGGTATGAGCTAAGCTCGGGGTAGCGGTCTAGAATGAACCGTTCCCTTGCTCCTCCACTCGCCTTCTTGACCGCCCTTCTTCCATCTCGGGCTCTCGGTTCGGTTGAAGCATCGGTGAGGGATCAAGCGATAGATCACTTTCGAAGCTCATCAAGAATATTACGCTCCGAGCCTCACTTGACATCGAATTTGTTTGTGCCGTCGAGGTCCTCAGTTTGCATCTGAGAGGGTTCTGAGGCCTGAGTTGGCATATCCTCGATTTGAATCTGAGTTGGCTCTTCTTTTGTCATGCGAGCACGCACATCTTGAGATCGACTCTGGCTGGCTCTCCATGCGAGCACACATCTGAGGTAGGTATCTCTGAGGTCTGAGCTCCTTTAAAAATTTCCTGAGAAATTTTATCTGAACTTAGAGATGTCTCAAGCACCTCAGAGAAGACCTGTTCCTCAGTTTGGTCTTGTGCCTTGGAGATAACCTGAGCCAGAACTTGCAATGGCGAACTCTGAGCGGTTTGGCCCTCGGGTTGAATCTCCTCAGAATCACTGCCATCTTCATCAGTGAGAACCACCAATCTTCTGCGCTTTGGGGCAAGGTTCTTTTGCTTCATTATTTTAGCACCCTGCTCCATCTTTGCCTCCAACAAAACCTTCCCCCTGGTTTGTTGAGTCTCTTTATCAGCCGCAACTGGTGATTCTACCCTCTTTTCTCTCTTCCCCCAGATGGCTTTCTTCTTTGCAGCAATGGGTTTAAAGAGAATTTTGGACTTAGGGAATGGGGTCAAATTGGCGAAGATATCCTCCTCCTCTCTGCACATCTCCAAAATATAAGCAATTTTGGTGGCATGGTGGATCTTGCCTTTGATTGAAATCGCTCTGTCAATCTTCCTCAAAACTTTGGTCTGCTCACTCACCGTCTGAATCAGGAATTTCAGCCAGTTGAAGTCGGTGGTGGGTGAGGCCTCTATTGCCGCCATCAATCTGAGCTTCGGGGTACTGATCTGCTCAAAACTCCCCGCAAGACTCATGATGCACTTGCTCACAATATCCATCAACACACGATATTGTGGCTTTAAGTGCCTCTTATGTAATGTCGCCTCAAACTTAACAGGATTCTCAGCAATCCTATCTAAGTATTCCTGCTCTCTGCAAGACATATACATCGTAGGATCCTCTCCTCTATCACGAGCTCAAAAACATCATTCAGATTTTTTGGAACTATATACAGATCCCTCTCAAAATCGATGTATTTGGATGACTGCTCTAAATGTGATACAATTATCTTAGAATGCATACAGTCCTCTTCATCTAACTTCAAGTTATAGATGAATTCGATTACCTCATGCAAACTCGGTCAGTGCAGTCGGTTTGTGACTAGTTGAAATGAGTTTAGCTTGATCGAATCATATGCAGAGCTTCCTCTTCTGGCTTTGAGTTGGTTGTGCTTTCGAGTGAGACAACGAACTCGTTCCACGGCTTGTTGGTTTCGGCTAATCCCTCGAACAAGGTTGGAGCCATTTTAGAGATTGATTTGAGAAGTGAAGCTTTAGGGTTTGGGAATTTCTGGGCAAAGGGGATTTTTATTTGCAGAGGATTGGGGAACGAAGGGTTTGATAAAATTTTGGCTTGAAAGGCTTCTTAGGGTATATATAGCTTCGAGATCGTGGGGAATCGCGTTGGTTAGGTGAAAAACAATGGTTGAGATTAATCTCCGATTAATCGGGTATATCTGAACAAGCGATCTCCGAAAAAGTAAGCCGCCAAAACATCCTCATTGGTCATTAATGTAGCAGAGCATTAAATGACTATTGACTTTCTTCGGAATTTAAAACGATCCCGCCCAAAAACATTCCTCAGGTGTTTTGTATTTATTGCGAATGATTACTGAACTTTACTTAAGCAATAAATGAGTCGCATGAGTCATTACTTCTTCAGACCAATTTCCCTCTATCAGTCTTCTTCGAGTCTTGACCTTGATAAAATGTCGATAATATCGAGAAATCTTGAAATGGTTCAAGATCTTCATCGAATCTTGACCTTCAAGAATCTGAGTTTCCTGAGACTCAGTTCAGTATTTCCATTTTATCCTAAGCTTCTCAGTAGAATTCTGAGAAAACTTCATGCTTCTGAAAACCTTCAATTTTTCAGATTTTACTTTATACACCTGGTTCTAACATCCCTAATTCAACTGAAAGTTCCCGAAATCTTGATTCCGCCAAAAGGTTTAGTCAAGATATCGGCTCTCTGCTTATCGGTATGAATTTTCTCCATCCTTATGTCCTTCTTCTCGACATGATCTCGATGAAGTGATGTCGATATCCACATGCTTGCATCGGTGTGCAATACGGATTTTGTGAAATAGCAATGGCACTATTATTGTCAAAAAATATTGGTACTTCATTGGCTTCAACTTTATAATCCCTTAATTGTTGTGCGAGGCAAAGAATCGAACACAATGACTTCCTGCGACCATGTATTAAAACGATAGTACTTAGTTGCTCGAGGTCATTTCTTCGAAAACCAAGATATCGACTTACTTCCTAGAAATTGACAAGTTCTGAAGTGGACTTCTGTCAATTCTGCAACCTCCATAATCAAGCATCTGAGTAACAGTTAATTCAAGGTTATCATCAGCTGGATACCATAATCCTCTATTCACTGTGCCTTTAAGATACTTCATATTTTTTTGGCGAACTTCCATGTGATTAGCCTTAGGATTAACTTGGTATCTTGCACATATCCCAACAACAAATGTTATATCGCCTACTTTAACGTGAGATAGAGCAATGATCCAATGATTCCTCTATAATCGGTATGGCTTATCGATTTTCCTTCAGATCCATCTTGTAGTTAGTATTCATGGAAATCCTAATCGTATTGCGGTCTGTACACCATACTTGGCAATCAGATCTCTGGTGTACTTTGCCTGGTTGATGAATATTCCTTCATTTGATTGTTTCACTTGAAGAACTAGAAAGAAATTCATCTCTCCCATCATTGACATCTCAAACTTGCCTTTCATCAGTGTTGAAAACTTCTCACACACGGTGATGGTTTGGAGATCCAAAATGATGTCATCAACATATATCCGAACTAGTAAGATATCTTCCCCATCCCTATATCTGAGCGAGTTCTATCAACGATTCATTTGACAAAACCATGGTCAAGAAGAAACCGAGAAAGAGTATCATACCATGCTGCGGGTGCTTTGCTTAAGACCATACAAGGCTTTTTACGAGTTCGTAAACTTGGTCATTCTATTTGAAACCAGGAGGTTGTTCCACATAAACCTCTTCTTTAAGCACACCGCTCGAAATGCACTTTTCACATCCATTTGATAGACTGTGAACTTCATGTGGGAAAAAGATATGCAAGAAACAATCGATGGCTTCTAGTCTTTTGCAACAGTGCAAAGGTTTCATCATAATCCAAGCCTTCTTCTTGGGAATAACCTTGTGCAACTAGCCTTGCCTTGTTTCTTACAATGTTGTTGTTTTCATCTCTTTTATTCTTGAAAACCCACTTGGTTCCAATGACATTGTGCCTTTCTGGTCTATCTACTAGCTCCCATACTTCATTCCTTGAGAATTGATTCAGCTCTTCTTGCATAGCAGTAATCCAATGAGAATCTTGTAGAGCTTCACCAATCTCGATGAGGTTCTTTCTCCGGTAGGAAGCAGCAGAATAGTGCACTCTCACCATGGAACCTTCTTGTTTTAACACCTTCAGTTAGATCACCCACAATCTGACTTGTAGGATGACTATCCAACCATTTCCTTCTTGTAGGAGAAAGGGAATCATCTTCCTCAGGGGAAATTCTATTCAGAACATTGTCAGAGACATTTGTTCCCCTTTGGTTGATAGATTCAGAATTTGCCTCAGCTGTGACCACATCTTCATTGGCATCACATACCTGAGTCTGAACTGGTGTCTGTTCAGATTGGTCACCTTTGGAGTGTTGGTTTTCCTGAGTCTCACCATCCTGATTTCCATCCTGAACTTCTTTATTCGAAGTGTCGAGTCACTCCAATCATAGATAGTAGTGACTTCTTTTCGAGTTCGATTGGATGACTTATCTTTACATTTTAGGGCTTAATCTGGTGATCCTCTTAGTCGGTTCATCAAGCATCATGTTTCTGTTTCTTACGAACACAAGTAGATTCATCAAAAACAACATGAGGTGTTTCCTCCACAATAAAAGTCCTACGATTTGTAAACTCGAAAGTTTTTCTTGACTTCGAATATCCTAAAAAAATTCCTTCATCAGCTTTACTATCAAATGTTTTCAACTGATCTTTACCATTATTGTGTATGAAACACTTGCAACCAAACACACGAAAGAAAGAAACAAGAGGCTTCCTTTCATTCCAAAGCTCATAGGGTGTTTTGCCTTGACTCTTGGTCAGCATGGATCTATTCTGAGAGTAGCATGCAGTGTTGACAGCTTCAGCCCAAAATCTTTTAGGAATATCAGCTTCAGCTATCATTGTCCTTGCAGCTTCTTTCAGAGTTCTGTTCCTTCTTTCAGCAACACCGTTTTGTTGAGGGGTCCTTGCAGCTGATGTTTCATGTAAAATTCCATTCTCTGCACAATAATCAGATATGATATGATTTATAAACTCAGTTCCTTTGTCAGATCTGATTTTGACCACACTCAGATTTTTCTCAATACTGAGCCTTTTCAGTAACTCTGGCAGCTTTATCTGAGTCTCTTTCTTACTGAGTAAGAATATGACCCAAGTATATCTTGAGTAGTCATCAACTACTACCAATGTGTATTTCCTGCCATTAGTGCTTACTGGTGTTATAGGACCAAAAAGATCCATATGCAGTAACTGAAGTGTCCTGTCAGTAGAAACCTCTACTTTGCTTTTAAATGATGCTTTTACTTGTTTTCCTTTCTGGCACGCATCACAAATATGTTCCTTACTGAACACTTCATTAGGCAACCCTCTCAAAAGAGCTAATCTTGCAAGTTTGTTCAGGGTTTTGAAATTTAGGTGATTCATTCTTTTATGCCATAACCAACTGGTATCTGTGGAACTTTTAGCAACTAAACATGTATCTTTAGGAGTTGAACTCCAATCAACAAGATACACATTCCCTTTTCTTGTACCAGTCAGTAATATTTTCTGTGATGTATCATCTTTCACAAAACATAAGTTCTTGGAGAACTCAACATTGAAACCCTTATCACAGAATTGGCTAATTGACAGGAAGTTATGCTTCAATCCAGATACATATGAAACACCATGGATATGAACTGAGTTGATCTCCAAAGTTCCATATCCTTCAGTATATCCCTTGGAGTTATCTCCAAAAGTGATATGCGGGCCTCTTTGTTCAACATAGTCATCGAAAGCATCTTCTTGAATCTGTCATATGTCTTGAGCATCCATTGTCAAGATACCATACTTCAGGAGCTTTTTCATCTCTGCTCATCAGTGCCATGTGATCTTTCATCAGCTTAGTGCCCTTGTTTTCCTCCTCCTCAATGGCCATCAGACAGATGTCATCACTTTTCGGCCGTTCGAGAATATCTCATCCGAAGAGCTAGATCCTCCTCGAGTTTTCTTCTTCTCGCTACCATGGCATTTTTGCTTGAGAACTTCGGTCTCTTTTTAGCTTGCCTTTCTCTTCTCTCCTTAGCACTCAAATCTGGACAATCATCTTTGGAAGTGACCTTTCTTCCCGGCGGTTATAGCATCTGTTGGCATCATCATCTTGGTCATCATCATCTTTGGACTTGAGTCTTTCCTCTTAGATGAAGATCCTTGACTTTTCAGTCCTTCTTCTTCTCGGTTGATCTCGTCCTCGGGTTTTATTCGGTACTGTGGGGTTCTGTAATAGCTTTTGTATTTTCCAAATCTATTATTAAGTCTATCAAACCTCCTTGCCATCGGTGATAGCTTTTCCTCAAGCTCATCTTGATGTTTGGCATGGGGTTCTCGAACTCTCTAGTTTTCTGGGTTTTATCTTTGGCTTTTTAAAGCCACATTTTTACTCGATGAAGAATCATCTTTCTTTGTCGACCTTTTTGGATTTCTTATCAATTACAAATTCATAGGCTTTTCAAATTTCGAGAGAAGACTTGTTGATATGGCATTGAACTAATGTTCTTGGTGTTTTCAATCACCCTTTGCATGAATATCCCATTTCTTAGAAAGACCTCTAAGAATTTTCAATGCCACTTCTCTTTGTGGATATTTTTTCCAAGTGCATTTAGATCATTCATGATCTTTAGTGAATCGACTTCCAATTTGTCTATTGATTCACCATCATCCATTTCAAAACTATCAAACTTTCCAATTGCCTTTGAAAGTTTGTTTTTTTTATATGATCGTGCCTTGGCACATTCTGACTAGTGTATCCCAAATCTCTTTAGAATATTATGGTGAGAAATCATTCCCACCACACCATCATCAATTGTCTTTGTATAGTGTGTCTTTTGCAATGTAGTCTAGATTGACTAACTTTCTCTCCTCAGAGTCGGGTTGGTCATCGGACTTAGGAAATTCTGCTCTAGGATCAATTCTCTCATCTTACGCTTTCCTCTGGGATTCACCACAATAAATTGGAATGGTCCTAGAGAGACCACTCTCCACATACGCTCATGTTTGGAATCTGAGATGAGCTGCATTCTCAGACTCCATAGATCATAGTTCTCCTTTGAGAACATGGGAAGTTTTTAGAAGATATTTTTATGACCTTTTGAAAAGAAAAAAATTTCAAACAAATAAGATCGATTCGGATAGACCCACAAGTATTTTTGAAAATAAAACTTTGGTCAACACAAAGTAGTGGTCAAGTTGAACCCACCGCTCGATACAACTTGTTGGTCGGTTCAACGAGTCTTACACGTGTATGGGGGAATACACGTGTTGATGTTTTAAACTTTTTTTTCTTCGAGGTCGGCTTGGGGTCGATAATCTCAAGATTAGGTTCGAGAAGACAGATCGCGCTCTCGAGTCAAAGTCTCTCGAGACGGTGATCCCGAGTCGCTTTTCAGATACCTCGGATAATCCCAACCGAGTCCTGAGTGACAGAGATCCTGAGTTGCTTGGATCAGATAACTAACTTACTGAATCCTCAGAAGATAGTTCAGTTTGGTAACTATCTGTTCTAGCTACTCAGTCGTGCAGAATGGTTGGCCCTTAGTTTATACTCGTTTTAAGCTTTGCTGAAAACCTTCCCTTTATGAAATAGTGATTAGGCTGTGATTCACTTATGCAACTTCAGTGGATTGATTCCAACTGAATATCAGTGAAAAGTATGCTTTCAAAAATCAAGTCAATGCAAAGGGTTAGGATATCTTGACTAAGCATTGGTATTTCTTATCAAGCTAGGCTTAGTATAGTGAGCTCTCTTCAATATAGAAGCACTTGGAAAATTCTAAGTTTTTCGAGTGCTTTAACTTTTGCAAGAATAAGCTTGAGCTCTTGAGTTGCGTATAAATTTCCCGTAACCTTACAATGTAGAGGGTCACCAGTATTTATAGGCATACACCAAGGTCACTCTTGAAAACTATCCATTGGAGAGATAGCATCGTGAGTTTCCTCTTAAGGTGTGTGAGAAATGGCTATATTTAGGGTTTGAACCTCCCTAATACGTTTTAGGCAATAGCCTTTCATGTAGCCGGTCTTCACTTTTTGTAGTCTGGAACTTTTGTACATCTGACATCTTTTTTTGACGACACATCATTTGTCGATTGTCGGTATGGTGCAGATGTCGTCTTCCTCTTTTTGACTTTTGTCTCCGGTTAAAGGTAGACACCTTCAGCGACACTTTTTGGTTACAAACTCGAGTTTGATATAACCTTAACAAACGCCGACTTAGTTCCTTTTGTCTGCATTTGAATGTCTTGGCAATATCTAACTTTCTAAGGAATCGCGATCTTCTCAGTATTGCATCCTTCAGATAGATTTTTTCAGTGCCTCGGAACATTCAAGTTCATACTGAGCATTGAGTACTTTCTTTGAGTCTTGATTAATTCTTTGTGCCTTGATATTCTTGATCTTGATTCTCGATCTTGATCTTGCGTCTTCATAGTCTTCTGAGTCTTCAGGGTCTTCTAAGTCTTCAGGGTCTTCTGAATCTTTGTAGTTTATCTTGGTGATGTCTTTGAGTCTTCGTCTTGAGTCTTGATTTACTCGATATCATCTTGAGTCTTGATATCTCGATTTTCATCTGAAACTTGGATACTTGAAACATATCTTGAGTTCTTGAGTCTTCAGAACCTATCCTGAACTATATCTGCTGACTATACATTTTGCAGATAACATCCTGAGTACTCTAAAACTGAATCCTGACTCAACTATCAAGATCATTCTAAACATGTCATACTTAGGGGTTTTGGGATCTTAATCAAAATCATATATCTTTATTAAATTCATCTCCCAACAAAATGATTTAAGCAATCAATATTTTCGTCCATGGTGAAGCTTTTTTGTCCAACTACCCTCATCCATGACCCATACTATTTTTTGTCAGTGTTATTTTCATCAAAACAATCTTTTCTTATGTTGTCGAGACAACCACAATAGTATCAAAAATTGGCTAAGTTTTCATTCCTTAAGATGACCAGGCATTTTGATCCATCGATACATGATGTCCTCCATTGGCACAAATTGTTGGACACATCGATGAGTGCTCGAATCCGCATGCAATGTACATAAGTCACACTGTCGTATTCGATATTCACATCAATGACCTCGCCTAATTTTCTTCCCCTAAACTCGTCTACACCTATTTTTAAAAGCGGAAATGGAAGTTGACCCGGTCAGTCTTAACTCTTTTGGTCAGACCGGGTTCGATCGGGTCTGACCATTATTAAAGCGATTGAGCCGGTATGATGTCATAATTACATAATATATAATTAAATATATAAATTTTGATAAAAATAAGTAAATATACATTTAATACTATAATTTAAAGTTTAACTTAACAATCTTGATCAAATGCAAAAATACTAAAATAAATATGTAAATAAATGTTTTAATATGGTTTATTTAATTAGTAATAACTAAAATTTTGAATTCTTAAATCCTAAATTTAACTAATTAAATTTAAGTCCAATAATTTACAACCAAATTTAAAAATGTCCAAGCCCATCAGAGTAGTATTTTCAAAAAGCCCAACAGTTTAATTTTAAAAAAAAACTATTAAAGTTAGTATTTAAGATACAAAACCCTAATTTAATATCACCTCACAAAATTAGTTCCAAGGCTGCGCCTCCCTCTTACAATTCCGCAGCCTTCCCACAATTTCCCTCTTACAATTCCTTCATGATGAGAATACGACTCACTTTTTGCAAGCAATACAAACTGATTTTTTGTGGTGGTGTTCAATATAAGAATATGTCGGCGTCACCACCGGAATGAAGAGTTCGCAGCGAGCCAAAATCCTTTTTTTTTAAATAAAGTGAAATCGGCGAACCACCGGTCACCGGTTCGCTCTATTTTTAGTCGTTTCTGGCGGTTTGTGGCCAAATCAACCGTTGGCCGGTTCAATGTATCAAAATGGGCAGGTAACTTAACTGAGTAGCTGTCGGACCGGTTGTACCAGCATACCTGATCCGCCTTTTAAAACATAGGCCTACACCCTTGGTCATAGCTCAGATCTAAAGACCGTGGGCTTGTAACAAGTTAATTAGTTCATATATCAAATTATAAATCTTAAAAAGAAATATTTGTAATTGATAAACACCCAAAAAATCATAAATGTATATGCAATTAACCCTTTTTTCAAAGGGAAAAAAATCCTAGTTTAATTATAATCTTCTCCATCATAATCTTTCTTTATTATTTTTATTAGGAAAACAAGCTCACAATCCAATTGGGATTCAATTAAAATCATCTCCTATACATACACAAGCTAAGCATGCTTTTAACACACATACACACACACATATATATATTAGTTGTAAAGTCGTATTGCTTCTTAACTCGCCTTGGATCTGCTCTGAACCTTAAGATAAACCGAGAAGGCTTGGACTTTTTCTGTTATGGATGTGTGGCAACAACCCCCTGATTCTCAACCTCTAGTGGCTCACTTCTGCTGAAAGGTCAATTCTGGACTAATATTGATACTATTATGTATTGTTAGTTTCTCACATTATTTGTTTCACCACAACCTCTCGTGTTAAGATTTCCTTGACTTTGTAATAATAATATCAAATTCTTGATTGGAATTTGTTCTGTATTAAAAATTATGGGAAGTAATAATTCTTTGCGTTGAAAACTTATGATGCTTTAGTTAGAATTATAAGTGTAACGACAACTTTCGTGTATTGAATAAAAAAACACGAAATGAAATAACAAGTCAATTTTCTCTAAATTTAAATATAGAAAATTGAGGATTAAAATCTCTAATCCAATTCTCCTCTTCAAACTTTAACCTTGAATTGAATGACTTTGTGGAGAAATCCCCACTTTGATATTGCTTGGGGTCAGATGTGGGGATCTATAAATTTAATCCAATGGCGGGACACCTTGTTTTGGATCAACATTATTCTTGAAGACTCTCTGGATGAATGCCTTTGAATTTGATGAAGAACACTTTTGAATCTTCGAAGATCACCTTTGAATTTTCAAAGATGTTTTTTTGGAGGAAACACTGATCAGAGGGTTACACAACATGATTCCGAAACAAATGTTGCTTCTTGAAGATTTGTATGACGAACACCTTTGAAGCTCCTTCGAATCTTCAAAAATCCTTTGAATATTTAAGAACGTCTTCGTGGAGAAACACCGATCAAAGGAGTTCAAAGAAAGACTGCGCTTGCAGCATCAACGGGAAAAAGAAAACAAGATCCAAAAATACGATGTTATTCTGCTCTGAGAACCATTCCGGGTGCACAACCTTCAATTAAAAGTGTCCTTATAAGTGAAGAAGCTTTGCATAATGCTGATATGGTCGTTGTTAGATTTGTCTATAATGAATGCATTCTTCCAAATGTTGTAAATTCTACTTATTTTAAGCAAATGGTCGATGTTATTGCTTCTTTTGGTCCTAGTTATAAGTTACCTAAATATAACCAATTGAGAGTAAATTTAAAGAGATGAAAAAATGAAGTTCAATTGTTGGTTGATAGTTACCGATTTACTTGGGAAGGATGGGGTTGCAATATTATGGATGTTGGTTGACTAGATAGATCAAATAGATAACATTTAAATTTCATGGTTTATTGTAAGAAATGAATAATATTTGTGAAATCAGTTAATGCTTCTGATATCGTGAAAGATGCAAGCACACTTTGTAATTTATTTGTGGAGTTGGTTGATTTGGTTGGAACAAAGAATATTATTCATTTTGTAACTGGCAATGGACCTAACTACAAAGTTATTAGTGCCTTGCTTAATGATAAGTATTCTTCCATCTAGTGGTCACCTTGTGTTGCACATTGTTTAAATTTGCTACTTGGCGATATTGGCAAGATGGAGCTTGTTAATGGCCTTGCAACAAGGGCATCTTTAGTGACAAAGTTTGTAAAACTAAGTGCATTTTGGCAGTAGTTCTTGATTTAAAATTTCTGAGTGATTCCGCGATTATAGTAGGTGTTGTTGCTCCACTTATACGTGTATTACGTATAATGGATATTGATCAGAGGCCTTTTATTGGTTATGTCTATGACGGAATATATCGGGCAACGAAGGCAATAAAGTATGTATTTAGGCATAAGAGAAGATTGTACAAGCCCTTCATGAATATTATCAAGACAAGATGGGACAAACAACTTCGATGCGACATTCACGCTGCAGCTTATGTTCTGAACCCTACTTTTGCATATGATAGGGAAAAGATATGCAAAAAGAAAGAAATAATGGATGATTTTGTTGAGATGGTCACAACCTTGATTGGAGATAGAAGTATTCAAAGGAAGTGCATTGATGAAGTGGGTATTTTTCAAGAGAGAATTGGAAGCTTTGGTTGATCACTTGCTTTGGAATCATCAAATATTATGCAGCTGGTATGTGTTAATGTAAACCACCCCGGCCTTATCCTTTTTGCCAAGCTGGATCGAGTTGGCCTCTTGTGCCACAACATTTATGGGTAAGCACACCCTGTGTGCATTCTCCATCTCCCTCAGCTCGACTTTCATTCATCTTTTGGATAGCGAGGTCGAGGCGAGTAGTCTGCCAATTTCCCCTAGGGGAGATAGGGTATGAATCACCCGGCCTTCGACGTTCTCTAGCATGGGAGGCATGAGACGTTCGTTTCTTCATCCCTCTTGATTTTGGCAATTTGGGTCTCCTCTTGCCTGCGAGCTACATGTTGTTGGCGGTTTGCCTCAGCTTTCTTCTGGTCGTCGACCTGCTGAAGTCGCTTGACGAACTCATCTAGGAGACCATCCTCGTAGAGCCTCCATAGTTGCCTCAACAAATCCCTGCATTCGGTGGTGTTGTGGCTCGTCCCTTCGTGGTAGTGGCAAAACATATTGGGGTTTTGCTTTCCATTGTCCTTGATCTGATTGAAGACATGTCCAACTGACATGCCCAGGATCTCTACCAGCTTGACCACAATGGTATCCTCAAATGCCTTGAAATTCCGGGTGCCTTGTAGTGTCCGCCCATTTTCTTGTTATGCTTCTTGGGCTCACTGCCCTCCCCATGTTCGTATAACCTTGATGCGAGTAGCTCGACGGTATATATTATGTTGCCTGCTCGCTGTCGAAAGTCAGCATTGCTCGCGGAGTAGTTGGTGGTCATTTGCCTCCACAGTTTAGTTCCCATTTTGAGTTCGCACACCGCTCCGAGGACCTTGGCTTCGTCGCCTAGGGTTCACCCTCCAATATGAGCTTGTCCATCCTCTCTACATAGGCCCGATCTAACCCATTATTGGTCTGCTTAGTGTTCAACAAGCATTGCTTGGTGGCAGGTGGAGGTGCCATCAAGGAGAAATGGCTCAAAAATAACTTCACCAGATGTTCGAAAGAGTCAATGGAGTAGGGTGTCAGCGACGTGAACCACATATGTGCCTAGTCGCCCAAAGTCAGTGGGAAAAGCCGGCACTTGGTGGCGTCTGAGGCTCCCACCGAAGCCATGTAGGAATTATACTTCCCTATATGAGCTCAGCGAATCGGTATCGCCGTTGTAGTGGTCGATCGACGTAGTGTGGATCTTCTCCTACATGTGGGCCAACGTCACCATCGATCCGAATGAGGAGGCCAGAATAACTGGGGAGGCATTGGTGTTGCATCCCTCCGTCAGGTTGTCCATGCATTCCAGGAGTGCTTGGACTGTCCGGGCTAGGGCCGCAATCTACCTGTCTCGAGGGTCGGTGGATGGCAATGGTGGGGCAGCCTGCTGACCGAGGCGGCTAAGGACAGGTCCCCTTGGTCCTCCGACATGTCCTTTGAGGGCAATGGCGAGGTCGAGATCGTCATCCAATCCTTCCTCCATCAGGTCTTGGTGGGAATTCATCTCACACTCTACCTAATGCAGTTTCTTTCTGCCCCGGCTTTCTCCAAGTGGTCGAAAGCATTTTGAGACTCGTCTTGGTGTTCTTCGCAGGGGAGGTGGTAATCCTTCAAGTTCACCACCACGGTGACCCGCAGGGCTAGTTGGCCAACAAACCTTCCCTCCTGGTCCACCGTAGCTTTGCCTTTGGAGGCACTGGCTTTCCGAGCGATCTTTTGGATTTGCTGTTGAGTCTCTAGTCCATCAAAGGTTAATTGTCTCTTGCGGAGGAGAGCTAACATGACCCTCTCATCCTCCAGGGTCCTAATGAGGTTTCCCCAGTCCAGGTCCACAACAAGGGCTAATCACATGGCTACAACACTAACTAACAAACAACATGCCATCCACATATATGAGCAAGAAGAAAAAGGCATGAAAGATTTACACTTGAAATAAAGACAATGATCGTAAGCACCCCTTTTCAAAGTTTAAGGATTTCACGCAATCATCAAATTTCTTATTCCATTGCCTAGGTGATTGTTTCAAACCATACAATGATTTTTTTTTCTTTCAAAAGACACACATGATGCTCATGCTTTGGATCCATAAAGCCCTCAGATTGTTTCATATAAATGCTTTTATTTAAATCTACATGCAAAAATGCAGTTTTCACATCCATTTGTTTCAACTCCCAATTATAATGAGCAACAGAGCAAACATGACACACACAATATAATATATTTCACTATAATCCCCACCATTTCTTCTTGTGCAAACCCATCAGCCACAAGTCTATCTTTAAATCTAATGGTATCAATTCGTCTTTTTACCTTAAACAACCACTTACAGTCAACAACTAAACAATTAGAAAGTTTAGAAACAAGCCCCCATGTTTGATTTACAATCACAGATCTCATTTCATATTTCACATCATTCGTCCATTGATTAACATTCATATGTAAATGCATCCTTGTAAGACTTAGGCTCATTTACGTTTACATCAAAAACATTGAAAGTTTGCATGTCAATATTTTAATCATCAAACCTAAGAGGTCTTGTAACATTCTCCTTGCTTGTTTCCTCATTTATAATATCAAAGCATCATCATTATCTTCAAGCTTAGGGATACTAGATTCCACCTCACTAGGTGTAGTTTTCACATTAGGTAATGAGACATTAACAA
Organism: Stenogyne calaminthoides; assembly: GCA_037126765.1. NCBI lineage: Eukaryota > Viridiplantae > Streptophyta > Magnoliopsida > Lamiales > Lamiaceae > Stenogyne > Stenogyne calaminthoides. The sequence continues at coordinate 23,645,972 of JBBCBC010000006.1, forward strand.
TCAAACAATGAAAATCATACTTATTAAAAGTAGCACTCCTACTCATAATTATTTTATAGTCAGGTTTATTCATAGACCACATCCGGTATTTCTTAGTGCCATCAAGATAAGAAAAAGAAAAAGAAAATACATTTTTTAGCACGAGGTTCAAGTTTGTCAAGCTTTTAATGAACATAAGCAACACAACTGAACACTTTCAAATAACTGAAACCAATCTTTTTACTACTAAAGAAACACTAAGAACATTTATCATTCAAAGGTACAAAATAAAACGATTCATCAAATACGCAGTAGTACACGCACCTTCATCCCAAAACTTTTTAGAGAGACCAAAGGTATCAAACATGCTCCTTACTATCTCCACCAAAAGTTCGGTCCATTCTTCCTACCATATCATTATGTTGTGGGGTATAAGTAATATCTTCCAGATGATATTGACTTATTAAAAAATATTTTGCGTTTTGAAGTTTTAAAAATAAAAATATAGCTTTCTTAATTGGCAAAGACGTGACATCTACTTGGCATCTTATGGAGACTCTAGTAGCCACATCATATTTAGTGTTATCAGAAATTAACCTAATATATCGAATTGTAGCAATTAATTATTTCATGTATTGAATAACAAATTAAAAAAAATACTATATATTGTAATTAATAAACATCATAAATCACAAATTTTGATATTAACTTAAGGATCGTGCAAAGATCTATATCAATAGTATCCTGTGGATCTTTTACAAACACAAATAGGAGATTACTGAGAAATTCCATAGTCCATGAGTTAACCTGAAAAAAGCTTTTAAGCCCAGAAAACGCCTGCGCCTATTCATCGGCATTAAGGCAACAAGGGCTAGCCGACATAGTTAACTCATGAATATCACTGGAAAGCTCAAACCTACTGGTTAAACCAACTCTACCTTTGATATATCAAATTACAAATCATTACAGGAATATAATTCCAAATGCACATGATAGTAGAGTATATTTAAGTCAGGTCATGATTCAATACAAGTATTCTAGCCGACCATTGAGGCGGCAATCAACATAAATAAAAATTTAAAATACAGAATTTAAATAACAATATACCTTTAAAAAGCCACAAGCAAAACCCAGTTTATGAACAATAATATTACAAGGTTACAAGGTTGCACACAAGAGAGGGATTTAGAGAGAGAAAGAGGGGGCGAGTCTAAACTCGAGCGTGCCTCGGAAAGGAAAATACAAGCCTATTTATAGATGAAAGAGCCGGACATCAAACCCCGGATTTCAAAATAAAAAAGAAATAGTGCAGAAAAAACAAAGCCACAAAAAGACAAAAAAGTTTGAATAGTAATTACTATTCATGAACAGTACTTTATCTGCTGATGCAAGCAGTGACGAAATTTGATTTTGTCTGAAATTGTAGCCACATTTTGCTGGAATGTGCTAAATCAAAGTCTTCTCTAAATCGCCATTAGTGAAACTTGTTTCTTCATAAGAATTAGAGTCTTCTTAAATCCTTTTAAGGAATGAGGATAATGTCTTTCTTCATCAATATCATTTCTGTATCTCATTTTTTCCAGTGCAGGAATACATATTTCAAGAATCTTAATTTTCTTCTTCAGAACTTTGAGATAATTTTTATCTCGGATTTCATTATTATTTTCATCAAAAATAACATGAAAAGGGACCTTCCATATATTAGAAACTGGCATTAGTTTGGAGCTATTTAGATATAATCTCCAATCTTCCATTAACACTTTCTTTCTTTAAGTTTCTCTTTAAGAGAATTTCTCAAAAGATCAAAACTTTCTTGAAGAGAAAAGTCTTGATAGTCTTCATTTGGGTCCTGAGCATCTTGTAATTCAGAACCGGAGATCATAGAGACATCTGATTTTGAATCAGAAAAATCAATATCATTGAATAAATCTTTTTTGATATGATCCATATAAAGATCCATAATTTTTTCCTTGGGAAATAAACCAACATATTTCTTAGAATAGAAAATGAAGAAAGACTATTTGAAGTCTTTTCACCAGAAGACTTTTTATATTCTTCTATTTTGGATTTAATCCTATTGATATTTTCCTGCAAAGGTGACTCATGGGAGCCAGGAGTAATAACATTTAAGTTATTCCAAAATCTCGTAGTATGGATCCTCCATAAACTTGGTATACCATCTTCAGTATAACTGAATTCTGGTCTCCATTTCCAGACCCATGGGATTCCGGAATCAACAAAAAACATACAAATAGTCTTACTACTTGTATTATGAGTTTTTAAGGAAGAAAAATTTATAGAATATTCTTCCAATAGAGATTTAATCTCTTCAGGCAAAATATCTGCCATAGTACCAAAATTTCCCCACCAGGAAAAAAGCCAATTAGGAATTTGATTCCTACTGATATTATCACAAATTTTTATCAGCCAAGTATGCGAATGCTTAGCATTCTGATAAAATAAAGTTTTATAAAAACTTTGTAAACAATCCCAATAATTGTATTGGTAAGTTGTTTTATTGACTTCATTAGTCAAGCTTCTCTCAGTAAAAGGAGAAATAGCCCATTCTTGGATGGAGATGATCTTTTTAATGATAAATTTAGAGTAATTTATCACTTTACTCTTAGAAGGGAAATGTTGAATATCAACTCTTCCAAGGCTGATGAAGATATTTTCATAAAATCCTCTAGACTTGTAAGTTTCCACATTCCAACTATTAGTTGGAAAATACTTATCCATAAGAATCCATGGGGACTCTTTGAATTTTTCATCATCATCTTCGATGACAAGAATCAATTCTCTCTTGGGAGAATCAAAGAATTTGTATTCTTTCTGAGCAACTGAAGAGTATGACTCTTCATCATCAGGTTTTGAAGGATTGTCCTGAACCTGAATATTCCTGCTTCGTTGTTTGAGGAATTCTTGAAATTCCTTATCAAAATTTTCTCCTTTTGAAGAAGAACCACTTCCAGAAATATTCTGGTTGAAAAGAGATTTCTTCCCATGTTGTATAATTGGAGGATGGCCTCTTCCTCCTCTTCCTCTATAAGAGGAATAAGGATTCCTTCCAGCATGACTCATTTCTATCATGAAGAAATAAATTCACGAGTTAAAAAATCTGGAAGATGATTATCCTTCCCTTGCTTATAAACAATATCAAAATCAAAATAAGCAAGATGCGATTGCCATCGGGAAAACATTTGTTTAGAAACATTATGTTCAAAATCTTTGAAGAGCATAAAAGTAGCAGCCCTGCAATCAGTTTTAATAGTAAATTTCTGATTATATAAATTATCCTGAAATTTAAGGACACATTTAACAATAGCAAGAATTTCTTTAGCAGTAGCAGAATAATTTTTCTGACTATTATTTCATTTACCAGAATAAAATCTAATGATATAATCCTTTTTATTATCAGGATTAATTTTTTTAAGAATACCTCCATACCCCAAATCTGAGGCATCAGTTTCAACAATTTTTTCCCAAAAGGGATTAGCCAGCATAAGACAAGGAATATTTTTGACCTTATCTTTTATTCTGATAACAGCCTTAGTATGATCATCATTCCAAGGAGAGGGATTCTTTTTAAGTCTATCATATAAGATAGCGGAATCTTTAGCAAGATTCTTAATATAAGAAGACACATAATTAAGGCTTCCTAAGAATCTTTGTAACTGAGTTTTATCAGTTATAATATCAGGGAATTTATTACCAAATTCAATACTTCTTTGAATTGGAATAATATTTCCTTTATCAATAATATGACCAAGAAATTTTATTTTAATCTGAAATAAAACCGTTTTAGGTTTTGAGATGACAAGACCATTTTTAATGACTAAATTTTTAAACATATCAAAATGTTTAAAATGTATTTCAATAACTTTAGAAAATACAAGAATGTCATCAATATAAACAATAATGAAATCACTATAAGGATTAAAAATGTCATTCATAATTTGTTGAAATTCAGACGGAGCATTTTTAAGCCCAAAAGGCATAACAGTCCATTCATAATGACCAAATGGTACATTAAAGGCAGTTTTATACCTATCAGGTTGATTAATCTGAATTTGCCAAAATCTTGATTTTAAATCAAATTTAGAGAAAATAAGAGCATTGACTAATCTGTCAAGAAGATCCTTTTTATTAGGAATAGGATGACTAATCCATTTTAAAACCTTATTAAGAGGTTTGTAATTGTAGGTCCCGAACGGGTTTTGTGAGGACAGAAGTCTAGAGGGGAGGGGTGAATAGACTTCTGAAAACTTTTTGTGCAGATCAGGTGTGATGGCAGATAGCCTGATCAGAGTGCGAGTGAATCAGTTTGGACTGATAACCAACTTACTAATCGCCTGAAGGCAGATCAGTTCGGTAACTATCAGTTTAACTGATGTGTGCGGAAGCTAAGTTTTACCCGTGTGAAAAACCAGTTTTGATAAATCAGATTCCAAAGTTAGTCTTTTAACCAGTTGACTGAAGTGTCAAGCTTGATCAGATCAGAAGCTTGGTGCTAGCTGATCTCAACTTAGAATATGTATGCTGCTTTAAAAGTTGTGTGCGATTGTGTAAACAGTTAATCAAAGCAGTAAAGGCACACAAGATTTATAGTGGTTCGGACAAACCAGTCCTACGTCCACTCTTCCCTATCACAAGGGGCACCAACTTAACCAACTGGACTTAGATTTTTGTGTTAGTCCAACACAGTACACCGACAGATATTTAAGGAGTTATCACTCAACCGATCCCAGAAATCAGAACTAGAAACCCTAGTCTGAAATCTTGCTAAACAACTTAACCTAACTTTGGGTTTGGATAAGATTGTTTTGGTTCCAACTATGAAATCTTTTCTAGTGTTTAAGATAGCCTATCAGCTAGATGAAAAGATTTCTATGCTAAGAACTTATGGGATGAACACTATAAAAATTAACTTCAAGTTCGTGTTCTTCGTGCGGAAATCTGATAATTGCTTGAGCTTCTTGATCGTTTCATGGTTTCCGTGTCTCCACTCTGAAGTGTGATCCCATATTTATAGACCTTGAAATCAAAGAGCCGTTGGAGAGTAATTCAAATTTCAGGCTATATTTGGTAGACTTGCAGGATTGATTGATGTGGCGTCTAAAAGCGGCATGGCCGAAAAGCGTGAATTTGTATTTTATAGCGTTAGAGAGCGGCACCAAATCCCGTAATTGCCGGGCTCCGATCATACGTGTCTCGTCCCTTATTGGTTACAGACGACTTTTTCGGTGTTGTTCTTCCAACAAAGGTTGGCATTCTTCTTGTTCGGATCATCGACGTATGACTAGGTGAAACATCGGTTTTTCACTGGGAAATGATCGATCGGTCCAAGATCGATCTACACGATGGAGTCTTCGATGCGGTTGACTTAGCTTCAACTAGCGATTTTACCGATGTAGATCTTCCGTCCGATCTTCGGAAGTCATCGATCTTCAAGTATTCGAGTTTGAGCTTTATAACTTCGGTGAGATATCGACTAGATCGGATCGATCGATCTTGTTCTTCTCTTGCATTCGGCTCGTCGGGATATCAATTTTGTTCTTCATATCTTGGTCGACCTATACATATTGAGGTTCCCTCAATATGTGACCTATCTATTACATCGGTTGTTCTATCATGATAATTATCAACCGGTATTCTATAAACGGTAATATAAACATCGATTAATTATGTGTCCGATCGGGTCCTATTACATGTGTTTTTGGAACTTTTATCAAAACTATAAATTTCCCAACAATTTCCCCTTTTTGATAAAACCAAAACACACGAGAAACCAAAAACACGGTTGATAAATATAGAACACTAAAGAGCACATAATCAGAAGACAATGAGATTTTGTCTTAGGATCAGAAAATAAACTTTTCTCATTAGATATGTCGATTACATGTTACATCAGAAAAGTTTGAATTTAAAAACAGTTGATCCTGAGAAGTCTTCTGATTTTTCACTCTTTAGGCTTGTATCCTTACGCATCTCTCTTTGATCTTTGAGGTACGTTGAAAAAATCGATAAAGTTTCCATTTGACATCATTGGTCCTGGCGAGGATCGATTTATATGCGTTTTGCTCGGGATGTCAAAATAGAATCTCTGAATGTCAGTCTGTCAAATGAGTCATCTGCCTTCTTCGAGTAATCCAACAGATCATACTCTTGGCAAGATATTTTTGCATTGATAATTTTGGCCTCATTTTCCAGATACTTCATAAAATCTGGATATTTATTTTCTAACCAGTTGAGGAATTCATCATCGGAGATTCTTCTTGTGGAACAAGATCAAGAACAAAAGCATCCGAAGCCATTCATTCACGATCTTATTCCATTCCTCAAACCTCTTAGCATGTGCAGCAGTTTTTGGAATGATCTCATCAATTCTTGCTGGCAGCTGAGGTTCTGGTACAGATTTTCCAGCCTTTCCTTTCTTCGCTCTCGATCTGAATCTCTTCTTCAGATTTTCTGCCTCTGTCAATTTATCTTCCCTTCTTTCTTCTTCGCTTTTTCGGGCCTCTTCAAAGAATCGCTCTTTGGGCCGATTTACCTTTATCGATTCAGATCGGCCGTGTCTGGTTTGTCTTCTTGTGACTATCTTAATCCGAGTGGTAAAGCACAGATTGTGATGTCCCAAAGACCATGCAACTAACTTTCTTGCCTTTGACTTTTCCATCTTTTAGGAGACTTCGTTAGCAAAGAGATCCAAATGGTCTAGTCTTTGTCCATAGGCTTCAAGGGTGCGAATCGGGTCTTCGTTGTTACGATCATGTCGAGTTGGTTTCTTCTCTGTCCTTCCCCTTTTTGGTTTGATCAAAAAAAGAGTAGTGAGTGGGAAGTCGAGATCCAAAGTCGCCCGATATCGCCTCGTTGAGAGATGCAACAGATAAACCTTGAGCTTGAGCAGTTAGATTTTGAACCTTCGAGATCAGCTCAGTCTTGACAGATTCCATGGCAGAAGAGAGTGTAATAATCGGTTTGTCAAGTTTCTCTTACATCAATTCTAGCTTTTCGGTGAGCATCGAAAAAAACTTATTGTTGATCCACACAGATCAACTTGTCATCAATCGATTTTATAAGTTCGGCGGAACCACGGTGGTCACAATTTGGGAGAACCGGTCTTTGATTGCCTCAATACGGGAAATAGCAATTCCCTTTGATCTGTTATTTCTTTGAGGCCAATCTGCCTACGATTAGCTATCACTCCCTAAACTTCTTCTTTTTCGGGAGATCTTTGAGACAAGATCGATCTCCGAAGTTGATCGTGATGATGTGAGATGTTGGAATGTTTTTGCGTCGTCACGGATCTCTTTCGATTGTTTGCGCCTCCGGTGGTTGGTCATGAAGCTGCGGCACAGTTCCACTATCATCGGCTGACTCTGCATCCTTCATTGTAGAATCTGCTTCAGAGCTTCTTGGCGATCTCCGATTCGCCTTGTTGATCAACCTGACTTCACCGTGGATCAAAGCTTTGATAGATTGATAGTTATTAGCTCGGTGGTGATCCTACTTTAGCAGATTTCCTCATATCGAAATCAAAATCGCAAACTCATCGGCAAAGACCGCCCATCTGTTCAATAATCATTATAAAATCGAGAAGCTTTTTAATCGAAGATCTCTCGGTGAGGATTTCCATAACTTCCTCTCTAATAGCGGGATGGGCGACCCGATTACGGATATATCTCATCAATTTCTCGTTGATTTGCATTTCGACCATTTTTCCCCTGTGATGGTCTTTGATGATCTAGACTCGGGGAATTATGCATCAGATTCGGAGTTGATGAGATGTGGAGAGTTGTGGTGGTGCTTGAGTAGGCGGGGAGTTGTCCGATTGGCTCGACTGCCGAGAGGTTACATTTGTAGAGGCGAGTGCGCGCAGTTAGTTCCCAACGAGTAAGCTTTCCGGTTCTCGGTGATGTAGTTTCGGGTTAGGTGGGTAGGTGGGAGAGAAGGAGAAACATGCTTTCGGTGACCCGATGTAGTCTGGCGGTGAATCTCTTTCGAGTTGGAGGAGAAAAAGATCGTTCGTCTCGTGCTTCTTCCTCGAGAATGTTACAGCGAGCTCTCGGCTTGAGAAGCCGCTGTCGATTTTCACGATTTTTGTGGTGCATCAGTACATTAAGGCGCTCCTTCTTTATCGACTCATCTTCTAGAAAGAGTCATGGAGGCACCTTAGCCTTCTTGACCTCTTCTCACAGGCCTTCACGGTTTTTTTTTCTTTTTTCGGGGGGCATCCGGTGGTGTGGGAGGAAATTTCGCTTTCCTTGCTTTTTCCTTTCTTGACTTTGGAGGGTGGGCTTCATATCATCATCGGTGGCCCATATATGGCTGAAGTTGTTGTGAGGAAGGCCTTGTAGGACTTCAGTCCATTCTGGTCCCATTCAGCGTTTGGCAGTTTGTCTTTCAAGATAACTGCAACCTTGTTGAGATTGCAGATCCTCTTCTTCAGATAGACCTGCCTCCATTCATTAACTCCAAATTTCTCATGTTCTTGGAGTAGAATGACCTTTAGGAACCCATGCCAATTGATGTTCTTGGCTTCATCAATTATTGCGACCATGTTATGCGGTTTGGCGGATGTAAGAGCATGAAATTTGAGCGAAATACCCATGATTGTTTTTGACAATATGTCAAACAACAGTCGGTATTTCCTGGGGTCTGATGTTTGTCAGCCTCTCTGAAGAGTTCATTTCTGATCAGCTCATCTTCATTCTCCCTGTAGTGAGCAGGCGAGATTCGTCCTTTTGGCAAGCTGAACAGACGAGTTATGTCCGCGTTCGTCAGTCTGATCTCTTCTCCGTTGACTGACGAAAGTAGTTCTTCTCCCGGAGCGTCCGTATCCACTCTTAAATTCCTTAGGAATTCAAGTGCTTCATACTGCATCATTGGATTGCAGTGAGCAGCGCAATATTTCTCAAGACCTCCTTTCTTCAGAATTTGCTCCACTTCCATTGATTCCGGATCCCGAGTGATATCAAACTGCACGAACTTGTCATCGACAATCTTCGTTGCCAGTTCCGCATAATTGCACATTATCTTTCCCATACCATGAGTGGCCATCTACAATAAGATAGACTTGATTAAAGTTATGCATAAACATGAAGATATCATATATTGATTATCAGACCTATACACAGGCCTGGTAACCGATAAACACATGCGGAAACCAAGAAACAATAAAGCATAACACAGGATACCATCGATTGACAAAATCTTTAAGATCAATGGATTTTAAGGAAAAAGATTCATCAAATAATCAGAAATTACCAGATTCTATAATTTTGAAACTTAAGAAAAACCCTTTGAATCGCAGAGAAGTAATCTGGAGAGTTTTCAGAAAATAAATCGCAAGTTTGTGAATGGGAAAACTCTGGTAGGGTTTTTGATGAACCTTATAAAGATGAGGAGGGAAAAAAGACAAGATTTGGAAGATCAACCGTTTGAAAAGATTAAACGATCCAGATTAAACGGTTTTGATCGTATGGTCAGGAAAAAGCACGTACGAAAACCTTTTGGATTTAAAAGCGCATTTTGTAGCAATTAATACAAGTACCCCACGTCCGCATTAAATGTTTTGCAGGGAATACGTCACAAAGGTAATGCGTACAGTAAGGCAAATAATATCAGATAAGATCAAATAAGTAAGCAAATAACAAGGGAAAAGAAAAGCGTATCTGGTTGACTGATATTGCAATCAGTCAATACCACTTGTAGGTCCTTGTAGTTGATTTCACTTGTTGATCTTAGTTTTCTGCCTAAACCTTATAATTTCCCAACTGATCTTTTCAACTGAACTGTCTGATTCCCTTTTTTTTTCTGATTCTCCTCGATCAGTTGAAGTTCCCCCTTCAACTGATATTCCAGATCTTTCCTTGACTGATATATCTGATTTGTTGAGATATTCAAGCTCAACTGATCTTCCTCATCTGATCAGTTTCGTATGTAATCAGATTTCTGTTGACCTAATCTGAATCTTCTCAGATCAAGCCAATTCTTGGGATAAGTGTTACCGCCAAAACTTAGTCTAGAATAGTAGTCTCTATTCCCTAAGTTGGCACGATTTGACATGCGTAATTATAGTCTGAATATTTCGATATGTCAATCCGCCGTAAATTTATCCAATTATCAGTCGCGTGATTTCTACACGCTGTCCTTGTGATGCAAATTTCTCTAAAAGGCTTTTTGAAGTCAAATTTGCATTTGTACCCTTGCTTGGCCTCTATAAATTGGACCAATGTTTTACACAACATAACCCATTCACCATACTTATCTTCTTTGTAGAATCATGTATCTGGTGAACCCTTATTTTGGTGAGAATTCCTAAAACACCTTTACCCCTTTTTCAATGATTTCAGCTTCTCAAATCAACCATGTGTGTCCCTTATCGTTGTTTTCATCGTCATCAAAGATTTCACATACAATTGTTTCTAAGCTTCTCTACCACCAAGGTGGCGGCTCTCATTGTCAAGAATCGAAAAACACCTCTCCTAACCGTATGCACCTTGTGTGTATATCGAGATGACAGAACTAGCATCAACAGACTACCGATATAAAACATGAGTTTGATATCTGGTGCGGATCATAACAACGGTGATCTTCGTATATCAACTCAATTTTTGCATGCAACACATGTGCCCATAAGGTCTTTGAACCACTTTCTTGGCTCATGTGCTCCATTTAATAGCTGGAGAGCCCATTGACTTCTGGTCTAAGGGCTCTGGCTTAAAAAATCCTATCAATGCCGCTCTCGCTCCCTCGGGTTTTAGCCCATTTAGTGGCTTTAGGATTATTTCAAAGCCTCTCTCACCCTTGTTAAGTGGGGGAAAATGAGAGCATCAGATTTAAAATATCTCTCTCTCCCGCTCTTCTTGGGTTAGGATGAGGGTTTAGGGTTATAGGTTTAGGGTGGTTTTCAGTTATGACTTATGTACTGACCTCCGGGTCCTTTGTACTTGTAACTTGTAATGTAAACGACCTTCGGTTTTTATCAATGAAAATTTCTATTATTCCATTGTTGTGTAAATTTTACGCTTTCTTATGCGATTGTAGGCTTTAATCTGTGAATCTTGCTTGTTGAATATCGACTTAATCGACTTACAAAGATGTAAAATAACCAAACCGATTTAATCGGATAATCCTTTTAAACCGGCGTTTCCTTTAATCGATAAACCTTAAATCGATCGATTCCTTTAAATCGATAACTTGTAAATCGATCGATTTCTCATATCGGTTCCTTGATCGATCTTCTTATCGATTGAGATATCAAATTCAATGATTCCTCTCACTTTGGTTAGTCTCTTAACCACCGGTGGTTACGGAGAACAATCCATCAAGCATTTTAGGTGCTTTTTTCTCCAAGATCTAGAAGCCCTAGCTCGTTGCACAATTCTCGAATCGATCTCGGCTAGTAGTGGCTTGGTTAGAATATCGACTTTCGTAAATCGGTGTGAATCTTTTCCATTCGATATTCTTCTTTTCAACATGATCTCTTATAAAATGATGTCGACATCCACATGCTTGCATCTTGTATGTAGAAACGAGGATTACGAGTGATTGCAATAGACTATTACTATCACGAATATAGGTACATTCTTAGCTACAATGTTATAATCCTCATTGCCGACTAAGCGGAGCGGTTGGGAGCAACAACTTCCTCGCTGGCCATATATTACGCTTGATAGTAGATGTCATGAATCGATGTCCGCTTTTTGAAAACCACGAGATCGGTTTTCTTCCTAAAAACCGACATGTTCGAGGTTGATTTTTACGTCAATCTTGCAACCTCCATAATCGTAATCGAGAATACCCACTAAGCTCTAGATTATCATCGATGGGTAAAATAAACCAAGGTTTCTTTGTCCCTTCAGATACTTAAGAATCCGCTTTTTTTGCTTCTATGTGGCTTTGCATTGGATTTACGAAATCGCACATACACCCTCTTGCAAAAAGGTGATATCCGGTTCCTTTGGCGGTCGGGTATAATAGAGATCCAATGAGAGCCCTATATTCTTTTACGATTTGTTTTTCGACCATCCTAAATGCGGATCCATCTTGAATCCGGTCATCATAGGAATTTTGGCTTCCTTGCAATTTTGAACTCCAAACTTAGCCAATAAATTCCTAGTGTACTTTGCTTGGCGGATGAATATCCCTTACGTACTTTTGCTTCACTTGTAGACCCAGAAAATAATTCATCTGACCCATCATGGACATCTCGAACTTCCCTTACATCGGTTTGTTGAATCTTTCACATAGACTCTTGTTGGGAGATCCGAAGATGATGTCGCCCACGAGATCCGAACCATCGAATATCTTCTCCATCTTCTATTCGAATAAGGTTACGTCCTTTGTTCCTTTAGTGAACCCTTTGTCGATCAAGAACCGAGAGAGTGTATCATACCGTGCTCGAGGAGCTTGTTTCGAGCCATAAAGAGCTTTTCTTAAGCGGTACACTTGGTTGCTTTTTTTTGAAGCACGGAGGTTGTTCGACATAAACTTCCTCTCTGCTAGTACCCCGTTTAAGAATGCACTTTTTACGTCCATCTCGATACAAGTGAACCCTCTGTGGGAAGCATATGCCGAAGCTTGGCCGAATGGCTTTTAGGCGAAGCGATCGTGTGCAAAGGTCTCATCATAATCAATTCCTTCGATTGTGAATACCCCTTAGCAACAAGTCTTGCCTTATTTACGGTGATGACATTTTTCTCATCTCTCTTGTTCTTGAAAACCCACTTTGTGCCAATTACGTCTTGATGATTTGGTACGTCCACGGTTCCCAAACTTGGTTTCTCTCGGAATCATTTCGGCTCCTCTGCATGGCTAGAATCCGACTTTGCGTCTTGTAGAGCTTTCTCTATTGTTGTTGGTTCCTTCATAGACAAATACTTGACAAAGAATACATGGCACTTTCACCAATCGATGTCTAGTTTTAACTTTATCGGATGGGTCTCCGATGATCGGATCGGTTGGATTTGGTTATCCAGTCCTTACATTACGACGGCGTCGGTTTGGAGAACATCATCCATTTCGATAAAGGTTCATTACTAGCGATCGAGGGTGGTGATTTATGATCCACTTGATAAGAACATGTCTCAGCTGATGTTGGACTCATCATGTGCTGATGTCTGTTCGTGGGAACTTCAGGTGTTCCCCCTGAACCGGATGGTTCGATTGATCTTATCTCGGTATGCCGAACTTCTTCATCGACAGTTTTTTGTACCTTAGGATCTGAATGATCTGGTGAATCAGCTAGATCTAGAATGTATACTGTTACGATTTCCGATCCTTTTTCCTTGATCGTTAGCTGATCCATTTTCTGAGCATCAGGTACAGATTGATCAGGTACGTCTTGTTCTGAAGCAGATTTCTCTTGTTCAGAGGATGCTTCATCAAAGACTACATGGGGTGTTTCTTCCACAACTAGGGTTAAATGCATTTGTAAACCCTGAAAGCCTTGCTAGATGAGGAATATCCTAAGAATATACCCTCATCGGCTTGGCCTCAAAAGTCTTCAACCTACTCTTCCCATTGTTGTGTATGAAACACTTACACCCCAAAAACATGGAAGTAAGAAACACGAGGTTTTCTGCCCTTCCACAGTTCATAGGGTGTTTTGTAGTGAGCCTTAGTCGGAAGACATCATTACGAGTATGACATGCGGTGTTGATTTATACGCTTTAAACGGCTTGGTATCGCATGTTAAATTTAACATCGTGCGGCGGCTTCTTTGAGAGTCTTGTTCCTCTGTTCTGCTACTCCATTCTGTTGTGGCGTTCTTGCAGCTGATGTCTCATGCTGTATACCAAACTTAGAGCAAAAATCAGTTATAAAAGAGTTAAGAAATTTTGTACCTTTATCTGGTCTGATTTTTACTACATTGACACCCTTCTCATTTTGTAATCTTTTTAGCATTTCGGGTATCTTCGTTTGTCGTCTCATTCTTCTTATGTAAGAATATTACCTGTAAACTTGGAATAGTCATCCACGATTACGAGTATATTTTCGTCGTCCGAGACCGACCGGTGTAATCGGTCGAATAGATCCATATGAAGCAATTGCGATTACTCTGCTTTGGATCGGTCGAGAATTCCTTTGAATGAAGCTTTGACTGTTTTTTCCTTCTAACTGCAAAGACATGTCCGATCCTTTGAAAATACTTCATTGGAAGTCCTTCCACTAGAGACATCCTTCTTTATCTTATTAAGAGTTTTAAAGTTCGGATGGCTCATTCTTTTGTCTTTAGAGCCAACTGCTACTTTTGGAACTCTTGACAATCGAGCATGCATTTCTTGGGTAACTGTTCCAATCATTTGTGTAGATCGTCCCTTTCCTTGAACCGATTAGCAAAATCTGTTGAGTGGCTCGATTCTTGATAGTGCATTGATCTTTCGAGAACTCAATTTGAATCCGTTGTCCGCGAAATTGTGAAACCGATAATAGGTTGTGCTTCGGACCTTCGACATACGAGACTCAGGTTATTTGTACATCATCATTCTCTAAGGTTAGAATCCTTTGGTGTAACCAAAGTTATCATCATAAAAGTACACGCGGGCCTTTCATTTCTATGTAAGAGCCGAGGAGGTGTTTGCTTCGGTCATGTGCCTTGAGCATCCACTATCGATGTACCGGATAGTTTTTGCACACCTCCTTTGTTGGCGGACCACGCGATCCTATGACCAAATCGGGGCTTTAGGTCTTTTGGATTGGGTCCCGAGGGGTTAGGATTAGTTTTGGGGATCCATACAAAGCGAGCACTTCTATTGAGATCGGTTAGATCGAAGGCCTAATTTGTCTCCTTACCTATCAACATAATCATACGTCTATTTATATCTTTTCGATTAGTATGATTATTAGTGTGAACCTTAGATGACTTAGAAGACTTGGGATTTATCTTTTTCGTTTGTCTTCTTTTCATCGATTGTGGTTGGTCTCGTGACTGACCTAGATTTACGATTATAGGGGTAGGTAACGATCCTTACCATCAAAAGATTCATATCTTTTTGGCATAGGTGGTTTTTGCAGTTTACCTAAAGCATGCTTATTAGGCAGCTGACCTTGATTGGGTCTCAGATTAGACTTCCCTTTTACAGGTTGTCTTTTCTGATACCTGATCTGTTGATCAGGTTGAGGTCTCTTTCGAAAGAACTGGTTCTTTGTTGATTCTCTACCGATGCTTTACCGGTTGGGGTCCATTTATGTTCCCCCTTACGGTTAAGCACTGTCTTACCGCTTCAACCGGTCTTTTTCCCTTATTAGATACAAGTTTGGCTTTTGGTGTATCTTTGTCAGAAACTCGTCTGATTACACCCTTTTGAGATGAATCAGCCGGGGCTTTTGAGGATGTGGAAGGGTTCTCATACCCAAGTCCCTTCTTGTTAATCGTTGTTCGAAAATAGGTGTTCATGTCTTGAACAGTTTTAGATGATTTTGTAAAAACTTCTATTTTCTTGCGCAGATTATCCTCAGATGATTTTAGACTCTTATGCATTAGGAACAGCTCATCAAATTTCGCTTGCAGGATTTTGAAGTCATCAGCTTGCTGTTTGTTAATAGCCAGCTGATCTTTGATCTGCTTCTCCTGATCAGAAGCTTTAACTTTCAGAATGTTAAATTCCTCAGTTGCCAGCAGATTTAAGTTCAGAGGCTTTACTGAGATCATTCTCTTTAGCAAGCTGATTATTTCTGATCCTCAGCTTGTCATTTTCAGCTTCCACTATAGCATAAGTGTCTACTGCATTGGAGAGATCCTCAAGCAATTGCTCAGAGTAGAGCTGCAGGTCAATCTCCCCAGCAGGTGTGCTAATGATAGCAGGTGTAGAAGCGAACAAAGCAGGTTTGGAGGTTACCTCAGATTGGTCCTCCTAGCCATCGAGCGAGATCTCATCATCATCGAAGAGAATATCGGATCTTCATTTTCATAGAAGTCAGCGACCTTTAGCGTCGGCAGAAATCTTCTCTGAGGGGTATCCGGAATCCTCGGAGGCGGATAGGAATCGTCGATTCACGATGTGTAAACAACCATGGCTTTTTGTCCTGTCTTGTTGCTCTCTTACATTTCCTCTTTTCTTCCCTTTCTCTTGGCGTCAGTGCAGGCGTCTGCTTATTTGTAGTGACTGGCTTCTCACGGTTGAAGCACGCTCCTTGATCCATGAACCTTTCCTTCGGTGACTTCCTTTTCGATAGTAGTCCGAGCTTCTTACATGCGATTGGTTATCTCTTCTTTCATCATTTAGATTATCTCTTTTCCTTTCATCTCTGTGATCTCTCCGATCATCGGATCGGTTCTTCGGAGATCCGTTGGTGATCTCCTATCTCTTCCTCGGCTATGTTGATAATCTTTATAAAATCTTGATACTTACCAAGTTGAATATTTGATTTTTCTAGTTTTCTGTAAGCGAAGCGATCTGCTCACCGACTTATGATGTTTCCAATGGGTTCATTGGTCTTTGATCTCTTCTTTGGTTGCCTTAAAAGCAATCGATTTAGAAGTTGAGGCCGGTGGCACCTCATCTTCATCTACTTGTCCTCTCTCAATTAAATCGAACTTCGTGAGCTTTAAGGCTCAAACAAAGCTACTACGGCTTCATTTTTGAAATGTCTTGGCAATCCTTGATTTACCGTGACTTTCATATCCCATTTCTTGGTAAGAGATCTTAATATCTTGTAGTTGATATCTTTATCAGACATCTCTCTACCAAGTTCTCAAAGCTTGTTTATTGACATTGTAATCCTTCCATCAAGTTCGTTGATGGTTTCGTTAAGCAAACATCTTGTTTTTTGAACTTCACCGGTTAAACTTTGTAGGCTATTTGTCTTTTATCCGGTCATTTCCTCAAGATATCAAATTTAGAGTATCCCACATTACTTTTCGCAGATTTTTGAGATACTTAATCTTTTCCTTGGTGACCTTATCCATTGTTTTCATGATAATATGCCTTGCGATAGTATCTAGAGTGTCTTGACTTTCTTTCCTCTGCATCCATCAAAAATTTGGGCTTTTTTCAAGCACAAGACTTCGGGGCAAAAGTTCGGATCTCCTCCAACCGGGGTTGTCGTAATAAATGATGATGGGTCCTCTTTTGATGACTTCCATCATTACGCCACTTATCGAACCTAGATGGTTGGACATATATATGGCCCAATCTGCATACTCATCGATTGAGAACTTCGGCAGATCATGATACATACCTGAGGTGTTATCCATGCTGAGTGATTTTGAAAAATGAATGAGTTTTAAGAAGGTTTTTCAAGATCTGTTCAATTGACCACAAAGATTCTTCCTCAAGAATCGATGATACACAAAGTCAGTGGTCTGTAGAACCAACTGCTCTGATACCACTTGTAGGTCCCGAACGGGTTTTGTGAGGATGTAAGTCTAGAGGGGAGGGTGAATAGACTTCGAAAACTTTTGTGCAGATCGGGTGTGATGGCGAGATAGTCCGATCGAGTCTTGAGTGAATAAGTTTGGGATCGATAACCAACTTACTAATCGCCTCGCTGAAGGCGGATCGATTAAATAACTATCGGTTTAAGCGACAAAAAGGAAGCTAAGTTTTACCCGTGTGAAAAACCAGTTTTGATAAATCAGATTCCAAAGTTAGTCTTTTAACCAGTTGACTGAAGTGTCAAGCTTGATCAGATCAGAAGCTTGGTGCTAGCTGATCTCAACTTAGAATATGTATGCTGCTTTAAAAGTTGTGTGCGATTGTGTAAACAGTTAATCAAAGCAGTAAAGGCACACAAGATTTATAGTGGTTCGGACAAACCAGTCCTACGTCCACTCTTCCCTATCACAAGGGGCACCAACTTAACCAACTGGACTTAGATTTTTGTTTTAGTCCAAACAAGATTAATCAAACCGGATATTTAAGGAGTTCTCCTCAACCGATCCTTAAATCGAGAACTAGAAACCCTAGTCTGAAATCTTGCTAAACAACTTAACCTAACTTTGGGTTTGGATAAGATTGTTTTGGTTCCAACTATGAAATCTTTTCTAGTGTTTAAGATAGCCTATCAGCTAGATGAAAAGATTTCTATGCTAAGAACTTATGGGATGAACACTATAAAAATTAACTTCAAGTTCGTGTTCTTCGTGTATGAAATCGATAATTGTTTGAGCTTCTTGATCGTTTCGTGGTTTCCGTGTCTCCACTCAAGTGTGATCCCATATTTATAGACCTTGAAATCAAAGAGCCGTTGGAGAGCAATTCAATTTCACGCTATATTTGGTAGACTTGCAGGATTGATGACGCGTGCTTTAAAGCGGCATGGCGAAAAGCGTGAATTTGTATTTTATAGCCGTTAGAGAGAAGCGGCACCAAATCCGTAATTGCGGCTCGATCATCGTGTCTCGTCCTTATTGGTTATGAGCCGCGACTTTTCGATGTTGTTCTTCCAACTAAGGTTGACATTCTTCTTGTTCGGATCATCGACGTATGATGGTAGGTGAAACATCGGTTTTCACACGGTGAATTTATCCGATTACCATTACGATCGATCTACGATGGAGTCTTCGATCTTGGGTTGACTTAGCTTCAACTAGCGGACTTACCGATGTAGGTCTTCGGTCCGATCTTACGGAAGTCATCCGATCTTCAAGTATTACGAGTTTGAGCTTTATGACTTGGTGAGATATCGACTAGATCAGATCGATCTGATCTTCTGTTCTTCTCTTGCATTCTGGCCTGTCGGATATCAGCTGTTATTCATATCTTCAGATCTGACCTATACATATTGAGGTTCCCCCTCAATATGTGACCTATCTATTACATCAGTTGTTCTATACAGTAATTATCAACTGGTATTCTATAAACGGTAATATAAACATCGATCATTACTATGTGTCCGGTGGTCTTATTACATGTGTTTTTGGAACTTTTATCAAAACTATAAATTTCCCAACAGTAATTAATAACTAAACGAGGAACTCCTCGTTCCTGCTCAGAATGTTTATTAACATAGAAAGCAGTACAAGACCAAGGAGATTTAGAAGGAGTTATAAGCTTCTTTTGTAATAAGGAAGATATTTCCTTTTTACATAACTCTAAGTATTCAGAGTTCATCTGACAAGGTCTAGATTTAGTAGGAATTTTATTCTCTTTAAAATCATCTTCATAAGGAAGAGAAACTATATGTTTCTTTCTTTCCCAAAAAGCATTAAGAAAATCATTACAAATTTCAATGGAAAATTTATTTATTAAAAATTTGATTTTATCATGTAGTTTAGGATTATTTAATCTATTACTTATAGTAATAGAATTAAGCTCATCTTTAAGAAAATTGATTTGACAATTTTTATTATTAATTTGATCTTGAATCAAATTAAGAACCTTATGAATAGGTTTGGTAATAAACTTAAAAGTAATAGGTTTACTATTATAAGTACCTGTAATACCCTTTTTACCAACAAAAGTCAGAGGATATATTTTAAAAAGAAAAGGAAGACCAATAATCATTTGACTAGTGATGTCTTCAGCAATAAGAAAGTTGTTAGGAATACAACACCCATCAACACAAACATAAGCATTTTTAAGCTTATAATTAATCTTTAAAGATCCTCCACCTGCATGAGAAAGTGAATGAGTAGTTTTTTCAAAAAACTTAGTAGGAATTATTCCTAACTGTATAACACTCAAATCAACACCACTATCAATCATGGCAATAAAATCTTTCTTATAAGAATTATTTATAAGAAGAGAAATCTTAGTATACCACTTCTGTGATATAACCATATTAATGGTAGATAAATGATTCTTCTCCATATTAAAATTATCATCAATATCTAAATATTGTGAAAGAGTATTATAGCTGGTTTCACAATCTTCAATTTTTTCTTTACCTTTCTCCATAAAACAAAGACGAACATAAAGACCAGTATTCTGTTTTTGAAGTATTTTTACATCAGTTTTGAGATTATTAATCTCATGGACTAAATCATTTAAAGTTACAGGATTATTTTTCATATTTTTTAGGCGAAGAAGTCTTTCCAATTCACCCATATTATAATAATTATTATCAATCTTTTTAGAAAGACTAGTTTTATTATTGTCTTCATTCTTAAAAGAATCATGAAATTGTTCAATGATTTTATCTCTTAAACTAGAATCTTTAATATGTTTAAGAAATTCAAAAATATTATTATTAGTTAAGACACTAATATTCATATCTTGAAATTGACTCATAAGTTTATAAAACTCATTATCAATATTATTAACATTATCAGTATTACTGATACAATTAAGACAAGGTTTTCCAAGTATACAATCATTGCATTTCTCTTTTTCTGATTTAACAGAATTATCATCATCCGAAGAGGATTCAACAGAAGAACAGTCATTATAAGACTTTTCTGATTCAGTATCATTATTAGGACTCATAACAATCTTAAAAAAAAGTTTCTTTTAACTCTTCATTAATATCAAGATTTTTAATCTTATCCTTTGCATAACACTAATTAGCATAATGGCCAGTCCTATTACATTTTTTACAAATAATTGTATCATATCTTTTCTTTTTGAAAGATTTTCTTTTACTTTTATTATTATCAAAATCTTTCTCTTTCTGTTTTGAAGAATTATGTTTTCTTCTTTTATAATTAGATTTATGTTTTAAATCTCTTTTATTAGTTTTAGACAAACTATTTTTAGGATTAGGATTATCTAATCCAAATTTGTCACATAATTGACCTAATTGTTTTCTTTCCGTGAGATTATCTTTTTTAATTTGAGTTCATTACAAAGATTTATTCCTTCCTGAACACAAACACTAATGATTTGACCAAAAGTATAAGACCTATAATGGATCGAATCAGAATCCTTTCTAAGAGTTTTCTTAACTCTTTCAGCAAATAAATTAGGAAGACCATCAACAAATTTATTTTTCCAAATATCCTGATTACAATCAGGGATCTCATAGATACGAGACAAGAAAGTATCTTTGTACCATCTAAAATCAGTAAGAGTTTTACACCTCATATTTAAAAGAAGGGTTCTAGTATTTTCATATTTATTGGTATATTGACCAGTAAAATGATCCAAAATAGTAAGAATCAAAGAGTAAACCACATTGGTTTTAGTTTCACCATTTTCAATTTTAATAGAATTAAAAATTTCCATTTTATTTTGAGGAGTCAAATAATTATCCCACCAACCTTTAAGTTGACCGATAAAACCAGAAGTAATAGCTTGTGCAGTACTAATATCACTATTACCACAAGTTTGACAAGCAGAACTATACATGAGCATGCGATGACATTGAGTGAAAATATGATTATCACTTCCACCATCAATATTCCATTCATAAATACCTTTTCCAGAATAAGAATTATTGAAAAAGTTTTTTTGTTCTTCATTAAGAACATCCATAGGAGTGGGTCTCTTATAATAATAAGTAGACATGGTAGGTCTATCAGCCCATTTCATTTTATTAATACTATCAGTATTATTAGGACTACCATTATTATCAGTTAAATCATCATCTAAAGCTGAAATATTAAGATTTCTAAATTTATCATTAATAATCTTTTCTAAGTCAGAAATAGAAGCTTCAGTTTTAAAATCTTTTATCTCAATAGGAGATTGAATAGAAGAAGTTGTTTTAATAATAACATTATTATTATTATTATTATTATTATTATCATTTTCAAATTTATTTTGAGAATCTATTTTAGAGATAGTTTTATCAATTTTATCATGTAAAGAAATAATTTCTTCTCCAATAATAGACAAATAAAGATTACAAAAATTATTTTGCTCAATCATTTAATTAACATGTTTAACAGTAATTTGTAAGGCATCATTTTCAATGATTCTGGAGAACGGAAGAAAATTAAATATCCTTTCTCCTTTTTCAATTTGAAAAGGAACATGGGGAGGGTAAACAGATTTTTGTATACCACCAGAAATTATTTTATAATCTCTTTCGATGACTGAAATATAATCAATATAAAAAGTTTTAATAAACCAAGGAACATAATAAGTAATTTCATTATGCTTTTTACAGAATTTATAAAAACTGTCAACAAAGTAATCTAAATCATCTTTTGAGAATGATTTAAAATACCAAATTCTAAACTTATCCCATTTAGGATTATTAAACTCATCATTAATATGGGCTCTAGTAGAAGAACCTTTAGAAAAATCTAAAAAGTTTGTAAAATCCATAAAATTAAATTTTAAAGTTACAATCCGAAATTGTTTCGGGATCAAGTTCATCTTTGTGAATAATATTATTTTCATTAATAATAATTTTCTCATTGTTATAATTATCATTTTTACAATGAGTATTATCTCTATAAGAGGAAGTAGAAGCTCTAGATTCTGAGGGAAATTCTACTTCATAATCCAAAGGAGATATAAAAGAATGACTAGACATTGATCTAGTATGAGAATTCGGATGTCTTCTTTGATTATTTTGAAAACCAATATTAATAATATCATCATTACTTTGAGTAATATGTTTAAAATCACTATTTATAATAGGATTTTTAGGAACAGATTGTTCTATTATCCAATTTTCAGAAAAAATAATTTCTTCCCACTTAATGGATCTTCTGGTAGTAATATTCTCATTATTATCTTTCTCAATTTTTGTTACACATATGATTAAGTGTAAATAAAGGCTTATAATAAATACGATAACAGATACACATAACCTCTGTACCTGGTATGTAATTATAACCATGAGTTTTAACATTTAATGTTAAAGCTTCAAGAATATTACTATCAGATAAAGATAAAGATAAATTAGGATATGCGTCAAAATAGACAGGTCCTAAAGCCAAACTAGACTCTATAATTCCCATTAAGGATTGTGTCCAATTAAGATTTCTACCATCCCTAAGAGAAGCTAGAAAGCTTTCTGGTAAACCATTTAAGGTAAGTGGTCTAAAAGCGACCTGAACACAACCAATATGTAAGAACTTATGAGTTCTTTTGTAAGGTAAAATATCATTTTTACTAAGCAATTTAATAATCATCTCTTCTTCATGAAGAAATATAGAGGATTCAGTGGTTTTAACAATTTGTTTAAAACCTATTTTTCAAAAGCTCCTAATTTATAAACCATTTTAGGCTCAATTTTAGGAATAGTCCATTTATTCAATAGATCAAGATTTTCAGGAATATCATATTTCGAAGTCATCTTATTCTTAACAAAGATCCTTTAATCGAATGATTCATTAGAATCAAGATGTATTGAATCATGAAACCATATAACTTATATATACCCTACTTCTCATGGCTCTGATACCATATTAACTTAAGGATCGTGCAAAGATCTATATCAATAGTATCCTGTGGATCTTTTACAAACACAAATAGGAGATATATATATATATATATATATATATATAACATGAATTTCATGATTTGTGTATTTACCAATTTTAATAAATTAGTTTAGTGTCCGCATATTACACAGTTCTTTAATTAAAGAAATGCAATATTCATAGTATATAATATATTTAATAATGATAAATCTAATTATGTGCATAAATGTACAAAGCATTAATTAATAATTGTTTAGGGTGTATATTAGTATACTTGCTTAAACAGTTATTGAAATAAAATTATTGTGTCAAATCCCATCCATTCTGCAATTGATTCACAAATCCCTAACTTAAATTTGAGTATTTTTTATCTTTCTTCAGACTTAAATGTTGGGATTATACTGAAAAATATGCTTTTTACTTTGTATAATCGAAACTGAATTTTCAGACTTATTTACTGAAATAAATTGTTTATCACTGATGTTTTAAATATGATTGAATGTTACATATATTTACTGCATAACTGTTCAATAATTCGTACATGTTACATTGTAGTTAATTTAGTGATACCAGATCACAGAAGATTAAATTAACAGTCCCTTGTAACTAAAAGTATGCCATTCACGACCTAGATGGAAATGAACAACCCATCACGAAAGGTTGAGGTGTAAGGCTCAGATTGGTTTGTCTTGACCAAGAGATTACACTAGTGCATGGTGATATTTGAATAGGACCTCTGAGGAGGATAAATTCTTTGAATCGAACGAGGAAGAATTAGACCTCGGTGGTTCGTTGTTTCTTAACCTTTCGTCCCTTAAATAGGATCACAGGATTGGTAACTATTGCTTTGACTTATCATGGGTAGCTTAATCGAGAGAGAGATTCAATACTTTTTATCTTGGGCAATATTATTGGTCACATGTGATTGCTAAGATTTAATCTGAAGAATCGGTGCAAGCACGCTTGTTTGATTTGCCCCTTGGGAGGTTCATAAGCTTTATCATACCAAATATTGCAAGTGGAATTTGTTTAGGTATGGATAATAATGTTGAACCGTTCCTTGACCAAGGACAAAAGATATTAATTAAAGGAAAGCTATTTCAAATTGGCTTGAATTAATTAATGGGCTAGATAATCTTAAACACGGGGAAATAATGACCAAGGGAGCCATATTGATTGTAATATGGGTTAAGATGGATAGTGCAATATTAATTATGTAGTGGGATTAATTAATATTTATGGGCTTGAATTATATTGTGGCTCAATATTAGATATTCAAGATCCATTAGAAGGTCCAATCTTAATTCTCCTAAAGGCCCCCTGAGTAGCCCAACATATAGTCCCTTAAGCGAAAAAGGTGATTAAAATAAAATAAATATTGTTGCTTAATTTTCCTTGAAATTTTCGAAAATTATGGATGAAGTTGGGAGAAAGATTTTCTTTGAATTTTGTTATGGAATGAAGATATGTATTCTTGGAATACAAGATTATCTCATTAAATTCAAGAAATCTCCCACATGGTTTATCCATATGTATTTTTCGAAAAAGATGAAAATATAGTAGGCAAGAAAGATTTTCTTGATTTTCTTGAAAAGATATTATGGAAGATATGTATTTCTTGAAATACAAGAATATCTCATAAATTTAAGAAGATCCAAATCTTGGATTCTTGCACACACTAAATTTTCGAAAATCCATATAATAGAGGAAGTGGGATTTTTGTGGAATATTTTAATTATGGGAAAAAGAATATAGGAGATATATTCAAGATTTCTTGGTGATCAAGAAAAGTCTTTTCCCACATTGATTTTTCACTGAAAACTTCGACCACCCCTCTCCTATAAATAGGGGATGATTAGTTCATTCCCAAGTACAATTCCATGTGCTGGAAAAATTAGCAAATCCACGAAAGTGGTGCAACAAAATTTATTTTTTCCTTTTGTTAATTGTTCTCGAGTATCCTTCCACCGGATTGTCGAGCAAGGGCTAAGAGAATACTTGGGAAGTCATTTTGGTTAGTCCGTCCAA
Source organism: Stenogyne calaminthoides (assembly GCA_037126765.1). NCBI lineage: Eukaryota > Viridiplantae > Streptophyta > Magnoliopsida > Lamiales > Lamiaceae > Stenogyne > Stenogyne calaminthoides. The sequence goes on from JBBCBC010000006.1 coordinate 23,671,245, forward strand.
CCGAAGTCACTGCCATGCCGAGCGGTACGTTCACGTAAACCCGTAGATTCCGCATGCGTAGGTTTTACGTGGCTTATTATATGCATGATATGTTGTTGCAATTATTATTTGAATTAATATAGGATTAATTAATGCTAGTAATAATTAAAGAATTAAATTTGTATTTAAATATTCACCCGAATAGATTTGTGCAACACATTCCCCAACATTATTAGTTGTAGAATGGGTGGGGAAACAGACGGGATTTCCTGTAACACAATAATGTAACATTTCCTGTAACACCTATTAGATTTTGACAAATAGGAGATATTTTTTTTTCTTAATTAACTTACCTTGACCATAGTTACCAAAATAACTCTAAAAAATTTTTATTTTCTCTCACCGTATCTAAATCCTGTTTTCTCTCATATTTCTCCTTCTTAATTTTCACGCCTGTTTCTCTGCGTCCCTGAATCACAAAATATTTCTCAGGATCATAAATCTCTAATTTTTTATAAATCAATTATATTTCTTAGGATCACAAAAGTAGAACCATAAATAAATCGTAAGCTTAATAAACTTTGTTCGCTGCTTAGTCCAGGCAGCCGAGTTCCTTCGCATATAACACGTCTGCTGCAATACCTGTTAATATCAATGTCGATTTTAAACCAACTGAATAATTCCAATTTCGTTCATATTATACAGGTGAGGATGAAGAGTGGCGTTGTGATTATTTATGTTGTTCTTCAAAAATATTTTTTGCACGACGTGTTATTTTAATTAACTAGTTATGAGTTTTTATTTATTTTGTGTTAATTCAATAATTAATCATAGTGTAACGATTTAAGAGAGATTCGTGTAGTTCTAGTTGATGATTAGTTGCCGAGTTGTATGGTGTCCACTGTTAGTACTATGTGTTTCTCTTCTTTTTGACTAATTACATATGGATTCATATTTAGAAATTAGAGATTTGTGTTTCTGCGTATTTTGTGATTCAGGGCGCAATGTGAGAGTAGCAGACATGAGAGTTTGAGAAGGAGAGAGATTGAGAGAAAATAAGATTTAAATACAGTGAGAGAAAATAAGATTTTTTGGAAGTTATTTTGATAAATATGGTTAAGGTAAGTTAATTTAAAAAAATTATATCTTTTATATTACACGTGTCAAAATCTAATAGGTGTTACAGGAGATGTTACACTATTGTGTTACAGGAAATTCCGGTGGGGGGAAGGATTGTGCTTATTATACAAAAATTAATGGAAATGTCTTTTTAAAAATCATGTGTGATGCACATGTATAAAATCGAGAGAAATTTTGACATGAAAAATTAGTTTATTGGTTTAAGTGTAATAAAATAATAGTTTGTATAGTTTAGTGCAATAAAAAATAGTTAAGTGATTTATGTACAATTTCAGTAATAGTTCAGTCAGTTTAGTGCAATTAGGCATAAATATGATGTAAGAGGTGCAATTTTATTTTTTTATATAGAAAGAGGTGCAATGGTTATTGCAATTTTTTTATTAAACTACACATTAAAATGTCATATGCATGTCACATATTAATTATAGACCAATAGAAACATGGCTCATCAATACAATAAAATATGATAACTCAACCAAATTAATTTCAAAACGACTCTTCATCCAAATTAGCTAGAAGACGACACATAATCAAAATGAACTCTTTATTATAGTGAGATTAGTGGTATGAGATTTGCATGGATGTAAAATCATGTGATATATTTTACTTACTCATGTGATATATTTGATCATTTCAAAGTGTTTGTTATGATGTATTTAAATCATGATTTATTTAAGTCATTTGACATCATGTGATTATGCTTGGTATTATGAATACCACCTAGGAGGTAGGATGTATAATCATGCCAAAATGGGAAAAAGAAGTACGAGCTTACGGGCCAAAGAGAAAAGCCATCAACTATACCAAACACTTGAAAAATTAGGACATGATTTATTTTTCCCTCTTTTCCTTTATTTTCCCATGCAACAAATGGGCTCATTGGGGAAATAATATAGGGGACATGTGATTGAGTGGGTGACTAATATGCGAGTGCCTTGAGTGCAAATAAACTGACTCTATAATAGTATTTTCATAGCGGATTGTATCAGAAATCGGACATGGGACTGGTCGAATCACCCCCAAAAAAATTGTTTTAAAGGTTAAACTAGAAAGAACCTGTCAGAACCAGAAAAACTGGATGAATTTTTTTTTCATTATTTATTAATTAGTAATTTTATTTTTTTAATTCTTAACATCCTTTTTATCTTATTTAATTAAACCGCTGTCTATAACTCTATTGCGTTTATTTCAATATTAAATTTATAAATTATATTTCAAATTTTTATAAGTGCATATTTATTTTATATTTTAATCTACTATAAAGGATATTAACTTTTTTTTATAGAGATTATTTTAATGTTTGAACCGTCGAACCAAGTAATCCAACTGATTAGATCAGCAACTGATGCCCGCCCCAGTTTGATCGCCGATCCAGTTATAAAAACATTGATCTAACTTAGCTAAGATGGGGGCTCAAGTATGTTAAAAGGCCCAACCTCTGCTACTTGAGCAACAAGCCCAACCCATACCAAACCCAAGCCCAATTCTACACTCTAAAATCCTGACTAAGTGAAATAGAGCAGATTTTTAATGCACCATGTCGTCGTTCTACCATTTTGCTGCTCTCTCTTTGCAAAAACCCTAATTCTGTCCCAAAGCTCTAGGTTTTCGAAATTAATCTGAAAATTTCCCGAGCACTGAATTCAGTTATCATCTCCGGGACCTTTGAATCTCGCAGCTGAAATGGATTTCGACGAGTACGATTATCTGGAGAAAACCGTGGAAGAAACCAACGACCCACCGAAGAAGGAAACTCCGGAGAAGGGGAGAGAGAGGAGCGAGAAGGGGTATAGGAGGAGAGAGAGAAGCTTAGACGATGAATTTGATGAAGAAGAAAAGGAGAGGAAGGTCAGCAGCAAGAAATCGAGGAATGAAGAGAACGGGGGGCGCGACAGAGAGAAGGAGAGGGAGAGGGAGAGGGATCGAGATAGGGATAAGGATAGAGAGAAGAGCTCGAGGCATAAGAGTCGAGAGCGGGATTCGGACAGAGAGAGGCGGAGCGAGAAGGATAGGGATAAAGAGAGAGATAGTAAGGATAGGGATAAGGGTAGGGATAGGGATAGAGAGAGGGATAGGGAAAGGAGTAGGGATAAAGATAGGGACAGGGAGAAGGAGAGGAGAGAGAGGGAGAGAGAGAAGGAGAAGGAAAGGGCGAGGAGAGATAGGGATAAAGAGAAGGAGAGGGAGAGAGAGAGGAGGAGTAGAAGTAGGAGTCGTCTGGATCGAGAAAGAGAGGCCGATTTGCTCAAGGAAAGAGAGCGTGAGGAAAGCAGGTGATGCTTAGCAACTTTCACTTAATGAATTTTTTTCTGTTTGCATTATTTAGCTTTAAATAACTTACTTGTTATGTGGTTTGCCCTTGATTGTGTATGAATGTGAAATCCAGTTTGGTCTTTAGAATTTGGTTTTGGCTTCATCTCTTGTATGGAAGTGGGAATTAGGCCTTTTCAGGCTTGATTGGTTAGCCTTTTGCAATATCATAGGACGCACATTATGGTATCTATTACCCTTGTTCTCTTTGTAACTGGTTTGGTTTTATACTACACTGTAGTGTTACTTGATATTTTTTAATTATATCTTACTAGCTGGCAGCTGAGTTGGGCTACTAAATATGAAGCAATCCTGTGTAGATTAGTGAAATATCTATCGGAATAAACTAGAAATATCACCATTTTTGGGAGTTTTAAACGCAATATATATGTTGGGAACTCTAGACCTGACCCTTTCAGTAGAGTTGTAGCTAGAAGGAAATACATAAAAGTGGTCTAGTGCAAAAAAAAATAATTTATACATAGAGGATATATAATTCTAATTATGGTTGAAATCGTAGATGGATTTTTGCATCTTAATGGGCTAACATTGCGGAATCCCCTTGAAGGCTTCTTCGCAAGAGGAAGTGCATTTCCTCATAATGAGTCTGATAAGGTCTGTTTCATTTCTTTTGTTTTGGGCTATTAGATTTGGCTCACTCTTCCATTGCATAGTTAGATTTAAGGTTACTTTCTTACCTCTGAGCTGAGATGTTGACCAATGGTGTATTCAATTTTTAGGTCGGCAACTCTTGTGGTGAAGCTGTATCAGTTTTCCGTCCTTTTCTTCACCTTGAAGACGAAAATGCTTTACCTCCATAATTGTGGCCTTCCCTTTGCTCTGAACAGGGTCTATAATTAATGAACTTTGTTGTTTGGGTCCTGAATATAACATATTCTCATTAGGTTTAGTCTGTAACCTGACCTTATTTTGAACTCTCAATACATTTGATAATGAATATTAATTCATGGATTTTCAGGACAATTATTGCAGACTTACCAAATTTTCCTCATTCATTAGAAATGATGGTGTGGAGATTGGCTCCCCAAATTTTGCCCTGGCTGCAACATCTATACTGATCATTCCCTGCAGTTCTTCTGTTATTAATGATCTGAAGACAACTTAATGTGTGCAGCATATAATAAGTTCAGAACTTCAATTTAAGAAACCTATGTGTTATGGGCTTTCAGCGTCAAGTAAACATTATACTTTCCAAGTGATTTCTTTAGGCAACTAAACTACAAAGCTTTAAATTGAACCATGTGTTTTCCTTCACTAAGGCAATTTGAAATAATTGAAATGTAGACTTTTTCCCCAATTTTATTGCTCATTATTCTTCAGGAAAAAAATTCTTTTAGTTAAGTAGTTTCGTGCAATCCAGCAAGGATTATGGTCTGCAATGCTTGAGAGGATTTAATATATGTCAGTGTGTGATGACAAGGGCTTGTTATTATTATCTATAATTATATGTTAAAATTTGTACTCCTGTTGTACTTGTTATTAAACCATTGTTCTGGTTTAGGATTTTAGCCTTGTATATTGGAACTCAAACAAGGGTGCTGCCAGGAGTTGTGGGGTGAAAGTACATGATTTCCGGGGGAGTATGAGATTGGGTTTGAGAATATATCTTACATCACGTCTCTAGCAAGACTAATAAGGCTGCATTTATTTGAATGCTGACCTTTCCCATCATTGGATATTTTCTCATTATATTTTGAGTCAATCATGCAGGAGGTTCAAGGATAAAAAAGAAGCTGTGGAGCCTGAAGCGGACCCAGAGAGGGACCAAAGAACTGTTTTTGCATATCAGGTATGGATTTGACGTGATATCCATTTATATCAAATAATCCCCTCAGTGTAGAACTTCTGACGTCTGCTCTCTGTTGGTTGTCACTAACAAATTATTTTGCAAATTTCCTTAATTCAGATGCCCCTGAAGGCGACCGAGAGAGATGTTTTTGAGTTCTTTTCACAAGCCGGAAAGGTTGGTCAGGGTTATTATCAGAACACATTTGGTTAATGATCTCATTTTAAGCCTATGTTGCACTCGAAATATGATCAATCATTTATGATGGAGTAAATTGTTTGACACTGCCACTGTGGGTTCTCAGTTATCCAAAAAATAAAAGCATATAGATCTTTGACTTTCTTGTCTGAGTAAATAATTTTTCAGGTGAGAGATGTGAAGCTAATCATGGATAGGAACTCAAGGAGATCAAAGGGAGTCGGGTAAGTGCATATTTCGGTCAATGCAATTCCCCATTCCCACACTAGAAAGGCTAGTTTTGATTGATATATCACCACACACCATATTTTGTTGTGGTTTTTGATGTTCTAGTTTGGATGTGTGACATGTGTCTCTTTTCAATTAGTGTTAGGATGCTGTTCAGTACAACATTTTCCAGTGTTGTATGTCAGAGGAAGATAATGCAGTTATGCACTAGTGTTTTTCTGCATGTAAGCCCTTCCTTTTGGTGTGGGGAATTGTTGTCTAGATGTCAATGTCATCCCATATATACAATAAGAAGGATATTCTCTGCTGATGTTGATGTATGGCTTAGAAATTTGGGGATTGAAATTCCATTGCTCCTTTTTATTTTCTCAGAAACTGCATATGCTGTACCTTTTTGCAATCCTCTGTTTGATTTAATGTTTTATTGTCCTTTGTTCAGTGCAATTGAAATTTCATTGTATGATGACAGGTACATTGAATTTTATGAAGTTATGTCTGTACCAATGGCTATTGCCCTATCAGGCCACCTATTTCTTGGGCAACCAGTAATGGTGAAACCTTCGGAGGCGGAAAAGAATCTTGTTCAATCAAATACCACTGCTGGTAGTTCAGGAGTTGCTGGACCATATGGTGCAACAGATAGGAAGCTTTACGTTGGCAATTTACACTTCAATATGACCGAGCTTCAGCTTAAGCAGGTATATTTTGTTTTTTGGTGTCATTTATTTACAATCATATGATCCTTCTGCCCATTTCTTTGACTTAACATGTTGATCTTTTTTATCTACGCCTGGCATGAGATTTATTTCTAATTCTGTTTAAGCTGCGGAAAGTGGTTGCTTTTTTCCCTATACTCTTCCTGATACTGCTTTCTTCATCCTCTCTCTGCTGCTTGTGAAAATTGTCATTCTGAGAAGTGGCTATTATTATAATATCTGTTATCTTTAGTTAACAACATTCTTCTTTGTGTCATATAATTTGTGATCATCGGTGCATTGTTCACAGATTGAGTTTACTATTCTTTCCCTTTGTGTCTTATTATTTGATTTTAAATGTCCAGCTATTGATTTTTGATCATTCTACAGATTTTTGAAGCATTTGGTCCTGTTGAGCTTGTGCAACTTCCAACAGATCCTGAGACAGGGCATTGCAAAGGTTTCGGGTTTATTCAAGTCGGTATTTTTGGGTGTCGATTGCTTCAATAGTTAAATCTGTTTCTCTGTCAATTGGATATTTTTATACTCTAGCAATTTTGTCCAGTTTCCTTATTGATCTAATCACATGATTACAGTTTTCGCATCTTGAAAATGCTAAGGCAGCTCAAAGTTTGAATGGGAAACTGGAGATTGCTGGTCGGACCATTAAGGTATTGCCATAAGATAATTGATATTGACGAATTCTTAAAAAATGGCTTCCATCCTCTTCGCACCCTTACCTTCCTCTTGATTGTTGTCTTCAGGTTTCCTCGGTAACTGACCATCCTGGGGTTCAAGATTCTGGGGCAAAAACTGCCGATTTTGATGATGACGATGGAGGTGGTTTGGTGAGTTTATTTTGGAATTGTATTACTCAGACAATAAGCTGTTGATATTGTTTAGAATATTACCAATTTATGTTACTTAGGTTTACAATATGACTTCCCAAAACCTTATGTTTACTTTGGGTTTTGTAAACCAAGTTTTGGGTTTTAAAATCCTAAACCGATTTACTTTGGGATTTTATAAACTTGTTTTAAAAAACCACCCCTACCAACCTATAAAATTTTAATCATTACACAATCATCTAATCATTATTATATCGCTCAACAATAATATAATAATACATCATTTACTCTTATACATTGATTTGACATAAAGCTCACTTAACAATAATATAATAATAAAACATCATTAACTCTTACAATTTGATCTGACATAAAGTTAAATCCTTCCCTACTCAAAAACTCAAAAGTAACACATATTACTATTCATCAGGATTTCAAAAACTGGTTTTTAAAAGTCACCTAAAACCCACAACAAACATAAGTTGATGTTTGTTTTGGGTTTTCAGGATTTGGGTTTTGAAATATAAAACCAGTTCTAGTTCAGGATTTTAAAATTTAAGAAACCACCACAACACCTATAGATGTACTTATCACACTTTCCAATACTATCAATTCTCCTTACAATTTAACAAATTTAAATCATAATTCACATCATCAGATCATTACAATCAAACTCAACAATATGTAACTCTTGCACATTAGTTTGACATTAAGTTAAATCTCACCTTACTCAAAAATCAAAATAAACACACATCTTACTATTTATCAGGAATTCAAAATCCCCTAGATTTAAAAAACTGGTTTATAAAATTATTTACAAGTTACAACCTAAAACAAGCATCGCCATGTTGTATAGTATTTCATTTTCTCTATGTTTATTTGTGTGTAGACTCGAAAACTTCCAACAAATTGCTTGTCGAAGCGGAGCATCATTGCCTTTCATGTTTTCTGGTTGTGATTATTTGTAAAGTAGAAGAATAAGTATAATGCCCAAGTAGAATAAGTTTGGGTTCTATTACAAATTGTCATCAGATCCATTCCATGGGAACATGCTAAGTAAGTCATGTCCTTGCAACATATATTTAGGCTGTGCATGATGGAGTGAAAAATAATATGTCATGATTCCTTCATCACTTCGGATAAATCCAACTATAGAGCGTTCATGATTGATTTTCGCCTTGTACCTTGTATGTCTAATTTGTTGTCTATTCTTTGCAGGCTCTGAATGCTCAATCTAGAGCAATGCTCATGGCGAAGCTTGACCGCAGTGGTATAGCTTCAAGGTTAGTATATAAATTTTTTTTGGATCTATAGTTTAGAAGCACAAGGTGCACTAAAGGTGTGTTTGCAAACTCTACTAACAGCTTCTAGAATCACTCTTCCATCAAAAGCTGTGAGCAGTAGCCTTTTGAAAAAATGTAATTGTGCCCCCCTTTGTAGAGTCTACAAACGCCACGTAAAGGTGCAAACTGCAAACGCTCCCTGACATCCGAGTCATGAATCTTGTGTTTCAAAAAAAAAAAAGAGCGACTAAATATATGCAGTCATATAACGATAGAAATCCATTAATCAAATGTATTACTTGCAATAAATAATTAATTAAATAGATCTACAACTAAAAAATGATCATTGAAACATCTTCTGATTGTGAATGCTGATTTGATTGTCGTTTTGTAGTGTTGTGGGGACCACCCTTGGAGTGCCTGCAATAAATGGAGCAGCTCCTTCACAACAAGCTATCACGATGCCCCTCAATCCAACGGCTGTTCTTCCTACACAGGTTGTTTCCATGGTTCCAGAACCTATTGGAATCCCCAGCGAGTGTTTACTATTGAAGAATATGTTCGATCCAGCCACTGAGGTTAGTATTTTCTGTAGAGTGTCTTATGTAAATTCTACCGTGAAACTAGTTTTTAACCATCACTTTATAGTAAAATAACTGATGTTTTTTAATGAAACAGCTAATACTATCAAGCTAAACCTTTTAATGAAACAACTAATACACTTTAACAATACACACACAGTGCAAACCAGTTGCAGGGTAAAACTTGTTTACAAGAAAGAATCTCTCCCTCTCTGGACTTATTTACATGTTAACGAAATAATAACGGTGTTGCAGGATGAGCCTGAGTTTGATTTGGATATTAGAGATGATGTACAAGAAGAATGTTCCAAGTATGGTGGCGTGAAGCATATCTATGTTGACAAGTAAGGATGCTTGCTTATTATGCTCATAATGTTATACTAACCTCAGTTAATTATGGGTAAAGAAGCAAACTTGTGCATGGAATCTAATTGAGATTTTGATTGAAATTACAGGAGCAGTGCGGGTTATGTTTATTTGAGGTTCGACAGTGTGGAAGGAGCAGCACGTGCTCAACAAGCAATGCACAAGAGATGGTTTGCTCGAAGATTGATTTCAGCTATATTCTTGGTATTGTGTTCTTACAAGCCACTATCTTTCTCCTTTAAGTTAGAGTTGACAACACTTAATTGAGCTGATCCATATTTGCAACAAAATCTGGGTTTATTTAATTTGAAGCACCCTCCACCAGTTGATGTATATTTTATGTGGTTCGTAAGACTCATCGTAGATGAATGACCTAGTTTTCCAAGTCCTAGGATTCACTGTATTAGTTGCAAATATCTTGAATTTTAATTGTAAACATGTCCTTGAGCTCATTATTTTATCCCTGTTTAGGCCTTACAGCTGGTTACAGATTCAAAATAAGCTTGAAATTAGTTAAACATCCAGGACGAAAAAGACTTTTGGAAGTATTTCTATTTCTCTTGTTTCAACTTATTATAAATTGTGCATTCATTACCGCCTTGATACATTGTATTTATAGATCAATGCCCAAGTGATTATGTTTTTCTAATCTGTTTTTGCAGCAACCTTATGAATATGACGCCAAATTCAAGGGCACTGCCTGATCAAGATGTTTGAAGAGTTGAGCATGAAATATGATATGGTGTTCCCCCACCCCATAAATACCGGAAAGGAGAAGTTAAAACAAGCGTTGAATTATTATGCTCTTGTTGGTTGTAATTGTTTTCCAGACTAATTGTATTTCTGTAATTTCGTTGACTCCTGCCTTGACCTTTGTTAACAGTCATATTGTGAACTGAGCGTCCAGTTTAGTTAAGTTTTATTATATTGGTTGTAAGCAAGGGTTTGTGGCGATTATATAAACTTGGAAGAATTGAAACTTTTTATGATATTACATAAATATTTGCAATAGTTTAGGGTGAATATAACATACAGAGTACACTGATGTTTGGGTTGGTATTATTTCAAAATAAAAATAAAGATGATGTATATTTACTCTACAAAAATTGCTCAAAAACATGTTCAGTTATTTGGTTTATAAATTACGGGGAGCATGTTCCAAATTCCCCAAGATTGTCTCACATTGTTACCATTATGTATTTTGTGAAATGGTTGTGGCAATTTTGGACACGACACAATAACACAACATGAAAATGATATGAAAATTGCGGGTTAGTATTTGGGCTTATCGTGTTCATGTCTTTGTAGTGCCGACTTGATAAGGACACACAAATTTTGTGTCGTGTTTGTATTTGTGTCATGTCAACCTGTTAAACACGACTAAAATTCGATAATGACATGCTAAGTTTTCAAATTTCAAATTAAATATTTTAAATATAATTTTTTAAAAATCTCAAGTTTTAATAATTACAATTACAATTTAAATTGTAATATTCTCAATTTTGATTTTTTTTTCATATATCGTCACAAAAATTTTCGTGTTCGAGTCGTGTCGACATATATTCTTATTGTGTCATTATCATGTCGACACGATTACACAATTTGTCACCCCTATTTGCTGGCTTCAATATATTAACAATTTAATAGATCACTTGTCCTTCAAATCAACGGAAGATGGCAGTGACAACAACGAAGAGTGATATCGAGGATCATGTGACATTCGTCATGTCTTTCTTCTTTTTTTTTTCTTTTTTGCGGGCATGGATTGTGAAAATTTGATAATTTTGGGGCATAAATTGCTACCCTTAACATGATGAGCAAGTTTTGTAACCTTATAATCCGATATGCATGTTTCACAATATTTCCCAATGTTTTCAAAACCGGATTGAATTGGCCGGTTCAACCGGTTGAATCGGGAACCGGCCGGTAACCCGGTTAAAAAACACCTATATAACCGGATTTCAATTTGAACCGGGTTGAACCGGTCAAAACCGGTCAAAACCCGGTTCAACCGAAAAAACCGGTTTTTTTCTTTTTTAAAAAAAATTAAATTATTAATTTATATTAAATATTTAAAATTTTAAATCTATATTCCTCTCACATTTTTCTCCAACACTTTCGATGTAGGATAAATGTACGAGGTGGGACAAAATTTATAAAATATGATATGAAAAGTTATAAAATATATATTTAAATTTTTGTAGGTGTATACTTATTTTATTTTTTTAACTAAACATAGAAAATGGTTGAACCGCTAACCGGTGGTCTATCCGGTTCGATCACCGGTTCGGTTATGAAAACATTGATATTTCCTACTAGAAATAACAACAAAATCAAAGTGTGATCACCCACATACATTTCCCTTCCTTTAACCTAGTACTAGTACTACTTGGATGTCAATCTCCCTATCTTTATCGCAAGTCTAGCACGATTGGTCTTTGCAAAAAAAAAAAAGGAAAAAAAAAAGGGAAAATAAACCGAGTGGTGCACCGACCTGAAATTGTGATCTCAATATATTTTTGTTATTCATATGCAATTTGTCATTATATCATTGACCAATTTAATTTTTATTGGATAAACAGAATATTATTTTTATATAATAAAAATTATATCAAAGTTCGTAATTTGTTTTCTAAAAATATAGACCAATATTGATATATTTTGAATCTCAATCTCACATTCTCTCTTTTCTGTTTTAATTTCTGTCATCTTTTCTAAATTTTTTTTATTATGGATCCATGTCGTCCAAATTATTTTTCTAACTCCTCAAAGTATGTAAACTCACGGGATTATCCAAATTTTTTATTTTTTATGAAAATAGAAAATTATCCAAGCTCTCAATATTATCAAAATTCTCAATCTTCTTCGAATCTGAACCAAGTTTCAGAAGATGTAGCCCTAATGTCGTCTTAGATTTTCGTAAGTAAAGATAAAATATGTAGCAAAAATTCAAAGGCCTAGCTTAGTGTGGGTACTAGTGCATAAATTTTACGAAAAAACTCGAAAAAAGATTCAATAAAGGTTGTTCCAAACGAATTAATGAAAACGTGAACATGTGTGGTTACTGCTTACAAGGAAGCACATGGTAAAAAAGAAGCGGAATGAAGCAATAAGATGTTAAGAGAGAAAGTCATTCAATTTACGTAGTAGATGGTAAAAAATTGCAGGACTTGCATGTATTTAAAGAAGTTATGTGTAAAAATCGTAAGTGGGAAATAAATTTAGATTGTGATTCAACATGTTTCCGTGTTGAAGATGACGAGGGTAATGAAGAAAGTGGTGGCAACTCAAAAAGATCAAAAACCAGTGAAGATGAGACGTATTGCATTCCCACTGATCTAGAAACTCAGGCAGTGACAGTACAACAATTCCACGTCCTACATTTAGAGGGAATGCGAAAAGAAAAAAGGAAAAGTATGATATCACAATCTTTTTCTACTGCAAAAGTTGCTAAAGAAATTCATGCATTTAAACTCACTAGAAATGTTTATGTTGAAGTTATGAGCAACCTGGGAAGGGAGATAATCAATTTGGAGAGACAAAAAATATGCAACACCCTCTTTTGATGACATTATTGGATAAGTATCACTTAACCCCAACAAAAAAAAAAAGATGTAACTCCATCTATCTATGATCATTGTTTAAATAGTAAATGCCATATATTTTCATATAATTTTACTTTATGTATTTTTATTTATTGTCTTGTATGCTTTTAATTTGTGTGATTTTAGTTAAGTTCATTAATCCTAATTAGTCATTTTAATTATGAAATCGAGTTATTTATTTTTGTTCAGTATTGAAGTTCACATGTGTTGCGTACTAAAATATGAGGATTATGGATTAAGATGTGGCTTAATGATCTTAGTGACACAAACAATAAATGTGTAAAGTGGATGGTATTTATGTTATATGATTGCTTGAGAGAGTAAGAGTTTGAGCAATAAATTTGCAAGAGGTTTGGTAAGGTATTATTATCTCTCATTCTTTCATGGTCATAAATGACCCATATTTATAAGGTTTGGGAGACTGGAGCTCACTCTCCCGATTTACAAGGACAAGTAGCCGAATTATAGCTCTGCCAAACATTAAATGCTACATAATTGATGTGACCCAGGTCGGAGGTCGCTGGGAGGTCGTTCGAGGTATTTAAGAGCTCGCACACCTCACTGGGACATCGCCCGAGGCCAATCCGAATTTGCAGGGATTTAGCCGTCTATCTACTCATAGCTACTCATCATTTCCGTCTTTTACTGACACATCTCTGATTAAAGCCATTCTTAGGTAAGGTCCGGGTCGCTTCGTCGCTTTCGCCACGGGTCCCATCCCCATTAATGCTCCGTACTTGTGTCAGTGTGCGACCTGCGAGGTGCGCCCAGGTCGCATACCGGTGCTTGGCATGCCTTCGTTTCCATCCTTTCTGCGAGGTGTTATACTTGTGCAAAATGTGGTGCGGTCCTCCTCTGCTTTTTTCCGTGTCGGGCCGACCTCGCTTTATATATGCCCACAACAATAGCCCCTAGCTCATTTGCCTCACGTTTGCCGAGGGATGAGATAACTCGATCTGCTTCGATCTGGCGCACGAGGTCGCAAAGCTTCTGGGGTACGCGTGATTATTGCCTCGGGACTGAGCGTGATGACGCAGCTTGCCTCGACTATCGCGCCTATTGAGACTAGGTGATGATGGCACGTGGGTTTCACGCGCGGGATTTGATCGATTCGTGGGCGCGCCCGCGCCCTAGAATTCTCTATAAATAATGTTCTCTTCTCCACATTCCAGTTTTCACACTCTGAAATTTCAAAAATTGTTGTGCTGCTCCGATTCTTCTCTCAATTCTGATTCCGATCGTTGTTGTGTTCAAGGTAAAGATCTCTATTCTTCTTCATTTCTTCTTATTCTTTGCTTTGGTGAACGATTAGGGATGGCAACGGGGTGGGTTTGGGGCGGGTTTGGCCAAACCCGTAACCCGTCCCACCATTTTTTTCCCTAACCCAAAACCCGCCCATACGCCTCGCCTGGGGGTTTTAAGACTGCTTCTACCCGCCGCCCCATGAACCCCGGGTTTAACGCCAAGATATTTAATTTTGTTTTCCTTTATTTTTTAATTCGTACTCCTAATTTCATACATGTCATTTTTAAATACATATCGTTCCTAAAAAATAAAACATAAACTAGAATCATCAAATTAAAACAAACAAAAAATACATAATATCATAATCAATTTCACATTAAAGAGAGCACAAAAGGGACTACAGTTACTCATTATTCATTAATCAAACATACCTCATCAAAATAGACATCTTATTATACTATTTTTTCTTATTATAGTATTGTTATCTTATTAAACTACTATTGCATTATTACTTAATACATTTAATATATATATATATATATATACGGGTCGGGTTACGGGGCGGGTTTTCCTAATATCATGACCCGCCCCGCATCCGGTGGGTTTTCGTTTGACCGGGTTTTAACCCGCCCCGTAACCCGTTTGATCGGGTTTAACCCGCCCCATCCGGGGTGGATTCGTGCCGGGTTCGGGTTAAAACCCGCCCCATTTCCATCCCTATGAACGATGTCTACCTCGAATCGGGAGGACTCGGGGAGCGCGGCCGAGAGTTCTGCCCCGACTGCGGCGACGCCATGGCGGGCCTAAAGCTTTGGTAGTGGAAGTCTCCTCGGAGACGGTGAGCGAGGTGCCCGTGTCGGCTAGGGGTGAGGTCACATCAAGAAGACGCCGCCGATCCGGCCGAGGGGACTCCGGGGGAGGTCTTGCCCCCGTCGCGCCAAAACTTCGAGTTTTGGAGATGGTGGGGGAGGAAGGAGATGAGCCTAGTTCGGGATCGATTGATCCAGCCGAGTTTGACTTCTTGTCGGATGAGGTTGTACCCGATGTGCCGAGTGATGACGATGAGATTGACGACGTTGATCGCAAGCTGCGGATAGAGGATAGTATGTCTCATCCTCTCGGCCGATCCCAAACCAACCCGAACTTCGTGCGGACATTATTTTTTCTTTGCGGGTGGGGTAACTAGCTTTCGAACCAGGGCGAACTTTTTCTATGGAGAGAACAATTTCAAGTTCCCAACGGCGTCCATACGGGTTCCCGGTTATAAAATCCATTATGCGTCGGTCCACGATGGGTGTGTGGCGATGAACTATGACCTGACAATGAAGGTTGGGCTCCGTTTTCGCTTCACCTATTATTACTTCAGCGATGTGGTTTTGGGGCCTAGCTCGACACAAATCACTCCCAATGGGTGGAGCACCATCTTGAGATCTTATCTCGTTTCGGCAAAGATCAACCTCGGGCGTTCCCTTCTGTCAAGGAAATGAATCTTCTCATCTCGCTGGCGAAGTGGGGTAAAGACCCCGGGTATTACTATGTGAAAGCCCACCCTTATATGAAAATAGTTGAGGACCTCCCTAGCAAGGTCCAAGATTGGAAAGAGAAGTGGTGGATGATCGGGGGAGCGTGGTAAAGTCCGGTCTTTGCCCTTGGTTCGCTCGGATATCGCGAGATACCTCGTGATTACATGATGTTCAAACGTAAGTCTTTCGAATCTACCTTCATACATGATACTGATTTAACTTTTCCCCCTTGTTGCAGCTCCCAAGAACTCCAAGACTTCCGAACTCTCTCTCCCTTTCCTCGTTCGGTTGATTCAGGTGTGTCTTATTGATCCCGACGAGCGATCTTTGACCCTTTTGCAAAGGTTGAAGTGCTTGGAGTTTGCTGGCTTGCTTGATCCGCCTCGTTCTCATTTGGTTGGCGATATTCCTGGTAAGTGATATGGACATCATTCGATCAGACTTGCTTATTCGTTCATTTGTTAACTGGACTAGCTTTTCATCTATTTCCAGTTTCCTTTATCGAGCCTATACACTTCAATTCTGCCAAAGTTCTTGACGAGATGCAGAACCTTAACTCCGAGGATATGCGTGAGAAGGTTGCTCGGGCCTTGGCTCTTTCGGGAGGCAAAGAATGGACAGAAGAAGAAAGTTAGACGGGCGGGCCACCGAACCTCCGCCTCCGAAGATAAAAACTGTCGCCCCGGGGCGAGGTCAGAAAAAGGGCGCCGAAATCGAAAAGTATCCGGGGAGTTCTCGAAGCGAGGCCCGAACATCCGTGGATATGGATGTTCTGCGGAACTCCCCGAGCGGGAGAGTGGTGTTGTCGGGTTCGGCGGGGAACCCAGATACAATCGTTGAAATTACTCAGCGATGGAACCGCGAGGTCGAGGATCGCACTTTCCTCGGTTGGAACCCGGATTTCCGCCGACGGTAAATACTTCCTTATCATCCTGTCTTTTTCTTTGTTCACCAGGAAAAGGACCTCGTGCTCACGTATAATTGTTTTCAGAGATCTGACTAGATGATGGGGTCATCCGAGGTGAGGCAACTCGCAACTTCTTATGGTCGCGAGACCCCTCTGCCAATGACGCTCAACCCACTTATCTCCGCCAGATCGCCGTCGATGCCCCAAAGTCCTGGACTTTGGACCTTCATGAGGAGGCTCACACCCAGCACTTCTCGGAGAACCTGACCTCGGGGGTCGCCCATATGTGCCGGTCCTTGGCATTTATCGAGAGGAGCCGGGAACAATATGGCCGAGTGAAAATCTAGGCCCGTAAAGCCGAGGTATTGCTCAACGATGAAGGTGGATTTGGCGAGGTTTATTTAAGGAGAGGAAAATCGCCATCAAGCTACAAAGTCGCAGCCGAGGAAAAACTGAAAGAGGTGGTTCGGGAGCGGGATGACATGGAAAAGAAACTCTCGCAGATGGCGAAAGATCTCGAGCTCCGAGATAAGAAAGTGAAGGAGGGCATGGACAAGACCGCCGAGGTGGAGAGTCGGTGTCGCCGGTTAGAAGCTGAGGTCCATGACTTCCCTGTCACCATCAAGTTGGAGCGTCATCATGCCTCCAACATGGCCTATATCCATTCCTTCTCTAATGCTGTCCGAGCCTGCCACCGGGCCGGCGACCTCGAAGGGGCCAAGTCAGGGATGACCGAGATGCTCGTGGCCTATATGCGCAACAACCCTGTTAGGGAGGGGGACGATCTTCCCATCAAAGACCTCGCAGCTTACGGTGTGGATTTCAGCTTTCTTCCCCCCAACGCCAATCTTTATGATCCCGAAGAGCTGCTCGGGTTGTTGAATGAAGAGGTGGAAGATGGAGCAGATGGTCGTGATGGTGAGGGGAATCCAGCTGGCGTCGAGATTCCTGAGGTTGAACAAAACGCGTCGACCAACCCTGTTGAGGGAACCTCGGATGCTCCGCCGAGCTGATTCCATGGATAGTTTATCTGCTGCAGTATGCCACTAGCCTTCGGGCACTCTTTGTAACCGCCCTTCGGGGTTTTTAATCAAGTTGTTCTGTTGCCCTACGGGGTATGTACTCTGTTACCTTCGGGCTTTTATTAATGGAAATGTTGTTGCTTTCCTTTTTATCTTTCTCGCTTCCTGATTTGAATGCTTGTTTATTTCTCGCCAACACTTTGAGATCGGTGACTTTGTGTATCTTGTCTTCTCGCAGATTGTCTTCTCGAACATCTGGATAAAAAATCATAATGATAACAGATTTGTTAATTGATAGCGACTTGACTGTCGGCTTAGATAGGATATGCGACCGATGTCGACTTAGATAGGGTATGCGACATACTAGCCTTCACATATTCTTGGCTTAGCCGACTTAGACTTGGTATGCGACCGAGGTCGACTTAGGCTGGGTATGCGACATATTAACCTTCACATATTCTTGGCTTAGCCGACTTAGACTTTTTCATTTGCGAATCTATTTCTGATCGAACTCGTGAGAGGTCGGGGACCATTCCCCCAAGTTCATAAATGTAAAAAGGTGGAACAAGTTTGTGCTATAAGTCATAACTCATAGAGAAATATACAATCGATCTGGATTTTACAACTCATAGTTATTGGTAGAACTTCTTCAGGTAGGTCGCATTCCAAGGATACATAGCGGGAATGCCCTCCAAGTCCTTGAGCTGGTAAGCCCCATTTGGGAGGCATTTCGAAATCTTCATGGGTCCCTCCCAAGTTGGACCGAAAACTCCTTTCTGGACGCCGAGGATCATTTTTAAGACGAGGTCGCTGACCTTGAATCTTCGGATATTTGCTTTTGAGTTGTAGTATTTTTCCGATTTTTGTTTGTAGTTTGCATTTCATAAGTTGGCTTCCAGTCTTTTTTCTTCGAGGAGGTCGAGGCTGAGAGATATGGCTTGATCGTTGTCCTCTGTGACTGTCTACGATGTTCGATGGCTTCTGACCACGACCTCGGCTGGTATGACTGCCTCCGTCCCGAAAGCCATAGCAAAAGGTGTTTCGCCCGTTGAATTTCGGCAAGTGGTCCTATATGACCATATGATGCTTGGAAGCTTGTGTTGGGTAATAAGTTGCATAGATCTATTCGGGATGAATATTTAAATACAAATTTAATTCTCATAATTATTACTAGCATGAATTAATCATATATTAATTCAAATAATAATCCAACAACAAATCATGCATATAATTAAATCACGTAAATCCTACGCATGCGGAATTCTATGAGTTTACGTGAACGTACCTCTTGGGACGGCAATGACTTTGTTTATTAGACACACCAAAAGAACTTCCCAAGTATTCCCTTAATCCTTGCTCGACTATCCGGTGGTAGGACGCTTGCGAACAATTAACAAAAGGAAAATAAATTATGTTGCACCACCTTTGTGGATTTACTAATTTTTCCAGCACATGGAATTGTACTTGGGAATGAAAGAATCATCCCCTATTTATAGAGTGGAGGTGGTCGAATTTTTAGGGCAAAAACAATGTGGGAAAATCTTTTCTTGATCTCCAAGAAATCTTGAATATATCTCCTATATTCTTTTTCCCATAATTATATTATTCCACAAAATCCCACCTACTCTTTGTTATGGATTAATTTCGAAAATTATAGGGCAAGAATCCAAGATTTGGATCTTCTTGAATTTATGAGATATTCTTGTATTTCAAGAAATACATATCTTCCATAATATCTTTTCAAGAAAATCAAGAAAATCTTTCTTTCCCTTAATTATCAAAATTTAGAAAATATGCTTTATGGATAACAAAGTGGGAGATTTCTTGAATTTAATGAGATAATCTTGTATTCCAAGAATACATAGCCTCATTCCATAACAAAATTCAAAGAAAATCTTTCTCCCCTTTTATCCATAATTTTCGAAAATTAGGAAAAAATAAGCAACAATATTTATTTTATTTTAAACACCTTTTTCAGTTATTGGACTATATGTTGGGCTACTTAGGGGGCCTTTAGGAGAATTAAGATTGGACCTTCCAATGGATCTTGAATTATCAATATTGAGCCACAATATTATTCAAGCCCATAAATATTAATTAATCCCACTACATAATTAATATTGCACTATCCATCTTAACCCATATTACAGTTAATATGGCTCCCATTTATTATTTCCGTGTTTAAGATTATCTAGCCCATTAATTCATTCAAGCCACTGAAATAGCTTTCCATTAATTAATATCTATTGTCCTTGGTCAAGGAACGGTTCAACATTATTATCCAACCCGGAAACTAGTTCCACTTGCAAGATTTGGTATGATAAAGCTTATGAACCTCCCAAGGGGGAAAATCGAACAAGCGTACTTGCACACGATTCTCCGTATTAAATCTTAGCAATCACATGTGACCAATAATATTGCCCAAGATAAAAAGTATTGAATCTCGTTGATTCTCTACCCATGATAAGTCAAAGCAATAGTTACTAACCACACGTGATCCTATTTAAGGAACGAAGATTAAGAAATAACGAACCACTGAGGTCTAATTCTTCCTTATTGGTTCGAAGAATTTGTCCTCCAGAGGTCCTATTCGATTGCATCGGTCATGCACTAGTGTAATCTCTTGGTCAAGACAAGCCAATCCGAGCCTTACACTTCAACCTTTCACGATGGATTGTTCATTTCCATCTAGGTCATGAATGGTGTACTTTTAGTTACAAGGGATTGTTAATTTAATCTTATGTGATCTGGTATCACTAAATTAACTACAATGTATCACGTCTTATTTAATGAGCAGGTTATGCAATAAATATATGTAACATTCGATGATATTTAAAGCATCGATGATAAACATTTTATTTCAATTAAATAAGTCCGAAATTAGGTTTTGATTATACAAAGTAAAAGCATACTTTCAAATATAATCCCAACAATCTCCCACTTATACTCAAAGTCGCTTTTAAGTATACTACAACATGTCTCGTGTAGTTCTAATTCGTGACATCTAATGTCACCTACACGAACCTAATAATTTCTCCCACTTATACTCAAAGCAGATTAGCGGCGGTCTTGACACCCATTCCTTCCACATGTCTCTCGAATGAATTGAGAGGCGACCCTTTGTGAATGGATGCGTTAGGTTGTTTTGCGACGCTATCTTTGCCACATCTATATCTCCTCTCTTAACGATATCTCGTATAAGATGGTATTTCCTTTCAATGTGTTTACTGGCCTTGTGGGCTCTTGGTTCCCTTGAATTTGCAACTGCTCCGGCATTGTCACAATAAAATGATGATTCTCATTGGGCAAATTCGGAACTACATTCAAGTCCACTAGGTAGTTCTTGAGACAAACCGCTTCTTTCGCTGCCTCGCAAGCAGCTACATATTCGGCTTCCATGGTAGAATCTGCCACGCATTTCTGCTTGACGCTTCTACATGTCACGGCTCCTTCCCCCATGCAAAACACACTATCGGAGGTAGATTTTATGGAGTCTATGTCTGATTGGAAATCTGAGTCCGTGTAGCCGATGGGGATTAGACTATCTGACTGATAAATTAACATTCTATCCCGAGTTCTTTTCAGATACTTCGGAATGTTTTTAACTGTCGTCCAATGTTCTTTCCCCGGGTTAATTTGATATATTGCCACCATGCCAACGGTAAAACAGATATCCGGTCTCGTACACAGCATTGCATACATAAGGCTTCTGACAACCGAAGCATATGGAATGCCTCTCATGTCATCTATCTTCTTTTGCGTCTTAGGGCACATTTTCTTGGATAGATGGATTCCATGTCTGAAAGGTACGAAGCCTTTCTTGGAATCTGCATCTTTGAATTATTTCAAGGCAATTGTACATGTATGAAGCTTGCGATAAGCCTATCATCATTTTCTTGCGATCTCGAGTGATCTTGATCCCAAGGATGTGTGCAGCTTCCCCTAAGTCCTTCATATCAAACTGTTTTGAAAGTCATGCCCTTACGTCTGATAACACCTTCACATCTTTCCCGATGATCAGAATGTCATCTACGTATAGTACTAAGAATACCAATGCAGTTCCGACACGCTTTTTGTACACACAACTTTTGAACTCATTTTAATCGAACCCATAAGACTTTATAACATGATCAAAACATTGGTTCCAAGCTCTGGTTGCTTGTTTGAGTCCATAAATGGACTTCATGAGCTTACAAACTAGGTGTTCTTGGCCTTTTTCAATGAAACCTTGGGGTTGTTGCATATAGATCTCTTCATCAAGACTTAGTTATGAAATGCATCTTGACATCCATTTGCCGATTTCAAAGTCGAGATCTTGAAAGAATCGATAAGAGAATTCGGATGGACTTGAGCATGGCTACTGGTAAAAAAAGTTTTCTCATAATCGATCCTTCTTTTACGAGTATAACCTTTCGCGAACGAAGTCTTGCTTTGAAGGTTTCCACCTTCCCGTCCGGTCCTCTTTTTCTCTTATACACCCACTTGCAACCAATGGGTTTGACCCCATTAAGTGGTTCGACTAGCTCCCACACTCTGTTATGATACATAGAACCCATTTCGGCTTTCATTGTGTTTGCCAAGAATCTGCATCCTTATCTTGGATTGCCTCGTCATATGTTCATGGGTCTGATTCGTCTTGTCTGGAAATTAAGTCCGAGGACTCTCCTATTCCCATGAATCTCTCGGGCTAGTTTCAAAACCCTCCCACTACGACGAGGCTCGGTTTGTGTAAATGTGTTGTTTGGTATGTCATCTTATGCAGTTGGCATTGAGGTTAGCCCTTAGCTCATTTAAGGTAATCTCATACGGGTCTTCTTTTCGTTCATATAGTCTTCTTCCAAAAATCTAAAGTGGGTGCTTATTACCACCTTTTGATCTTGGGACCATAGAACATACACCCTTTTGTTCCCGGGGTTTCCACAAACAACCTTAATTACGATCGAGGATCCATTTTCGGCTTCCTTGTCCAACACGTGGGCGGACACCCCCAAATCTTCATGTGTCTCAAACTAGGCTTTGCCTGGGTCCACAATTCTTTGGGAGTTTTGGGAACCGATTTGGATGGCACCAAGTTCAGAATGTAGGTTGCTGTTTCCAATGCATGACCCCAGAACGACTTGGGAAGATCCGCATAACTCATCATAGATCTAACCATTTCCAAAAGAGTTATGTTTCTTCGCTCTGCAACCCCGTTTTTATTGAGGGGTTAAGGGTGCGATTATTTGGGATGCAATCCTTCATCGATAAGTAGTTCAAAAACTCATCGCTGAGGTATTCACCTCCACGATCGGATCGTAGAGACTTGATAGGTTTATCCCTATGATTCTCTGCTTGAGCCTTAAATTCTTTGAATTTCTCAAAGGTCTCGGATTTATACTTCATAAGGAAAATATAACCGTACCTTGAGTAGTCATCAATAAAAGTGACGAAATACTCATAACCTCCTCTTGCTTTGGTTGACATTGGACCACATACATCCGTGTGAACGATTTCTAACACTTCTTTGGCTCTATTCCCCTTGGCTCCAAATGCCCTCTTGGTCATTTTACCCTCCAAACATGATTCGCAGGTTGGAATTGGTTCAACTTGGAGAAACTCCAGTGAACCGTCTTTCACCAACCTTTGGATCCTCTTTGGATTTATATGACCCAATCTTAGATGCCATAGAAGTGTCTCGTTCATGTCTGATGATTGTTTTCTTTTGCCGGAAATAGTTGATGTGTTATAGGATGTATTTCGTGAGTGGTGTGCACAGTTAATTGTATAGAGATTATTCGACAACGTTCCATGACAGATAAGTTTATCAAAAAGAGAAATGGTAAAAACTTTATTAAAAGTAACCGAATATCCATCATGAAAAAGTTTAGAAACTGAAATTAAATTCTTTCTAAAATTCGGAACGTAAAGAACATCTCTTAAAATTAAAACTCTGTCTTCAAAAGACAGGTGCACTCTCCCACTGCTTCAGCTGCCACTCTCGTAGCATCGCCCAGTGTGATGATGTTGGGAAATTTAGAGTTTTGATAAAAGTTCCAAAAACACATGTAATAGGACCAGTCAGATCTGTTAGCTGACTGATGTTTATATTACCGTTTATAGAATACCAGTTGATAATTACTGTATAGAACAACTGATGTAATAGATAGGTCACATATTGAGGGGGAACCTCAATATGTATAGGTCAGATCTGAAGACCTAAAGAATAGCTGATATCCGACAGGCCAGAATGCAAGAGAAAAACAGAAGATCAGATCGATCTGATCAAGTCAGATATCTCAGCTTAAGTCATAAAGCTCAAACTCAGAATACTTGAAGATCAGATGACTTCCAGAAGATCAGACCAGAAGACCTACATCAGCCGAGTCTGCTAGTTGAAGCTAAGTCAACTGGCACCAGAAGTCTCCATCAGGTAGACTGATTAGCCTTGACTGATCAGGTCAGCTCACCAGGTGAAAACTGATGTTTCACTTAGTCATACGTCGATGATCTGAACAAGAAGAATGTCAACCTTAGTTGGAAGAACAACACTGAAAAGTGCGTCTGTTAACCAATAAGAACGAGACACGTATGATCTGAGCCGGCAATTACAGGATTTGGTGCTGCTCTCTCTAACGGCTCTAAAATACAAATTCACGCTTTCGGCCATGCCGTTCCTGAAGCACGTCACATCAATCCTGCAAGTCTACCAAATAGAGCCTGAAATTCGAATTGCTCTCCAATGGCTCTTTGATTTCAAGGTCTATAAATATGGGATCACACTTCAAAGTGAAGACACGGAAACCCTGAAATGATCAAGAAGCTCAAGCAATTATCAGATTTCCGCACGAAGAACACGAACTTGAAGTTAATTTTTATAGTGTTCATCCCATAAGTTCTTAGCATAGAAATCTTTTCATCTAGCTGATAGGCTATCTTAAACACTAGAAAAGATTTCATAGTTGGAACCAAAACAATCATATCCAAACCCAAAGTTAGGTTAAGTTGTTTAGCAAGATTTCAGACTAGGGTTTCTAGTTCTGATTTCTGGGATCGGTTGAGTGAGAACTCCTTAAATATATCGATTGTGTCTTGTGTTTGACTAACACAAAAATCTAAGTCCGGTTGGTTAAGTTGGTGCCCCCTTGTGATAGGGAAGAGTGGGCGTAGGACCGGTTTATCCGAACCACTATAAATCTTGTGTGGCTTTTCTTTGCTTTGATTAACTTTTTTACACAATCGCACACAACTTTTTAAAGCAACATACATATTCTAAGTTGAGATCAATTTAGCACCAAACTTACGATTCGATCAAGCTTGACACTTCAGTCAACTGGTTAAAAGACTAACTTTGGAATCGATTTATCAAAACTAGTTTTTCACACGGGTAAAACTTAGCTTCCGGCACACATCAGTTAAACTGATAGTTACCGAAAGCGATCCGCTTCAAGGCGATTAATAAGTTGGTTATCGGTCCCAAACCGATTCACTCGACTGATCAAAGCTATCCGCCATCACACCCGATCTGACAAAAGTTTTTGAAGTCTATTCACCCCCTCTCCTCTAGACTTACGCCTCTCAAAACCCGTTCGGGACCTACAAGTGGTATCAGGCGGTTGGTTCTGAGACATCGACTTTGTGTATCATCGATTCTTGAGGAAGAATCTTTGTGGTCAACTGAACAGATCTTGAAAAACCTTCTTAAAACTCATTCATTTTCCAAAATCACTCAAAGATGGATAACACCTCGGTATGTATCATGATCCGCCAAAGTTCTCAATCGATGAGTATGCAGATTGGGCATATATATATGTCCAACCATCTAGGTTCGATAAGCGGCAGAATGATGGAAGTCATCGAAAGAGGACCCATCATCATTTATTATGACAACCCTGCAGTTGGAGGAGATCCAGACTTTGCCCCGGGAAGTCTTGTGCGAAAAAGTCCAGCCTTGATGGATGCGAGAGGAAAAAAAAGTCGCACACTCTAGATACTATCGCAAGGCATATTATCATGAAAACAATGGATAAGGTCACCAAGGAAAAGATTAAGTATCTCAAAGCTGCGAAAGCAATGTGGGATACTCTGTTTTGAGATATGCGAGGAAATGACCGGATAAAAAGAGTAGTCTACACAAGCCAAACTGGTGAAGTTTGAAAAACTGAAGATGCTGCCCAACGAAACCATTAACGAACTTGATGGAAGGATTACAATGTCAATAAACAAGCTTCGAGAACTTGGTAGAGAGATGTCTGATAAAGATATCAACTACAAGATATTAAGATCTCTTACCAAGAAATGGGATATGAAAGTCACGGTAATCAAGGATTGCCAAGACATTTAAAAAATGATGCCAAGTAATTGTTCAAGAGCCTTAAAGCTCACGAGTTCGATTTAATTGAGAGAGGGCAAGCAGATGAAGATGAGGTGCCCGCTGAAGCCTCAACTTCTAAATCAGTTGCTTTTAAGGCAACCAGCAGCATATCAAAGACTAATGAACCCATTGGAAACATCATAAGTCAGGCAGAACAGATCACTCTGCTTACCAGGAAACTAGAAAAATCAAATATTCAACTTGGTAAGTATCGAAGATTTTATAAAGATTATCAACATAGCCGAGGAAGAGATAGGAGATCGCCCAACGGATCTCGAAAAGAACGAGATCTAATGATCTGGGAGAGATCAGAGATGAAAGGAAAAGAGATAATCTAAATGATGAAAGAAGAGATAACCAATCGAGACGAAGAAGCTCGGGACTACTATCGAAAAGGAAGTCACCGATAGATCATACTGAGCGGAGTGATTCACCGGAAGGAAAGGTTCAAATGGATCAAGAGCGTGCTTCAATCGTGGAGAAGCCAGTCACTACAAATAACAGACGCCCGGACGACGCCAAGAGAAAGGGAAGAAAAGAGGAAGCGAAGAGAGCAACCAAGACAGTGGGAAAAAAGCCATGGTTGTTTACACATCAGAATCGACGATTCCTATTCGCCCTCCGAGGATTCTGGATACTCCTCAGAGAAGATTTCTATCCGACAAGAAGTCTTTGTTGACTTCTATGAAAATAAAGATCCGATATTCTCTTCGATGATGATGAGATCCGCCTGGATGGCAGGAGGACCAATCCGAGGTAACCTCCAAACCTCGCTTTGTTCGCTTTACACCGCTATCATTAGCACACTTTTCTTTGGGAGATTGACCGACTCTACTCGGAAAGCAATTGCTTGAGGATCTCTCCAATGCAAGAGAAACTTATGCTATAGTGGAAGTTTAAAATGACAAGTCGAGGATCGAAATAATCGACTTGCTAAAGAGAATGATCTCAATAAAGCCTCTCGAACTTAAATCTGCTTTAAACCGCCGGAAGGCAACCGAGAAATTTAACATTTCGAAAGTTAAAGCTTCGATCGGGAGAAGCGAGATCAAAGATCGGTGGCTATTAACAAACAAACAAGTTCGATGACTTCAAAATCCCGCAAGCAAAATTTGATGAAATTTATTCTAATGCATAAGAGTCTAAAATCATCTCGAGGATAATCTGCGCCAAGAAAATAGAAGTTTTTACAAAATCATCTAAAAACTGTTTCAAGACATGAACACCTATTTTGAACAACGATTAACAAGAAGGGACTTGGGTATGAGAACCATTCCACATCCTCAAAAGCCCCCGGTGATTCATCTCAAAAAGGGTGTAATCGACGAGTTTCGACAAAGATACACCAAAAGCCAAACTTGTATCTAATAAGGGGAAAAAGACCGGTTGAGCGGGTAAAGGCGGTGCCTAAACGAGGAAGGGAAGAAATGGACCCCCACGGTAAAGCATCGGTAGAGGAATCAACAGAAGAACCCGGTTCTTACGAAGAGACCTCAACTCGATCAACAGATCGTATCGAAAAGACAACCTATAAAAGGAAGTCTAATCGAGACCCAATCAAGGTCATTTGCCTAATAAGCATGCTTTTAGGTAAACCGCAAAAACCACATATGCCAAAAAAAAGATATGAATCTTTTCATGGTAGCGATCGTACCCCCCTATAATCGAAATCTAGGGTCACTTTTTGAACCACTTTGGATGAAAAGAAGACAAACAGAAAAGATAAATCCCAAGTCTTCTAAGTCATCCAAGGTTCACACTAATAATCATACTAATCAAGAAAGCATATAAAGAGACGTATGATTATGTTGATAGGTATGGGAGACAAATCGGGCCTTCGATCTAACTGATCTCAATAGAAGTGCTCTGTTTGTATGGATCCCCAAAACTAATCCTAACCCTCGGGACCCAATCCAAAAGGGGTACCTAAAGCCCGATTTGGTCTGCAGGATCGCGTGGGGTCCGCCAACAAAGGAGGTGTGCAAGCAACTATCTGGTACATCGATAGTGGATGCTCAAGGCACATGACTGGAAGCAAACACCTCCTCAACTCTTACATAGAACAGAAAGGCCCGCGTGTACTCTTCGGTGATGATAACTTTGGTTACACCAAAGGATTCGGAACCTTAGAGAATGATGATGTACAAGTAACTGGAGTCTCGTATGTCGAAGGTCTGAAGCACAACCTATTATCTATTTCACAATTCAGCGACAACGGATTCAGCGTTGAGTTCTCGACTGATCAATGCACTATCAAGAATCGAGCCACTCAACAAATTTTGCTAACTGGTTCAAGGAAAGGGACGATCTACACAGCTGATTGGAACAGTTGCCCAAGAAATCCATGCCTAATTGTCAAGAGTTCCAAAAGTAGCAGTTGGCTCTGGCACAAAAGAATGAGCCATCTGAACTTTAAAACTCTTAATAAGATATCAAGGATGTCTCTAGTGGAAGGACTTCCGAATGAAGTATTTTCAAAGGATCAGACATGTCCTTGCATGTCGGAAGGGAAAACAGTCAAAGCTTCATTCAAAGGAATTTTCTGGGCCGGCATCCATCCAGTGATCTTGCGATTGCTTCATATGGATCTATTCGGACCCGGGTTACACGGTCGATCTCTCACGACGCAAATATACTCGTAATCGTGGATGACTATTCCAAGTTTACGGGTAATATTCTTACATAAGAAGAATGAGGCGACAACGAAGATACCCGAAAGCCGCTAAAAAGATTACAAAATGAGAAGGGTGTCAATGTAGTAAAAATCGGATCGGATAAAAGTGCATGCAATTTTCGAACTCTTTTATAAGCGATTTTTTGCTCTAAGTTTGGTTATCTGAGATGAGACATCATTTTGCAAGAACGCCACAACATAATGGAGTAGCGAAGCGGAGGAACAGGACTCTCAAAGAAGTTTCGCTTCGCCACGATGTTATTTGAACATGCGATACCAAGCCATTTTTCGCAAGAAGCAATCAACCTTTGCATGTCATACTCAGAACAGATGTCTTCTGACTAAGGCTCACTACAAAACACCCTATGAACTGTGGAAAGGCAGAAAACCTCGTGTTTCTTACTTCCATGTTTTTGGGTGTAAGTGTTTCATACACAACAATGGGAAGAGTCAGTTGAAGACTTTTGAGGCCAAGTCAGATGAGGGTATATTCTTAGGATATTCCTCATCTAGCAAGGCTTTCAGGGTTTACAATGCATTTAACCCTAGTTGTGGAAGAAACACCCCATGTAGTCTTTGATGAAGCATCCTACGAACAAGAGAAATGCGCCCCGAACAAGGCGACTGATCAATCATGCACGATGCTGGAAAATGGATCGCCTTAACGATCAAGGAAAAAGGATCGTAAATCGTAATAAAGTATACATTCCGGATCTAGCCGATTCACGGATCATTAAGACCTAAGGTATGAAAAACTATCGATGAAGAAGTTGATGCAATTTGAGATAAATATCAAGCGAACCATCCGGTTCGGGGAACACTGAAGTTCCCACGAACGGACATCGACACATGATGAGTCCAACATCACCGAGACATGTTCTTATCAAGTGGATCATAAATCGCACCACTCCCGATCGCTAGTAATGAACCTTTATCGAAATGGATGATGTTCTCCAAACCGATGCAAATCGTAGCGAGAAGGACACGGATAACCGGTCATCCAACCGATCGATCATCTCGAGACCCATCTCGATAAAGTTAAAACTAGACATCGTTGGTGAAAGTGCCATGTATTCTTTGTTATTTGTCTCGAATGAACCAACAACAATAGAGGAAGCTCTACAAGACGCAAAAGTGGATTCTAGCCATGCGAGGAGGAAATTTGGAGCATTTTGAGAGAAACCAAGTTTGGGAATTGGTGTGACGGACAAATCATAAAGACGTAATTGGCACGAAGTGGGTTTTCAAGAACAAGAGAGATGAGAAAAATGTCGTCACGAGAAATAAGGCAAGACTTGTTGCTAAGGGGTATTCACAATCGGAAGGAATTGATTATGATGAGACCTTTGCACCCGGGCCGCTTCGCCTAAAGCCATTAAATTTATTTCGGCATATGCTTCCCAGAGAGGGTTCAGCGTGTATCGGATGGACGTAAAAGTGCATTCTTAAATGGGGTACTAGCGAGAGGAAGTTTATGTTTAACAACCTCCGGGCTTGAAAAAGAGCAACCAAGTGTACCGTTTAAGAAAAAGCTCTTTATGGCTCGAAACAAGCTCCTCGAGCACGGTATGATACACTCTCTCGGTTCTTGATCGACGGTGGGTTCACTAAAGGAGCAATGGGACGAGAACCTTATTGAGAATAGAAGATGGAGAAGATATTCGATGGTTCAGATCTCACGTGGGCGACATCATCTTTGGATCTCCCAACAAGAGTCTATGTGAAAGATTCAAATAAAAAGCGATGCAAGGGAAGTTCGAGATGTCCATGATGGGTCGGATGAGTTATTTTCTAGGGTCTACAAGTGAAGCAAAGTCTGAAGGGATATTCATCTACGCCAAGCAAAGTACACTAGGAATTTATTGGCTAAGTTTGGAGTTCAAAATTACAAGGAAGCCAAAATTCCTATGATGACTTGGATTCAAGATGGATCACAGCGAGGATGGTCGAAAACAAATTAGAAAGAATATAGGGCTCTCATTGGATCTCTATTATACGACCGCCAACAAACCGGATATCACCTTTTGCGAGTAGGTGTATGTGTGCGATTCGAGCAAATCCAATGCAAAAGCCACCTGAAAGCGACTAAAGCGGATTCTTAAGTATCTGAAAGGGACGATAAACCTTGGTTTATTTTACCCATCGATGATAATCTAGAACTTAGTGGGTATTCGATTACGATTATGGAGGTTGCAAGATTGATGAAAAATCAACCTCGGGGAACATGTCGGTTTTAGGAAGTAAAAAACCGATCTCGTGGTTTTCAAAAAAAGCGGACATCGATTGCGACATCTACTCTTGAAGGTAATATATGGTCATTTAGGAAGCTGTTGCTCCCAACTACTCTGGCTTAGTCAGCAGCTGAGGGATTATAACATTGTAGCTAAGAATGTACCTATATTCTGTGATAGTAATAGTCTTTATTGCAATCACTCGTAATGTTCGTTTCTACATACAAGATGCAAGCATGTGGATGTCAGACATTATTTTATAAGAGATCATGTTGAAAAGAAGAATATCAGAATGGAAAAGATTCACACTGATTTACAGAAAGCTGATATTCTAACCAAGCCACTAGCTGAGATCAGATTCAGAGAATTGTGCAATGAGCTAGGGCTTCTGGATCTTGGAGAAAAAGCACCTAAAATGCTTGATGGATTGTTCTCGAACCGGTGGTTAAGAGACTAACCAGGTTGAGAGGAATCAGTTGAATTTGGTATCTCAACTGATAAGAAGATCAGTCAAGGAACTGATATGAGAAATCGATCAGATTTACAAGTTATCATATTAAAGGAGGCGATCGAGTTAAGGTTTATCGATTAAAGGAAACCTTTCGGTTTAAAAGGATTATCGATTAAATCGGTTTGGTTATTTTACATCTTTGTAAGTCGATTGCCGATATTCAACAAGCAAGATTCACAGATTAAAGCCTACAATCGCATAAGAAAGCAGAAAATTTACACAACAATGGAATAATAGAAATTTTCATTGATAAAAACCCGAAGGTCAGGTTACATTACAAGTTACAAGTACAAAGGACCCGGAGGTCAGTACATAAGTCATAACCGAAAACCCTAAACCTATAACCCTAAACCCTCATCCTAACCCAAGAAGAGCGGGAGAGAGAGAGATTTTAAATCTGATGCTCTCATTTTCCCCCACTTAACAAGGGTGAGAGAGGCTTTGAAATAATCCTAAAGACATTTAAATGAAAGCTAAAACCAAATTGGAGCGAGAGCGGCATTGATAGGATTTCTAAGCCAGGAGCCCTTAGACCTGAAGTCAATGGGCTCTCCAGCTGTTAAATGGAGCACATGTGCCAAGAAAGTGGTTCAAAGACCTTATGGGCACATGTGTTGCATGCAAAAATTGAGTTGATATACGAAGATCAGCTGTTGTCTGATCCAGACCGTATATCAAACTCATGTTTTATATCAGACTGAGTCTGTTGATGCTAGTTCCGTCATCTCGATAGACACACAAGGTGCATACGGTTAGGAGAAGTGTCTTCTCGATTCTTGACAAACAGAGTCCGCCTTGGTGGTAGAGAAGCTTAGCAACAATTGTATATGAAATCTTTGATGATGACGAAAACAGCGATAAGGGACACACAGGGTTGATTTGAGAAGCTGAAATCATTGAAAAAGGGGTAAAGGTGTTTGCCGGAAGTCTCACCGGAAATAAGGGTTCACCAGGATACATGATTCTACAAACAAGATAAGTATGGTGAATGGGTTATGTTGTGTAAAACATTGGTCCAATTTATAGAGGCCAAGCAAGGGTACAAATGCAAATTTGACTTCAAAAAGCCTTTTAGAGAAATTTACATCACAAGGACAGCGTGTAGAAATCACGCGACTGATAATTGGATAAATTTACGGCAGATTGACATATCAAAATATTCAGATTATAATTACGCATGTCAAATCATGCCAACTTAGGGAATAGAGACTACTATTCTAGACTAAGTTTTGGCGGTAACACTTATCCCAAGAATTGGCTTGATCCGAGAAGATTGATTAGGTCAATGAATCGATTACATCTAAACCGATCGGATGAGGAAGATCGATTCGCTTGAATATCTCAACAAATCAGATATATCAGTCAAGGAAAGATCTGGAATATCAGTTGAAGGGGGAACTTCAACTGATCGAGGAGGATCAGAAAAAGGGGAAATCAGACAGTTCAGTTGAAAAGATCAGTTGGGAAATTATAAGGTTTAGGCAGAAAACTAAGATCAACAAGTGAAATCAACTACAAGGACCTACAAGTGGTATTGACTGATTGCAATATCAGTCAACCAGATACGCCTTTTCTTTTCCCTTGTTATTTGCTTACTTATTTGATCTTATCTGATATTATTTGCCTTTATCGACATTACCTTTGTGACGTATTCCCGCAAAACATTTTTGCGGACGTGGGGTACTTGTATTAATTGCTACAAAATGCGCTTTTAAATCCAAAAAAGGTTTTAGACGCGTGCTTTTTTTCGACCATATCGATCAAAACCGTTTAATCTGGATCGTTTAATCTTTTCAAACGGTTGATCTTCCAAATCTTGTCTTTTTTCCCTCCTCATCTTTATAAGGTTCATCAAAAACCCAACCAGAGTTTTCCCATTCACAAACTTGCGATTTATTTTCTGAAAACTCTCCAGATTACATCTCTGTGATTCAAAGTGTTTTTCTTAAGTTTCAAAATTATCTTCCCGAAAAACGGAATCTGGTTATTTCTGATTATTTGATGAATCTTTTTCCTTAAAATCCATTGATCTTAAAGATTTTGTCAATCGATGGTATCCTGTGTTATGCTTTATTGTTTCTTGGTTTCCGCATGTGTTTATCGGTTACCAGGCCTGTGTATAGGTCTGATAATCAATATATGATATCTTCATGTTTATGCACAACTTTAATCAAGTCTATCTTATTGTAGATGGCCACTCATGGTATGGGAAAGATAATGTGCAATTATGAATCGGGCAACTTAAGATTGTCGATGACAAGTTAAATGCGATTTGATATCACTCGGGATCCGGAATCAATGGAAGTGGAGCAAATTCTGAAGAAAGGAGGTCTTGAGAAATATTGCGCTGCTCACTGCAATCCAGTGATGCAGTATGAAGCACTTGAATTCCTAAGGAATTTAAGAGTGGATACGGACGCTCGGGGAGAAGAACTACTTTCGTCAGTCAACGGAGAAGAGATTAGACTGACGAACGCTGACATAACTCGTCTGTTCAGCTTGCCAAAAGGACGAATCTCGCCTGCTCACTATAGGGAGAATGAAGATGAGCTGATCAGAAATGAACTCTTCAGAGAGGCTGACAAACATCAGACCGTAGGTTTTGTCAGACCAATGCTCAAGAGGAAATACCGACTGTTGTTTGACATATTGTCAAAAACAATCATGGGTATTTCGTTCAGCCCAGATGCTCTTACATCCGTCAAACTGTACAGCATGGCTGCAATAATTGATGAAGCCAAGAACATCAATTGGCATGGGTTCCTAAAGGCCATTCTACTCCAAGAACATGAGAAATTTGGAGTTAATGAATGGAGGCAGGTCTATCTGAAGAAGAGGATCTGCAATCTCAACAAGGTTGCAGTTATCTTGAAAGACAAACTGCCAAACGCTGAATGGGACCAGAATGGACTGAAGTCCTACAAGGCCTTCCTCACAACAACTTCAGCCATATATGGGCCACCGATGATGATATGCCCACCCCTCAAAAAGTCAAGAAAGGAAAAAAAGCAAAGGGCGACCTCGTCCACACGGATGCCCCAGAAAAGGAAAAGAATCTGGTGAAGGCCGTGAGAAGAGGCCGAAGAAGGCGAAGCAGGCCTCCATGACTCTGTTTCTAGAAGATGAGTCAGATAAAGAAGGAGCGCCAGAACAGCCTGATGCACCACAAAAATCAGGTGAAAAATCAGACAGGCAGGCTTCTCAAGCTGAGAGCTCGCCAGAACATTCTGAGGAAGAAGCACGAGACGAACGATCTCTTTCTCCTCCAACTCGACCTGATTCACCGCTCAGACTACTGGCTGCTGAGCATGTTTCTCCTTCTCTCCCACCTGCCCGCGAACCTGAAACTACATCAGTTCGAGAACCAGAAAGCTTACCTGTTGTAGAACCAGCCGCACCTGCCTCTACAACAGAACCTCTGCAGGTCGAGCCAATCAGACAACTTCCGCCTACTCAAGCACCACCAAAACTCTTCACATCTCATCAACCTGAATCTGGACAGACAATTCCTGAGTCTAGATCATCAAAGACCATCACAGGGAAAATGGTCAGAATGCAAATCGAACGAGAAATTGATGAGATGTATCCAGAACTGGTCGCCCATCCTGCTATTAGAGAGGAAGTTATGGAGATCCTCACCTGGAGAGATCTTCGATTAAAAAGCTTCTCAGATTTTATAATGATTATTGAACAGATGGGCGGTGCTGATGAGTTTGCAGATTTTGATTTCGATATGAGGAAATCTGCTAAAGTAGGATCACCAGCTGAGCTGATAACTGCTGAATCTATCAAAGCTCTGATCCACAGGAAGCTGGGGTTGCCTGAACAAGGAGAACTGGAGACTGCTGAAGAAGCTCCTGAAGCAGATGCTACAATGAAGGATGCGTTGGAGTCGCTGGATGATAGTGGAACTGTGCCGCACTCATGACCAACCACCGGAGGCGCAAACAACCGAAAGAGATCCGTGACGCAAAAACATTCAAACATCTCACATCATCACGATCAACTTCGGAGATCGATCTTGTCTTAAAGATCTCCTGAAAGAAGAAGTTGAGGGAGTGATAGTTGATCAGAGGCAGATTGGCCTCAAAGAAATAACAGATCAAAGGGAATTGGCTATTTCCTAGATTGAGGCAATCAAAGATCAATTCTCCCAAACTGTGACCACCGTGTCTGCCGAACTTATAAAATCAGTTGATGACAAGCTGATTCAGGTGGATCAACAACAAGTTTCTTTTTCGATGCTCATGAAAAGCTAGAATTGATGTAAGAGAAACTTGACAAACCGATTATTACACTCTCTATCGCCATGGAATTATCAAGACCGAAGTGATCTCGATGGTTCAAAATCTAACCGCTCAAGCTCAAGGTTTATCATTTTGCAGATCTCAACAGGGCGATATCAGTCAGCTTTGGATCTCTGACTTCCCACCTCACTACTCTTTTTGATCAAACCAAAAAGGGGGAAGGACAGAGTGAGAAACCAACTGACATGATCAGAACAACAGAAGACCTGATTCAGACAGTTGAAGCCTATGGACAAAGACTGGACCATCTGGATCTCTTTGCTAACGAAGTCTCTAAAAAGATAGAAAAGTCAAAGGCAAGAAAGTTAGTTTCTTTGTGGGTCTTTGGGACATCAATCAGACCAGCCACCACTCGACTAAGATAGTCACAAGAAGCACACCCGACCAGACATCTGCCGATAAGGAATCGGGCCGAGAAATCGCCCAAAGAGCAGATTGCTGAAGAGGCCCAAAAAAGAGAAGAAGAAAGAAGGGCAGATAAATTGACAGAGGCAGAAAATATGAAGAAGAGATTCAGATCGAGAGCGAAGAAAGGAAAGGCTGGAAAATCAGATCGTAAACCTCACCGCCAAAGAAGAATTGATGAGATCATTCCAAAAACTGCTGCACATGCTAAGAGGTTTGAGGAATGGAATAAGATCAGAAGTGAATGGCTTTTGGATGCTTTTGTTCTTGATCTTGTTCCACAAGAAGAATCTCCAGATGATGAATTCCTCAACTGGTTAGAAAATAAATATCCAGATTTTCTGAAGTATCTGGAAAATGAGGCCAAAATTATCAATGCAAAAATATCTCGCCAAGAGTATGATCTATTGGATTACTCGAAGAAAGAAGATGGCTCATTTGACAGACTGGCATTTCAGAGATTCTATTTTGACATCCTGAGCAAAACGCACATAATCGATCCTCGCCAGACAATGATGTCAAATGGAAACTTTATCATTTTCAACGTACCTCAAGATCAAAAAGAGATGCTTGAAGGATACAAGCCTAAAGAGTGAAGAATCAAGACTTCTCAGATCATTGTGTTTTTTAAATTCAAACTTTTTTACGATGTAACATGTAATCGACATATCTAATGAGAAAAGTTTATTTTTCCGATCCTAAGACAAAATCTCATTGTCTTTCGATTATGTGCTCTTTCTTTTCTATATTTATCAACGTGTTTGGTTTCTCGGTGTGTTTTGGTTTTATCAAAAGGGGAAATTGTTGGGAAATTTAGAGTTTTGATAAAAGTTCCAAAAACACATGTAATAGGACCAGTCAGACCTGTTAGCTGACTGATGTTTATATTACCGTTTATAGAATACCGGTTGATAATTCTTTGATAGAACAACCGATGTAATAGATAGGTCACATATTGAGGGGAACCTCAATATGTATAGGTCGATCGAAGACCCAAAGAATAGGTGACATCCGAAGCCGGGTAATGCAAGAGAAAAAAGAAGATCGATCGATCCGATCAAGTCGATATCTCGACTTAAGTCATAAAGCTCAAACTCGTAATACTTGAATATCGGATGACTTCGGAAGATCGCACTGAAGACCTACATCGGCCTAGTTCGCTAGTTGAAGCTAAGTCAATCGGGCACCGAAGACTCCATCGTAGATCGATTAGCCTTGATCGATCAAAGTCACCACCAGTGAAAACTGATGTTTCACTTAGTCATACGTCGATGATCTGAACAAGAAGAATGTCAACCTTAGTTGGAAGAACAACACTGAAAAGTGCGTTTGTTAACCAATAAGAACGAGACACGATGATCCGGAGCGGCAATTCTGAGATTTGGTGCCGCTCTCTAACGGCTCTAAAATACAAATTCACGCTTTTCGGCCATGCTGATTCTCAAGCACGCCACATCAATCCCGCAAGTCTACCAAATATAGCACGAAATTGAATTGCTCTCCAATGGCTCTTTGATTTCAAGGTCTATAAATATGGGATCACACTTCAGAGTGAAGACACGGAAACCCTGAAATGATCAAGAAGCTCAAGCAATTATCAGATTTCCGCACGAAGAACACGAACTTGAAGTTAATTTTTTATAGTGTTCATCCCATAAGTTCTTAGCATAAAAAATCTTTTCATCTAGCCCGATAGCTATCTTAAACACTAGAAAAGATTTCATAGTTGGAACCAAAACAATCTTATCCAAACCCAAAGTTAGGTTAAGTTGTTTAGCAAGATTTCAAGACTAAGGTTCCTAGTTCGATTTCGGGATCGGTTGAGTGAGAACTCCTTAAATATCCTGTCGGTGTACTGTGTTGGACTAACACAAAAATCTAAGTCCACTTAGTTAAGTTGGTGCCCTTGTGATAGGGAAGAGGACGTGGGGATGGGTTTTATTCGAACCACTATAAATCTTGTGTGCCTTTCTTCGCTTTGATTAATTTGTTTACACAATCGCACACAACTTTTAAAGCAGCATACATATTCTAAGTTGAGATCAGCTAGCACCAAGCTTCTGATCTGATCAAGCTTGACACTTCAGTCAACTGGTTAAAAGACTAACTTTGGAATCTGATTTATCAAAACTGGTTTTTCACACGGGTAAAACTTAGCTTCCGCACACATCGTTAAACTGATGATTATCGAATCGACCGCTTTTCAAAGCGATTAGTAAGTTGGTTATCGACCCAAACCGATTCACTCGTGACTCGATCAAAGTATCTCCGCCATCACACCTGATCTGCACAAAAAGTTTTCAGAAGTCTATTCACCCCTCCCCTCTAGACTTCTGCCCTCACAAAACCCGTTCGGGACCTACAGATGAGGATCTCACTCCCACTAAGTTGCCGGGTCCGTTTGAACCCCTGTAAAGTGAAACAAACATGATCAGTGGATCCCGTATCCACTACCCACGCTAAACAAGTTTCAACAACTAGTGCGTGAGAATTACCTTTCTTTCCATTCCTCTTGGGTTTGGAACAGGCTGACCTCCAATGTCATTTTTCACCGCAGTTAAAGCACTTCCCCTTAGCTGGTTTGTTCACTCCTTTACCTCCCTTCACCTTTTCTTTGCCATTGGCAACACTTGAGTTCACTTGCTTGTGGCTTTTGTCCTTTTTCTTGTTCTTACCACCCCTTGGCTTAGAAGAAGAAGAATGTCCATTTGCCACCAAGGCTTGGCTCTTTTGCCCCAATATTGCCTCCGCCGAGACTAAAGCTTGCAATAGATCAGGCATCGAGAAATTCTGATTATTCATCTGGTAGTTCAGCCTGAACTGTTCAAAACTTTTCGGCAGAGAGTGGAGCACAAAATTGATTTGGGTCTCGATGTCGTATTCAGCGCCAAGTACCTCAAGTTTATTAAGGTGAGCCATTATTTGGAGAACGTGCTCCCTTACGGGCGTTCCCTCCACCATTTTCATAGAGAGCAAGTCCCTCATGGTGATCTGACGAGCAACACAGTTCTGATGTTGAAACATCGCTTTAAGACTAGTCATGATGTCTGCAGCAGTCTCAACGTTCTGGTGTTGGTGTTGCAACACATCTGACATAGAAGCCAAGATGGTACACTTTCTCATTTCGTTGGAACGCTCCCAGTCAGCATACTCTTTCTTAACTGTTTTAGTTGACTCATCTTTTGGCTTTTCTGGTTTAGGTGTAGTGAGAACCCAATTATGGCTTTGTGCAGTGAGGACAATAGTAAGTTTACGATTCCAATCAACAAAGTTTTCACCAGTAAGCAAATTGTCTTTAAGTATATTGAACAGTGGATTAAAAGGTTGCGAAATGATGAACTGAAATAAACAATAATATGCATAAGCACAAATATATCACAAGGTT
Source organism: Stenogyne calaminthoides (assembly GCA_037126765.1). Taxonomy (NCBI): domain Eukaryota; kingdom Viridiplantae; phylum Streptophyta; class Magnoliopsida; order Lamiales; family Lamiaceae; genus Stenogyne; species Stenogyne calaminthoides. Next base: position 23,710,845 of record JBBCBC010000006.1, read on the forward strand.
CGATCACATGCATCATATTAAAATCTCAAAAAAAATATGAACATCATCACCAACATCTCAAAAACAGTTTAAATAAGCCACATGGGGTGGATCATTATTTAAACACATTCAAGCGTGTTACAAACAAGAGAAATTTATAAACCTTTAATATCCAGATTAATAGTTGGCTCCCACTTGACCAATATAAAATTGACGGGGACTTGGGGAAGTATATGCATATCAATTTTATACCTAAGTAATAACCATGATTAAATCTGTAATTATTATTTCGCTTTGAACGAGCCTCGTTAGGAGGGTCATCGTCGCCACTAGTAATAATTCACAATCATCCATTTGAAATTCATTCATGTGAAAGCTAACTTTTGACCGTCCCGTGGGGGGAATTTCTCCAAAAGAATTCACAAATAAATAAATCATGGAGGTCAAAATTAATTCAATTTTATTATCCGGAATAAAATTGTCAATTAATTATTTAAACATACTTAGTAATTTTTTGATGGTGAGATTTTTCATTGGGCAACTCTCATGCAAACACATTTAAACAAATTAAATAAAGCATAAGATAACACAATAATAAATCAAGCAAAGCAGAAAAATAAACATATTGGGCACAAATTATCCAATTGTCATGGTTTGATTTTTCTTGACTTGATTTTGAAGAAACGCCGTCTTGAATTTCTCCCACTCGATCGTCTCGAAAGGAACTCCGTCTCGAAACGCTGCACCAAGTATTCATTGGGATGCACGCCCGCATCCGCCGCCCTTTGGTCAAAATCGCGCCCGCCGCGCCTTAGCGCGCAGCATGTCGCCCAGCCGCTCTGCTCTGTTACCTCGTCGGCGTCGCCCGAGAAGATCTCAGCGGCATCGGCGGGACTCGACGGCGGCAGCAAGAGATCCAGCGCCGACGTGTTTCGCAAACCTCGCCTCGCCAGTGGAACTTCGCAGCAACGCCCCGCGCGTCTACCAGGCGCGCTCGGTCTTTAAATTTGCCAGCGCCGCGGTGCCGCGTCTTTCTATTATGCGCCCGCCCGTGGGGCGCGGCTCGATCTCACGCTCGGCCCTCGGCCTCGCCCTGCGCCCGTCGTGCTGCAAGTCGCGTCGTCGCATGCCTTGGCAACGCGTTCGCGCGACGAACGCCGCCTAAGCCCGGTTCTGGATTTTATCCTTTAATTCTTCGTCTCCACCTCCGTTTCCGATTCGGTTATAATTTATTTACAAAAAATAAATAAACCTAGATCTAGACTAGTCTATTACATTGATCAAATCAAACAAATCCTAATCTACTCGTGGATTTTCTCACGAGGCAAAACGAATCCGAACAAATCGAATTAAAAATCACAATTTATATGCATGCATAAATAAACACATTAAATTCCATGACAATTGGATACCTGTAAAAAAGATCTAGCAATTCTACTATCCAATTTCAAATTTAATGACAACGAATTAAATTACAATTTAAAAAATTCAGAGCCCGAAACCGTGGCTCTGATACCAGTTGTTGGGGAATAAGTTGCACAGATCTATTTGGGATGAATATTTAAATACAAATTTAATTCTCATAATTATTACTAGCATGAATTAATCCTATATTAATTCAAATAATAATCCAACAACAAATCATGCACATAATTAAATCACGTAAATCCTACGCATGCGGAATTCTACGAGTTTACGTGAACGTACCTCTTGGGACGGCAATGGCTTTGTTTATTAGACACACCAAAAGAACTTCCAAAGTATTCCCTTAATCCTTGCTCGACTATCCGGTGGTAAGACGCTTGCGAACAATTAACAAAAGGAAAATAAATTATGTTGCACCACCTTTGTGGATTTACTAATTTTTCCAGCACATGGAATTGTACTTGGGAATGAAAGAATCATCCCCTATTTATAGAGTGGAGGTGGTCGAATTTTTAGGGCAAAAACAATGTGGGAAAATCTTTTCTTGATCTCCAAGAAATCTTGAATATATCTCCTATATTCTTTTTCCCATAATTATAATATTCCACAAAATCCCACCTACTCTTTGTTATGGATTAATTTCGAAAATTATAGTGCAAGAATCCAAGATTTGGATCTTCTTGAATTTATGAGATATTCTTGTATTTCGAGAAATACATATCTTCCATAATATCTTTTCAAGAAAATCAAGAAAATCTTTCTTTCCCTTAATTATCAAAATTTAGAAAATATGCTTTATGGATAACCAAGTGGGAGATTTCTTGAATTTAATGTGATAATCTTGTATTCCAAAAATACATATCCTCACTCCATAACAAAATTCAAAGAAAATCTTTCTCCCCTTTTATCCATAATTTTCGAAAATTAGGAAAAAATAAGCAACAATATTTATTTTATTTTAAACACCTTTTTCAGTTATTGGACTATATGTTGGGCTACTTAGGGGGCCTTTAGGAGAATTAAGATTGGACCTTCCAATGGATCTTGAATTATCAATATTGAGCCACAATATTATTCAAGCCCATAAATATTAATTAATCCCACTACATAATTAATATTGCACTATCCATCTTAACCCATATTACAGTCAATATGGCTCTCGGTTATTATTTCTCGTGTTTATGATTACCTAGCTCATTAATTAATTCAAGCCACTGAAATAACTTTCCATTAATTAATATCTTTTGTCCTTGGTCAAGGAACGGTTCAACATTATTATCCATACCGGAAACTAGTTCCACTTGCAAGATTTGGTATGATAAAGCTTATGAATCTCCCAAGGGGGCAAATCGAACAAGTGTACTTGCACACGATTCTCCGTATTAAATCTTAGCAATCACATGTGCCCAATAATATTGCCCAAGATAAAAGGTATTGAATCTTGTTGATTCTCTACCCATGATAAGTCAAAGCAATAGTTACCAACCACACGTGATCCTATTTAAGGAACAAAGATTAAGAAATAACGAACCACTGAGGTCTAATTCTTCCTTGTTCACTTCTGAAGAATTTGTCCTCCTGTAGGTCCTATTCAGTGCATCAGTCATGCACTAGTGTAATCTCTTGGTCAAGACAAGCCAATCCGAGCCTTACACTTCAAACTTTCACGATGGATTATTCATTTCCATCTAGGTCGTGAATGGTGTACTTTTAGTTACAAGGGATTGTTAATTTAATCTTCTGTGATCTGGTATCACTAAATTAACTACAATGTAACACTTATTATTTAATGAACAATTATGCAATAAATATATATAACATTCGATGATATTTAAAGCATCAGTGATAAACAATTTATTTTAGTAAATAAGTCCGAAATTCAGTTTTGATTATACAAAGTAAAAGCATACTTTCCAGTATAATCCCAACAGCTTGAAAGCCCAAAATCCCTTTGACTCAATGAGTTGAGTTTTCAGGGTGTGTTTGATTATTTTGTTCACAACTTCAACCTTCCCATTGGACTGGGGGTGATAGGGGGTGGAGAACAGCTTTGCGTTTTTCCACTTTGCGAAAAAGGCATCGATCTCGAAACCATCGAATTGCTTTCCATTATCTGTGACGATTGCTTGTGGTAAGCCAAAATGACAAATGATGTTTTTCCATATAAATCTAACGATTTTCTCCTAGGTAATGGTCGCCAAAGGTTATGCTTCCGCCCATTTGGTGAAAGTCTACTGCGACCACTGCAAATTTCGAACTACCTGGGGCTTTTGGGAACGGATCGATCAGGTCGATTCCCCACCTCGCGAAAGGCCATGGGCTGTAGATTAATGTGAGCTCCTCCGGAGCTCGCTTAATCGTCGGGGTGAAAAACTGGCATTGCTGGCACTTCTTTGCATATGCAATCGCATCTTTCCTTAAAGTTAGCCAATAATAGCCTTGTCTGATCGTCTTGTAGACGAGAGACTGGCCTGCTGTATGATTTACACAATCTCCTTCGTGGATTTCCTTCAGGATCACTTGGCCTTCTTCCGGGGTGACGCATTTCAAAAGTGGCAAAGAGAAACTTCGCTTATAAAGTTGTTCGTCGATGATGGCGTACCTAGTCATTTGCTCTTAGTTATGTCGGCGGCGGCGACCCTATCCTCTGGTAGTATCCTTTTCAATGTAGTCTCGACTTGGTCATCCAATTGTTTTCCCGGTCGCGATCCGAAGGACTTCCTTATGAATGTTTGATGGACTCGCTTGGTTCGGCCCAAGTTATTTCCTTTATGTTGATGATGACGCCGACTTTCTTTGGGAGTGTTGAGTTTAGTAACCGCTATGTTGTCCATATTCTGCGGGCGCCTTCCGGCGGGGCTGCGAGCTAGTGCATCTGCTCTGTGTGTTTTTCGCCGAGGTATCAACTCTATTTGCACCTCCTCGAACTTTTCGATGAGGCTCTTCGCTATATCTTTGGTATTTCATCATTTATTCACCCGGGTGCTTCGTATTCTCGACATCCGGCATCGACCAATCGGGAATCGTAGAACTTTCATTTTTGGCACACCAATGGCCATCGCCATTTCCAGGCCATTTATCAAGGCCTCATACTCTGCTTCGTTGTTTGTGGCATGAAAATAAAAAATAACAGTCGTGGTGAAGGATTGTCATTCGGGACTGATTAGGACCACTCGGCCCGCTTTCGGGTGCTCGTCGAAGAGTCGGCGTGTAATGTCCATGGGATGTCGGCCGCCTCCGGTGTTTTTCTTTTTTGGAAAGGTGAGCTCGGTGAGAAAGTCGGCGAGGACCTGAGCCTTGATCGCAGTTTGGGGTGCGAAGGTGATCCCGAACTGTCCTAACTCAGTGGACCATTTCAAAAATATTTCGGCTGTATCAGGTCGGTACAAAACCTGCCTCAGTGGCATGGTAGTTAGGACTTCTATTTGGTGATCAAAAAATATTGTCAAGCTTAGGACGCTCATAATCAAGGCATAGGCGAAGCTTCTCGCGGCGGGTACTTGAGCTCGGATCATTCAAAGTCTGGCCGAAAGTATATAGTAAATGGTAATCGATTCTTCGCTCAAGACTAACACCGCTACCGAGAGCGGATTCCGAGGCCGCGAGGTACGTAAATAACTTCTCTTTGGTATGGGTTTTGTCAAGACCGGGGCCGGAGAGTTACACTTTGAGCTTCGTAAATGCGCTTGGCATTGCGGGGTCCATGGGAACTTTCCTTTTTCATGGCTTCAAAAAAGGCTTGCACTTATCCCCCATTTGGATCTGAATATGTTGAGAGTCTGAGACAACCCGGTCAATCTTTGGACTTCTTTCACGCTATGGCGAGGTGGTTTCATGTCTAGCTTTTCGACACCACCGACCGATGATATGGCCCAGAACTTTCCCTTAACCAACCCAAAACCGCATTTCTTGGGATTCAGCGCATGTTGTATTTTCTCAAGATGTCAAAGGTCGGGAGGCGAAAGGGCACAGATGGTCCTCCTTCTTCTCTCTTTTCACCACAATGTGGTCGATGTATACCTCCATGGTCTTTCCAATCTCGCGGGCGAACATTCGATTTACCAGTATTTGGTAGGTTGCCCTGCGTTCTTCGGACCAAATGGCATCCTCTTCCAACAATACATTTTTCTCTGTCATAAAAGATGTGTGTTCTTGATAATTTTGTCCATGGCGTCTGGTGATACCCGATTTAAGCGCATCCATGAACGCCATCATCTCGTGCCCGGCGGTTTATCTACGAGGTGATCGGCGTGTAGCATTGGAAAGTAATCCCGAGGCGGAGACCTCATTGAGGTCGGTGAAGTCGATGCATAATCGCCAAGAGTTGTTTGTTTTTTTTACTAACCTTTGCATTGGCCACCCATCTTGGTGATCCGCTTCTTTCGATCAACTTGTTATCTAGCAGTTTTTCTTTACTTCCTCGGCGGTGCGTACTTTTAGGACCGAACTTCCTTCTTTTACAGGACACTGGCCTCTTCGTCGGATCGATGTTGGGTTTATGGCATGCGACCTCGGGTCGATCGTCAAAGCCGTATCCTCATGTGACCATGCGAATACGTCTAGATTCTGCTTGAGGAAATCTATCAGTTGTTCTCGCAGGTCGCTGGGAATTCGTGTTCCGATGGTCACACTTAGTTCTGTCCGATCAAGGTCGACTGGGATTGTTTTGAGCTTTTCGATCGGTGTTGCTCGTTGATCATTTCTCCCCGTTCTAGGATCGAGGTTAAATTCTCGCTGTTCGGAGTCAACCTCCATTAGTTCGAAACCTAGGCGAGGTTCCAAATCTGGTAAATCTCGTGAAGGCTTCTCTCTAGCTGTGATGTCAACTTCCATAGGTGTTACATTTGTTTCTACTACACTATCTATCTTCTTTTCATTACTTTATTTCTCTTTCCGAGGTGGAGTTCGGCTCGTACAACTTAGCCCCACCTCGGATTTTCTACTAAAATAAAAAGCAGAATTTAAATCGACACAAGTGTAAGTTAAACATTTTCTTGTCGCAATCTGGTCACCCTTGATGGTGCCAATCTTCCCATCAGGTCCGGGAAACTTAATACAATAAAAGTAAGACGAGGAGGCAGCCCTTTTAACTCATGTTAGAAAAAGTTCTCGCCAAGAAAGCATTGAATTTTGATGGAGCATCGATGATTACAAAGTCCAGCTGCCTCGTTGCCTTCACTTTAACGTCCAAGGTTGATGTGATCTCAACAGATAGGCGGATCATCCCATAGGCCTCAACAGACTGGTTCCCAAAACCCCAAATTCCGACCTCACAAGGCTCGACGTAAGAGTGGAAATCGCCGAGCAGGTCCAGAGTCTTTTTGAAAAGGATGTTGCAGAAAGCCCCATTATCGATCATGACGCGATGAACTAGAGCCCCCATTATTTTGGCCGAGATCACGAGTGGGTCCTAGTTTGGAAACACCACCCCATCTTTGTCCTCCTCGGTGAAGGTGAGCTGCTTCTGACTTGGGGCGATGGTGTTGATTGGAAGGCAACTCAGCACGACATTGTCGAGAGATCGCATCTCGGTCTTCTGGCGTCGGTTAGATAGGGAGTCATTTGGGAGGAATCCCCAAGGGTCCCCCGATAGAGGGCGAGATCATATGGATGACCTGTTCTCCCGCTCCATTTGGGATCTGCGGACCTTGCTTTCCTTGGTCGGGCTGGTTTCCTGGCGGTGGCGCTGGTCGATGGTTTTGCTGCTACCTTGGCTTGACGAAGTTCTCTAACTTCTCTTCCTCATACAATCTCTAGAGCTCCCTTTGCAGGTCGCGACAATGTTCGGTGTCATGTCCAATGGAGTTGTGGTAATCGTAAAATTTTCTCGGGTTGAGTCTGGAAGGGTCCTGGTACATCTCTTTGGATGGTGGGATATGTTGCTTGCCTCGATACTTTGGAACACCCGATTTGCATTCATGGTTAGTTTTTCCGGGAGTTTCACCTCGAGAGGTTATCAATTGGCTTGAAAGTTCGGCCCGGTGGCTCGTGGACCGGGCCTCTGTAAGACTTCTCGGGTTTTGGGTCAGGCTTCTTGACTTCGACCTTCACCTCGCTTGGTCGCTGCTCACCCAATCTTGATGCCAGTATCTCGGCATTGGTGATCATAACCCCTGCCCGGTATCGGAAATTGGCGTAGCTCGATGGATAATCCTTGTTCATCATTTTCCAGAGTTTCGTTCCCTTTTTCAACCCATGCACTATTCCTAACACCTTGGCTTCGTCACCCAGTGGCTCGCCCTCCATAATGAGCTGGTCTATTCGATCAATATATGCCCGGTCCGACTCCTCCTCGAACTGATAGATGTTTGCCAAACATTGCTTTGTTCCTGTCTGGGGTCGAGGTAGTGAGTGAGGAACAATTGAGCCATCTGATGGAAAGACTCTATGGACGTCGGGGGTAAGGATTTGAACCATCGGTAAGCTTGGTCAACTAGAATGAGCGGGAAAAGATGGCATTGAGTGGCATCAGTCGCGCCCATGGAGTTCATGTAGGACGTGTATTTGCTCACGTGATTTATCATATCGGTGCTGCCGTTATATTGGGTGATGGAGTTGACAATGATTTTGATTTGGACAGGAGCGAGCATGACCGTGGTTGATAACGGCGAGACGGAAATCTTCGTGGTGAGAGGTGCTCCCCCCTTGTTTGCTAATTGTTCTTGGAGATCCTTGATATTCTGGAGGATGGCGGCCATCTGCTGGGAGTCGTTCTGTTCTGCGACCTCGCCAGGATGATGGCGAGGTGGAGAATTTCTTTCCTATTGGTGGGGTGACGGGGTTCGATGATGTCTGCAGGGTGAAGGGGTTCTTTCCACCTGCGCGAGGGTGAAGGCCGTTCGCCCGATCTTCCACCGACACTCGTTATGCAGGTGCGCCTTGGGCCATCGACCCTGAAAATGATCTCTCCGGCTTGGCCTGTTCGCGCTGGGATAGTCTGGGTTGGTCTCACCGAGGTCCGCGACCTCGGTGTGGGCCGTCATTGAAACCCTCTGAGAACAGACGCCTGTGGATGGGATTTGGCCCCTCGTTAGGGTTACGTCGATAGGTTGGAGTATGTTGGGTTCCGCGGGAGTTGACCTCTTGGCTTCCCTCACGGCGAGATCCCTCATGGCGAGGCTCCTCGTGGCGAGGTCCCCTGCAGTCAGATTTCTCCTGGCGAGGCTCCTCGCGGCGGGATTCCTCGCGCCTTTGGCCCTTGCCCTTGCTTTGGGCCTTCCGGTTCAGGTTATGGCGTAGGTCGCCATCTGGGATATGCACTTCGGCCTGTCTTCGGCGTAACTCCGCGATAGCTTCATCGATTTCTTTCGGGGTGCGGATCTGTTCAAGCTTTTGAGAAACCCCGGTGGTGGATCCTCCAGCCTTGTAGTTGCTAACGGCCGGGCCTCTAGCCCCTGCTCCGCGACATGAAACTGAAAAAGGCTTTCCTCTTGGTGATGAGAGTTGCTTGAGACATGGTCGAGTGATTTTTTGAGATATTTGGGTATATGAGATGAGTTTGTACCGAAGATTCGTGAGGAATACTCCAATGAGAAAACACTAAGAACTTAGCTCGATATTTCTTAAAGAGTACCCTCCTTCTAGCGCCAATTGTTGTGTACTAAAATATGAGGATTATGGATTAAGATGTGGCTTAATGATCTTAGTGACACAAACAATAAATGTGTAAAGTGGATGATATTTATGTTATATGATTGCTTGAGAGAGTAAGAGTTTGAGCAATAAATTTGCAAGAGGTTTGGTAAGGTATTAATATCTCTCCTTTCATGGTCATAAATGACCCATATTTATAAGGTTTGGGAGAGTGGAGCTCACTCTCCCGATTTACAAGGAGAAGTAGCCGAATTATAGCTCTGCCAAACATTAAATGCTACATGATTGATGTGACCCAGGTCGGAGGTCGCTGGGAGGTCGTTTGAGGTATTTAAGAGCTCGCGCACCTCGCTGGGACGTCGCCCGAGGCCAATCCGGATTTGCAGGGATTTAGCCGTCTATCTACTCATAGCTACTCATCATTTCCGTCTTTTACTGACACATCTCTGATTAAAGTCATTCTTAGGTAAGGTCCCTGGGGCTGCTCGCCTGCCACGGGTCACATCCCCATTAATGCTCCGTACTTGTGTCAGTGTGCGACCTGCGAGGTGCGTCCAGGTCGCATACCGGTGCTTGGCATGCCTTCGTTTCCATCCTTTCTGCGAGGTGTTATACTTGTGCAAAATATGGTCTGATCCTCCTCTGTTTCTTTCCAGGTCGGGCCCGACCTCGCGCCATATGCCCACAACAACATGTACTTGTCTAAAGCTCATTTACTCTTCTACTATTGAAGTTCGCACTTGTCTGATGCTCCTATATTTCTCAATTATTAAGTTCACATGCATTTGTATGATGCTCCTTTATTTTCCTTTATATAATAAATGGGACATAATTACAATTTACTTTTTTCTTTACTCCATTAATGCAATTTACTCATGTGATATATATATATATATATATATATATATATTGTTTACTTTAATTAGGGATGATTTTTAAAGAGATCCCATTTTAGACCATAGTGCAGCATTTTGTTGCATTCAATGGAAAGTCACATGTATGCTTTCAATCACACGTTTTGTTGCTTGCAACCCCATTTTATATTTTTACTTTGTTTTTCCTACTCAATTATCATTCCATTCACATGAGCCCTATCATTATATTTGTTCACATGCACTTGTCTAGTGAGTCAAGTCAAATGTCAAATAATGATGAGTCATATCACCTTTGTTTACATGCATTTACCAGTTGAATCAAGTCATATGTCAAATAGTAATTAACATTATTGAAGTTGTATTTTCACTCTAATTCCCACATGCATTTCTTATACGGTAATGTTGATGAGGGTGATTCACCCTGGGGTGAAAATAAATTTTCACGATGAATTGACTATGTTGCCCTTAATGAAGTTTCAGTCAAATTTCAAAATTTTGACCGAAATTTTGAAAATTTGCATTTGAATTTGAATTTGAAATTGAATCTTGAGTCTTTCTCTCTCCAAATAAATCAAAATCAAATTTCACCCAACACTTTGCCTCTCTCCTCAATACATATTATCTTCCCTTCATCTTCTTCATCTTTCATCTCTATACAGAAATATTTTCGAAAATAATTTTCTTCACTCCAACTGTCCAATTTTTTTTGGAAATTATGCAGTGTCAAAAAAAATTCCAGAAGAAATTTTTTGTTGCTTTTAAGGGTGTGAGTCCTGAAATATACACCACTTGGGAAGAATATGCAGCACAAGTTCTAAATTTCCCAGATTGCTTGTTTCGTAAATTTCATAGTGAGAGTGAAGCTTATGAGGCGTACCATAGCTATATGAATTCGACGACAAACACGAAAAAAGGTTCGACCGTCGCTCCCAAATTTTCAACTGGGATTGAGGATGAAACAAAACCGAATCCACCATCGGAGTTCTAAACAACCAAAAATCATTTCCTAGATGGGTTTGATTCGTCGTCGACGGAATGTGTTTGTTCTTGTTGGGGTTTTTTACTAGTTCGATTGTTTATGTTTTGAAGGAATAAGGTTTTTTTTCCTGGTTCAGTTGTCTAGATTAAGTGTTAATCTAGTATGTGGAGATTGTGTTAGTCATATAATTTAGTACTACCTTTGTCCCAATTTTTTGTTCACATTTACTATTTTCTCATGTTTTAGCGAGCGAGTTTTTTATTAGTAATAAAATGATAAAGTAATTTTTAACGAGACATATAATAGAAGAGATGTAGATCTATCATACCCCTTCTTAAAAGTCACTTTATCATTTTAAATATTAATAAACAACTCGTTCGCTAAAATACGAGAAAAAAGTAGGTTTGAACAAAGAGTTGGGACGGAGGGAGTATGTGGTTTCTGTTTGCTATGTACTCCACTGTTAAGTGCTATTGAAAATGAAATGTTCAGTTATTTAGTTAAGTGTTAATCTAGTATGTGGATATTGTGTTAGTCACATAAATTAGTATGTGGTTTCTGTTTGCTATGTATTCCACTGTTAAGTGCTATTGAAAATGAAATGTTCAATTGTTTAGATTAAGTGTTAATCTAGTATATGGAGATTGTGTTAGTCACATAATTTAGTATCTGGTTTCTGTTCGCTATGTATTCTACTGTTAAGTTCTATTGAAAATGAAATGTCCAGTTGTTTAGATTAAGTGTTAATCTAGTATGTGGAGATTGTGTTAGTCACATAATTTAGTATGTGGTTTTTGTTTGCTATGTATTCCATTGTTAAGTGCTATTGAAAATAAAATGTTTTGTAATTTTTGTGTTCATTAATTAATTTAGTTTCTTAATTGTAATATGTCACATTATTTTTCTGTTCATATTTGAGAGAATTAAAATGCCTCATCTAAAAAGTTTCGAACAGAAGTAGTGATTCGAGATAATCTATTTATTTAATTTCCTCAACTCTCCCCTCAGTAAGTAGAATCGTTAATCATCGCTTTCTTTGGAGAGAGACCCAACATATAGTGGATACTTTTAAAATGGGTGGCTTCCACTGAGAATCGAACTCACACAACGCAGGCTCGATAATCATGAGAGAATTAAAATCTCATCTAAAAAAAGCGAGAACTTGTAGTGAGGGTCGGGAATAATCTATTTATTTAATTTCCCTCAACAATATTACACAACTTTAATCAGAAGACTACAATTAGATTGGGTATATAGTGATGAAAGTATGGTCCAAAATGTTCGTTTAATAATGTAGCCCAAATTTCAGTAATTTACATGGGAAAATAATTACTCCCTCCGTCCAGAACACTTTGCATCAATTTTTGAGCACAAAGATAAAGACAAAAGTATAATGAGTGGAGTGTTGGAGGATAATTTTATAATTTTTTATGTATAAAATAAATAAAGTAGTTTGATTGAGTGTATGAGTAGATCCTAAAGCAATGACATTTTGTGTAAATATGTGAATATTGTGAGGATGAAGTTTAGTAAGGAGTTTTTTTTTTTTGGTGTGCAAAGTGTTGTGGGGTGTCCCAATAAAAAAAGTGTGCAAAGTTTTATGGGACGGAGGTTGTATTATATTTTACATGACATCAAAATTTCAGTAATTTTTCATGGTCCAAAACATATAAAAGTTCGGCCTAAAACTTAATATACGACCCGGAATTTGAGTTATAATGGGCCCAAAATTTAGAGGTAAAGATATGGGTCCGGTTATTAACACCCCCAACATTAAGAGATTCACCCACATAATTATTAAATTACCAATTATACCCTTAATTCTTAATTAGGGATTCACAGATTCACACCCACCATCGGAGGACGGGCGGCGTGCGGTGGTCGTGGGGCAGGATAGTGCGGCGCTGGTTGGACTTTGTGGCTCTGTGAAGGCGATGAACTGCTAGCAGAAGGAAAGAGGAGGAAGAAGAGAGGGATTTGGGTTTTTTTTATCAATAAGGGTATAATTGGTAATTTAATAATTAAGTGGGTGAACCTCTAATGTTGGGGGTGTTAATAACCGGACCCTAAAGATATTCCCATAATTTTTAGGTAAAAATATGGACCCAAAATAATATATAAAGATTGCAAGTCCAACTTGAATTTAAGGCCTAAAAACAATAAAACGAAAATATACGAAGACATTTAACTAGTGAATAGAATATATCAACTAATTAGTTTCTTCCTAAAAATAGTAATTTTTAGTATAAAACAAAAATTCCTGATTAAGTTTCACTAATATTTATTTCGTATAATTTAGAGATAAACTAAAGAAAATTTCGTGTAAAATTTATAAAAATATTTTTTAAATACAAATTTAAATAAATTGCTATCTAAAATTGTGTAGTACTCCATTACCTAATCTAAGGTAAGTAATTTATTTAAAAAAAATTAAAAATGATATCTAGTATTGTGCAGTATTACCTAAACTAGGTTATTTATTTAAAATTTTTAGGTTTTGTTTGTTTTGGGACTCAAACAGATGAACTTAGGACTTTGCGTTCCCCGTTTCATAGGTGTTTGGGATTTAGAGTCTGGTTTTCAAATTCACATTCAATCCACACCTACAAATACCTATAAAACCTATTATTACACTTTCCAATACATCAACTTTATACACTTTATTACTCTTCTCAATATCATATAATAATACAACATCAATCATTATTAAACATTGATTTGATGTAAAGTTCCATTTCACCTACTCAAATCCGAAAACAAACACATACATTTATTATTCATCAAGAATTCTAAATCTCTGGATTCTAAAATATTGACTTGTTCCGCACACTTAAATCCCAAAACAAACACAACTGAAGGCCGGATGATATCTCGATGGTCTCATCCTTTATAGCCTGTGCAACGTTGAGGAGGAAGTCATAGAGCTTCAGCAGCGGCTCATCACCGAGGACGACAACTCGTAGGCTTTCTTCATTGCCAAAACGAATCATCCTTTTACGAAAGCTGATCGTTTCTTCCTTCAGTTGATCCAGCTCACTCCCGACTTTCATGTACCACGTCAATCGACCCACTCCTTCGTGATTGGTGATTTTGTGGGTGTTATGGTGCCATTTTTTTTCTTGAGTTTAGAGAGAGATATTTTTTGCTGCTGTAGGTTGGGTGGACAATGTCATCAAAAGTTTCTAGTATTATTTATAAAAGGAGGAATATGGTTTGAGGGTTTAGATAAGAATATAAAGAGAAGAAATTTTTTCTTTGCTTGTAATTTTGACGGGATATTTTGTGTATTTCCCCCCCTAATTTCCACAAGTACAGTACTTGATAATAATACTTAATGTCTTTATTTTTTCTTCATCCCCTAATTCATGACACACACAATTTATTTGGGGTTCTGTTCCATTTTTCCTACCACCGACATTTGCTCAATTTAGTATGGAGTAATACATAGAGAGAACATATACACACACAAAACATGTAGTGATTGTGAAATAATTTATTTTGATGATATTAAACTGGCATAATTTTGTTTCAATTATTTCTTACTAGTGTGATACTGATAAGAGAGAGAGAAGTTTTTTGGGGGGGGGGTTAAGAGAAAATATAGAGAGAGTGGGAAATGAACGGGGGGAGGTGTGGTCTATATTGATATTTTTATATTGTTTTTAAATTAAAGGTGATGGGGGTATATTGGGTAAGTTTTGTGGTGAATATAAGTAGTGGGAATAGATGTTTGCAGAGGTGAAAATTGTAGTAATCAACCATTTGCCCGTATAATTTCTACCACATATATTTACCCATTCCATTTTTCAAGTGTCTCTCAATGAAAATCAAATGAGAAATAACAATTCAAGTTCTAATTCTTTCAATTTCATCGAATTTGATGAATGGGAAGAACGGGTTGCTAATCCAAATCGTCAAATGGATCACATCATAAATTATATGCTCTTAAACAATCTTAATCTAAACAAAGGAGATCACACTCCTAGACCTAGGAGAAGATATTGTGAAAGAGAATGCAAGTTTGGTGAGAAACGTTTGATGAATGACTATTTTGTTGACAGACCAACGTATACTCCTGAGATCTTCAGCCTTAAATTTCGCATGAAAATCTTCATTCCTTCTAATAGTGGAGGTGTTACTACCAATGAAGAATATTTTCAACAAATATTTGATGCCACAAGTATACAAGATTTTTCACTAGTACAAAAATGTACTGGAGCTATGAGGGTGTTCTCACGCACTAGTTGTTAAAACTTGTTTAGCGGCGTATACTTCTCATTCGTGGGTGGTTGATACGAGATCCACTAATCATGTTAGTTGAAAATGATGGGGACATCATCGGGCGACGCATTTAAAGTAGAAGTCATTGCAATGCTACGTAAGTGGCAGATATTATGGGACATCATCTGATTCGTTGATGAATACACGTAAATGAGTGCTATGCTTGTGGCAAGCAAACTCTCGTGAATTTTGTAGAAAACGTCATTTCTTACTTGATGGCGAGTACCTCAGAAGCCCCAAAAAAAACTAGATTTTAATAGACTACTCTATGTCGAGGAACAACGTGGATTTGGGGGTTTCAAGGAGGGTATGCGGACTCAGTTCAGATTCACAACTTGGATCTGGACGCAATATTGACTACATGGAAAAATTGTCTTACTAAGCGGCAATATGAAGGAAGGGAAAAGTGGAAAACCAACAATTATTTTGGAAGTTGTTGCATCATATTGACTTATGGATATTGATTGGGTGTCATAATTCCTTGTATTTATGTGATTTTCTTGCTCAATTTGATAGGAAATTCATGTTTTTATTGCACTAATTTCACTTAATTGTGCCTAAATGTGGAGAAAGATCGTGTTTTGCTTATTATGTGAAACGAGTGGATAAAAACTGCTTTGGTCTAGAAAGAGATTTGAGGAGGGGAGTGGTCCGTTAGAAGCACGTCGAAAAGAAAATTGCAACAAAATTGGTGTACGATGCCACTCGGCCCGTTCACGAAGATTAAGAATAAGGCCCACGACATCGTCATGCCCATGTTAGAAATTAAAATTGGTGGTCCATTTTCTCAAGAAACTCAGCAGCCCACCACCTAATTAATCACAGGCGCAAATTATGATTGGCTAAATTTTCTTGTGTTTGGGTGTTTTAGATTTATGACGGTGATTGGTGAATAGCTTTGATCATGGATGTTTGCTTTTATTGATGATTGTTCATTAGATTGAAGGTTTTTAGTTCAATTTGGTTGGGTAATTCTATTAGCTTATGCGTTGAAGCATGATTATCACAACGAGAGTCGGGTAGACATGCTAAGATGCACGGGTATGAGTCTTAACAACCGGATTTGAGTTTGTTATGTCCTATCGTAACGAGAGTTGGGTAGATGCATTAGAATCTCCTCTAATTTATATTTTCCTCTTGAGTTAACACTTGGGTGGGAAGTGAAGAGACTATAGGAGTTTGAACTTTATTATACGAGTGGAAAAATACGGGAAAATATTAATTAGTTAATTAGGGACCTTAATCGTGTGATTACCCGGGTTAGAAAAGGTAAATTCTCCTCACAATATTAGGATCGTGAAATACGTAGTACCCTAGACTTATCAAGTATGGTTGATACGATTTGTTGTGATTGTTCTTATAAACGACTGGACATAGAAGTACACTCCATAATTGAACTCTTGTTGATCACCACATAAGGAAGAACACCCGAACACCTCTTCTCACTTTTGAACAAAGTTACTTGCTATTTAGTTGCTTTTCTCAATATTTGTTAAATCATCTAGTTAATTATTTTTGCTTAGTTGATAATTAGATTTAATTAAGATAACAAAAAAATGGTTTGCACTATAATTACGTGCCAACACATGGCTTCGAGGCTATACAATAACCTCTAGTCTCGATGATTCGATACTTAAAGTCGGGCACACAACGACCTTCCTTCACTTGAAAAGTAGGTGTTGTAAAACACGTGCCAGATATGTCATATTTTTTTTTTTTGGAACACTAGGTTCATGCAATGATATTAATGTACTCCACCGATCTCCAATTTTTAATGATGTCTTGAAACGTTGAGCACCAAATGTTAGTTATGTCACGAATGATCGGGAAAATGATAGAGCACATAACTGGTGATATATATCTTTCATGTGTTGCATTTGTTAAGTCAATTACTTCTTCACGGACCCAAAAACACAAATTGTTCGCTCAACACCAATAGGTTGTGCGAAAAGATGTCAAACAAGCATTTGATGTTCTACAAGCTCGTTTCACATTTTTTCGACGCATGCGTCTTGTCTGGGATGATTTTTTTGTGGGAACAATAATGATGATATGTATCATTATACCAAACTTATTATGATCCCAATAATTTTTTTTGGATCATTCCACATGTGATAATACATGTTTTTAATATTATACTGAATGCATTGCAAGTTTATCCACTTATGATTAATGAGGAACAACTTCGCAATAGAAAAGAACATATCATTCTAAAAAAACGACTTAATGGAGCATATATGACAAATATTAAATATCAGTAATTAAATATGTAATTTGCATTTTCTGCATTTTTATATTTTACGCATCTATTTGTAGTTTGACATATTTATTTACTATATTTTACATTCCAACTCTTGTAATTTAAGTTTTGTTCTTGAGATTGTAATTTATTTTTAGTGTATGATTATTATAATTATGAACTTTTTCTCAAATAAATTATATAATGCTTACACTTTTTTGATAGACAAAGTCTAGTATGAAAATTTTCATACATGAAAATACTTTAATTTACAACCAAATTCTGTAATTGGTGAAGGTAAGACAAAATTGAGTGGTTCATGGTTCACCCGGCCCGAATAGGTCATAATTTAGGGTTCATTATTTAGTTTTTAGGGTGTAGATGATTGATTTAGCGCAATTTTATAGATTTTCATACATGAAAATTTTCACACTAGACATATTCTTTTTGATAATATATAATTATTAAATAATTAAAAAGATATTTAAGTTGAGTTAGGTCATTAACAAAGTATAATTTTTTTTTTGGAGTGAATGGTAGATTGTGTATTTGAAAAAGAGAAATGTAAATATAATTACGTTCTATAAATATGGTGATGCGAAAAAAGTACAGTTTAGTGCTTTCTCATTTTGTTTATGCAAATGAGAATATGAGATTATTTGCAAAATAAAATGAAGAAACACAACACCGTATTTTGTGTAGAAGATCATCGGAATCTGTTTTTTGTTTTACTTGTACAAATTACAAACAACATAATTATTACACAAAAAATATATAGATGAAACGAACAAACAACATGATACTATCATAACCGTTCAGAATAGAATGTATCAAATTACACAACCGTATAAGATTACCTTCAATGAGTTTACAACTTTTATTTTATCTTCAAGAATGTGTGTATAATATGTTGTACTTGTTTTATTTATCCTTTCAATTATTATCATTCACAAAGAATCCCAAAAATTCTATACATGTTTTTAATACTATACTGAATGCATTGCAAGTCTATCCACTTATAATTAATGAGGAACAACTTCGCAATAGAAAAACACACATCACTCTAAAAAATCGACTTAATGGAGCATATATGACAAATATTAAATACCAATAATTAAATATGTAATTTGTATTTTCTGCATTTTTATATTCTACGCATCTATTTGTAGTTTGACATATTTATTTACTATATTTTACATTCCAACTCTTGTAATTTAAGTTTTGTTCTTGAGATTGTAATTTATTTTTAGTGTATGATTATTATAATTATGAACTTTTTCTCAAATAACTTATATAATGCTTACACTTTTTTGATAATATATAATTATTAAATAATGAAAAAGATATTTAAGTTGAGTTAGGTCATTAGCAAAGTATAAAAAAAATTGGAGTGAACGGTAGATTGTGTATTTGAAAAAGAGAAATGTAAATATAGTTACGTTCTGTAAATATGGTGATGCAAAAAAAATACAGTTTAGTGCTTTCTCATTTTGTTTGTGCAAATGAGAATATGAGATTATTTGCAAAATAAAATGAAGAAACACAACACCGTATTTTGTATAGAAGATCATCAGAATCTGTTTTACTTGTACAAATTACAAACATAATTATTACACAAAAAATATATCGATGAAACGAACAAAAAACATGATACTATCATAACCGTTCAGAATAGAATGTATCAAATTACACAACCGTATAAGATTACCTTCAATAATTTTACAACTTTTATTTTATCTTCAAGAATGTGTGTATAATATGTTGTACTTGTTTTATTTATCCTTTCAATTATTATCATTCACAAAGAATTCCAAAAATTCCTAATTAGATGTTCATGGGCTCAATGCAACAAAAACAAAACAAAAGAAAATGAGTGGGTCTCATGTGCATTTAGGTGCACCATGCACTTATAGTGCATTTTAGAACCATACAACTTGTTATACTGAAAGATGCAACTTGTTTACACTAAACCGTGCAACTATAATTCTATATTAATAGTTGCACGGTTCAGTGTAAACAAGTTGCATCTTTCAGTGTAACAAATTGCATAGTTCTAAAATGCACTATGAATGCACGGTGCACATAGATGCATACAAGACTTAGCCAAAGAAGATTATGAAGCTTCAAGGCGAAATAGACCAGAACATTAAAGTTAAGCATGTAAATGTATTTATCCTAATTCATTCTAATGAAATATGTACCAAGTATGATTGGTGGTCACTCTTATTGAACCATATCAACATATATGACTAGTATAATTTAATCGACAAGTAAATAATCCAATCCTGACCAAAAAACTGTTCTTGTTGAGTACATTACATTTTGATATAGTTTAAAACCCTATCTAAGTCCCACTCTTTGGTTACTACAAACTGTTCATTAGGTGGTAGTCAAGGGTTCTGCAACTTTAGCAATCGCCGAGATATGTAAGCAAAAAGTTCACTAGTTACCTATCAAACAGGATGAGAAACAAAAACAGGGAAATTAAAAGAAACTACTTAGAACATTTATAAACTTGTTGCCTTGAAGAAATGTGATCAACAAAGAAAGCTTATCAATGAACTACCCCACCCCCATGTCCAGATAAAGATAAAGAACAGAAAATCTAACTTCTTTATCTTAGCTTAGTTGCATATTTAATGAAATTTTCGACTTTTTTACATAATAGTGCAACTGGTGCACAACTAGTACTGTTCAACGAAAACAACTAATGTTGTTCAGTGAAAACAACTAATGTTGTTCAGTGAAAACAACTAATGCTGACTAACTAGTACTCCCTCCGCCCCATAAAACCTTTCATAGATTGGAGAGCACACAAATTAATAAAATTGAGCAATGAGAAGAGTTTTGTGGGGTAATTTTGTAAACCTCTATGTATAAAGTAAAAAAAGTTGTTGGATTGTGTGTATGTGTGGGCCCAAAAATAATGACATTTTGTGTAAAATTGTGGATATTGTAAGGGTGGAGTTTATGGAGGACTTTCTACTTTTGGGGTGCGAAAGGTATTGTGGGACAGATGAAAAAGGAAAGTGTGAAGGGAGTACTTATTAGTAAAACAACTAATACCATTTAAAAATGCACGGTACAACTGGTGCATAGAAGTATTTGCATTATTTTGTGGCTTACAATATATGGATTAGGCATGTAACGTTATAACTTTGTCTCAGTTACTAGAGTAAATATGAATGGTTTCATGAAGCCTTGGGTAAACGTAAAAACTAGTATATGTTCTGGTAATTTATTCGTAATCCATATATATTCAACCACCACATCAAACTTCTAAGACACATGGACACACAAACATAACACAGAAAGGAGGATTATCTTTGTAAAAAAGCAAGCTAAAAGAAAATTTACCACCGATGAGTGAGCTCGAAAACTGGACACAACTTGTGCATCTACAAGATCCCAAAAGTAAATATAACCATCTTCTGAGCCACCGATCACATGGGAATCTGAATTAGTTAGGCAGCAGTCCATCTTGAATGACTGGTTCAGAGTTCCAACACAACGGATTTAACCAACTTTAAAATAAAGCCGTGGACAAGGATAACTATGTCCACAACAAAAGGTTATGATGAAGAAATAACAAATCATCCTGTATTTTCGCCCGGATCCAATTACGATCCTTTCAGTGTCAGTTTTGGTCCTTTCACCTGAAAATTAAATTTCCCCAAATCAATTTGGGGAAATCTATGCACTCCGGCCAAACTGAACAGTGATTCTTCCACCAAAACCAAAATTCCCGGAGTTTAATCAGATTTAGGAATTGGAGGTAGCAATAGTACGGGTTGGACGAGACGAAGAGTTTGGTATAGTATAGGATACAACCTTTTACTCACCAGAGAATGACGGGAAATGGCTAAGAAGCACAAATTCGCGAACGAATAGTGATTCGTCAACCAAAAAAGAAATTCACAGAATTGTGGTAATCAGATTGAAAAATTAGAAGTAGCAATATAACGGGCTGGACAAGATGAAGAGTTTGGTATAGGCCACAACCTTCGACTCACCGGAAAATGAATTTTCTGACGAAAAGGACCAAAAATTGATAAAGAAAAAAGGAAAAAAAAAGACTTAAATTTGATTTCGGCAAAGATACAGGACAATTTGTGAAAATAACTTTCATAAGACATACATTTCACTGAAAAATAGCGGAATTCATGAGACACGCAGATGAAATTGAACAGCAGCATATATGATTTTTTCATTAAAAAAAACTGATTGGATGTTGGACTATCGTAATAAGTAGAAAGTATCATAAAAATGTTGTGGGGGTAAACCTTGCAAGTATGGCCTTTATATTCTTGCAATGATTCACCAGTCGATCTGCCACAGAAATGAATCTATATAAGAAAGACTTAAGAATCTATCTTATTTACAAGACTAGGACTGCCGAAGGAGCATTTACCTGTCCAAAAGCCTTAAAGTAGAATCAAGACAACTGGCTAGTACACAGTTGCCATCGTTTGAGAGAGAAATACAGTTCACAGGCTG
This sequence comes from Stenogyne calaminthoides, assembly GCA_037126765.1. Classification (NCBI taxonomy): domain Eukaryota; kingdom Viridiplantae; phylum Streptophyta; class Magnoliopsida; order Lamiales; family Lamiaceae; genus Stenogyne; species Stenogyne calaminthoides. The sequence goes on from JBBCBC010000006.1 coordinate 23,732,713, forward strand.
CCCCAGATCATCAGATATTTCTCTGTTGACAACCATGAAAGGTCACATGTGAGAGCTTGAATAAATCATAGAACCACAGACAAGCAATTTGAGTTGCATATTCTAGTTTAAAAAAAAAAAAAATAGAAACAAGGGGAGAGGGGAGGGGGAGGGGGGAGGGGTGTGTTATCATCATCCATGAAGCCACATACCTACCGATTCGAATATCAAATGTTCGAACAGTTCCATCGACACTTCCACCAATTATCTCAGTTTTCGTTAAACACAAGGACATGACACTATCTAAAAAGCTGTAGATAATCTGCAGTGTAGCCAAATATGTTTTAGGTAAAAATCACAGTAAACTGTGTACAAAGCAAAATATAATGAGAAAATGGAAATTAAAATGATGCAATTAACATATGTGGTTCTCCAGTGAAGGATCAACCTGAACAGGTTCGGTGCTGTGAGATCTACAATCCCAAACACGCAATGAACGGTCATATCCAGCTGATACCACCACTGACGCATACTCGTTAAACTTCACAGCATTCACCTAGTAACAAGGAAAATTGAATGTTAAACAATAGTCTAAATAGAACCCACACATTAAGCTGATTATAAGCAAGTATTGTTATTCAAGCATCTTTGCAAAAAATAAGAAAGTTAAAAGTTCGCTCTATAAACTCTTGCAATTGGCTTTAGTTCAATAAATAAAAACAAAATACATCACCAGTCCAGCAAAACTTGTACAAAATATAAGAATTTCATCTCATTGACCTTACCAGTAGTAATTAATAGTAGAAGAGATGGTGAGTAGAACGAAAAATCTAAGTAGCTGTTCCAAATGGAAAAGGTAATCCTTAACACAATCAATTGAGATATACTAATATTACAAACCAAATCAAGTGAAGAATCTCCAAGCTGATACAAGGCTAACTAGGATTTTCAGAATCACAAGCTCAAAATCTAACGAAAGCTAAAGCTGCCATTGAGATTCTAAAAATATATTTTTGGATGATGGCTAGCAAATTTAGAGTCTTCTTGTAAACTTCTACTAGAGGCAAAATTGTGTTGGCATGATAATTGCTATACTCCAGTATAATTCAAAGCACCATAGTACATTATCTGCAGCGGTAATCGTGTAGAGAAGACAACTAACTGGCATGACTTTACAATCTTAATATTCTCATTAAGATTTAGCTTCAAAACTAAATTTAAATCAAATTACTTATCTCAAAAGAAGCTCCAAAACCTAAATTTAAGTTAGAATTTTTATGTCTCACTGCACAAAATTGACATTAAAGACAAGTATAATACATCTATGGTCATGGACACTCCATTTCAAACCCTTAATCTGAATGCAAAGTAAGGAAATTAGTCAAGAAACTTGCTAGCTTCAACTAACCTCACTATCATGACCACGAAATTTCAGAATTACTTTACCAGTCTTCACATCCCAGTAGAAAACTTGCCGATAACCTCCACACGAACACAGCTTCGAATTATCTCTGCCAAAAACGAAAAAAGAGAAACACGAGTAAATTACATGTACATTAAGGCAATTCAACAACTAGCGTGAATTGTATAGGGCAGTACGCGGTAACATGGACGTCGCGAACTTCACGGCCGTGCGATTTGTAGGTCTTGATATGCAATCCACGGTGGGGATTCCACAGCCGTATTGTGCGGTCTTTGCCGCAGCTCAGGCAATACTCGCCGTTGGCGTTGAACCGCGCCGCCAGTACCGCCCCTTCGTGACCCCGGAGCACGTTAGCCTCCGTCCCAGGTAGATTTGCTGCGCTCATTGAGGCCGATTGCTATTGTGCGCGGGTGGGAGTTACAGAGACACGGTGGTGCCGAGTGCAAACAGTGCAATTAGGGTGGAAATAGGACGGGCTGAGCTAGGTTAGAGATGTTAAACGGCCAGCCCTAACTTTAATTGGGAGAGAGGGAACAGAGGTGGTCACTGGTCACGTGGTGGATGGCTTGACTTGGCTTGGGCTTGGGCTTGGGCTTGGGCGACGGCGGCCGATTGAAGAAACTGGAAATTGGAGGAAGAGAGCGGATGGCGTGAGATCCAGGTGGTTGATGGCGGCGGTCGACGGCAGCCGATTTAAGAAACTGGGAAATGGATTTCTCTCTTTTTGCTTTTAGCCTTGGCCACGGTTATATGCAATTAGTAAGTACGCCCCTTAAATTAGTACACTCCTCCCCGTACATTTCCTAAAATACCCCATCACAGCTTCTTCAAACAAAAACCCTAATTTTCTCCCTCCCTCTTCTCCTTTCATCCTCGTGCGCGCACCCCACTTCCTTCTCCACCCTTTTCTTCTTCGCCATTTTATACCCACGTCTGCATCCCCATCCCAACCTTTATATCCTATCTTCTACGCCTGCACTTCCCCCAAACCCCGAATCCTCCCTTTTTTTTTTCTTTTTATCTTCTTCTTCAACCCCATCCCGATGACTAGCTCCATCTAAATCTTCAGGTTTGTTTTTTAATTTTTCTTCTTCTCTTTTTCTTCTCCTTTTTCTGTTGGTAATTGTAAAAAAAGTGATGTAGATTTCTAACAATATTTTCGAAAAATATCAAATATTTGGGGAAAAAAAATCGAAAAGAGATCAAAATTTCGAGAAAATCCAAATTCGAAATCTACATCACTTTTTTTTTCCGAAATATTTGATATTTTTCGAAAATATTGTTAGAAACAAATATGGAACAAATTTTCGTGTTTTCTTTTCGATTTTTTTATTTTTTTTCGAATATTTTTTTCCAATTATTTATTTTATTTCGAAAATAATTTTCAAAATATTTATTTTTCGATTTTTTAACAGATTTTAGAAAAAAAAAATCGATCTTGATTCAGTGGAGACTCGGTGGTGAATCAACAATTGATGGTGGGGTGTACAAATTAAAATTTGAACAAAAATCATACTAAAAAGTTCATAATTTAACCTTAGTTTTTACAAAATTATAGAAAATTTAGATATGTATATTTTGCACCATCTTTGCAATGCACAAGAAAAATACGCACTAGATTTCATGGTAGTTCGCTACTTTTTTTATTTTGTTCTTGGAGTAATTTTTTTTAGGGTGCAGAATTCCCTCTCCTTTTTGTCTGACGAGCATTGCAGCGGTTTTTTTTTTGGGAAAACGGTAAATAGTATAAAAAAAATAGCAAAATAGTAGTACAGGACCAACACCCCGAGAGGGTGTCACAAGACAGGACCTGACCAAAAGCGAGCAGGAGAACCACACGCAACCTACAACAGGAACAAGAACTACCTAACAAGCAACAAGGAAGCCCCACTCACAAGCCAAACGAGGTTCACAGAGTCACACAACCCAAAATAGGGCCGAGAAAAAATACATGGAAAACTGGGCATCCCCAGTAAACAGATACAACTAGACACCACAAAGTGGGTCGAGACAAAAACAGCAAATCCCACAGAGGGGAAGCAACACAAAACAAAGACTAGAAAGTCACAAAATCCACCGGATAAAGACTGTAGAGGACACTGTACACCATGGATTTAATCTTCTTCACAACAACATCACGGTTGAAAGTGGTAGAGTAAAAAACAGTTGTATTCCTCACTTTCCAAACTTGATAGATTGTGCACATGAGCGCAAGTAACCGGGCACGGACCATCACGACCCAACACACGTGTTCTTTTTGACCATTTGATTATGCTTATGAATTGTGGTCATAGATCTAGATATTCCAAGTCAACTTCTAATCTCATCCCAAATTGCACAAGTATACCTGCAATTGAAAAAAAGATGAAGTGAGGATTCAGGTTCAGATTTACAAAGGGGACATACCTTTTCAAATCAAGAGATAGGGAGGTTGTCTCTTAACATAATCTATTCCAAAGAAATAACCACACAATGAAAGAGAATTTCGGGGTATGAATCCCTTCCAAATCATGCTCTTCCAAGGGGTTTTAACTCCTCAGACGCCAGAACCTATCAAAAAAGCAGAAAAGATCAAGTCCTTTGGGAGAGGATGACTGAGAGCAAATCAATAGTAGCATGAGAACCCCTATACATAGTACAAAGATGGTCACGAATACCAGCGATACGCTTAAGGAGTGGGGAATCCCGAGTGTGAGGATTCTACACCCAAACATAATCATTACGCAAGTAAATATGGTGGACCCATTTGATCCACAGTGAATCAGTTTTCAAATGCAAATTCCAAAGGATAAGAGATAGGAGGGCGTCATTCCAAGATTTGGCATCTCGAATACCCAAGCCACCTTCATCCTTTGGGAGACAGATAGTTTTCCACCCCACAAGTGGCCTCTTTCCACTCCAAAGAAATGCCCTGCAAAGCTTAATAATACGATTAATAACAACATTAGGAAGAGGGAAAATCTGTAACCAAAAGCACTTAACCCCTTGAATGACCGAGCGAATGAGCTCCATACGGCCCGCATAAGAAAGAGTGTTTGCTGTCCAAGAACAAATGTATGATGTAATCTGATCCAAAAGAGGCGTAATGCACCACATTCGATCTTTAGGCGACCCAAAGGCACTCTAAGATAGCGGACGGGAAAGACCCCGAGGATAATCCAACAACTCCAAAATGTCATCCAAGTCCCTACCATATAAACATGCAGAAAGATGTTAGACTTTGAAGCATTAATACCCAAGCCAGAGGTGGCTTTGAACGTGTCCAAGCAGTTAACCAAAATATGAATAGAAGGAGATCACCCCTAGCAAATAACATAAGGTCATCAAGAAAAAGCAAAAGGTGGGTTATTCGCAAATCAAAGACATTTAGGGTGGTAATTAAAATCGGTGTTATCGAGTCCTACTCTTCAACAGATCTAGAAAAGTAATCCATGCAAAGAATAAAAAGGGGCGGAGACATGGGATCACCCCTGCCTAAGACCCCTCTTACTAAAAAAAAGAAACTTGTTAGGGAACCATTAAGAGCAATGGAAAAAGTAGGAGTAGAAAACACCGCATAACCCACCCTACAAAGATAGGAGGAAAACCCAACCCTACAAGAACCTCAAGCAAAAAACGACCAAGACACAATTGTCATAAGTCTTTTGAAGGTCAACTTTGATAGTACATCTAGGAGAGGAAGCGCTTCCCAAAGATACCCCGTAGAAGTTCTTGAGAAAGAAAGATATTATCATCATGCTTCTACCACTCACAAAGGTTGCCTGAGCTTTATCAACAAGTAATGGAAGAATGGGGCAAACTATCGTAAATGATTTTCGTGAATTGCTTTATAAATCACATTCTGACAAAGCAATAGGTCTAAAATCACAATGAGAGATAGAATGGGTAGTTTTGGGGACAAGAGAAATGATAGTATGATTAATTTTCTTTAAAATCCTACCATTTTGGAAAAATTCAAGCACAGCCTCAATAACATGACTACCCACAACACTCCACGGATTTTTGAAAAAACCGGAAGAAAAGCCATCAGGACCCGGAGCCTTATCATCCCCAATATCAAAAATAGCATGTTTAACCTCGGAAGGTAGTATGGGGCCGAATGAGGTTTACGATATCCAATCGTAAAGGCGAGGGCCACACTTAAAAGGCGTAAGGATCATTCGGAATACGATGAGACTCCACACCAAAAAAAGGTCGAGTAAAACCCTCAAATTCACTCAGCCACTTGCTCGGAGGTAATGGTAGTAACCCCATTTCGCCAATGATGGAGGAAATGTAATTCCTAATTACGATTCCTCTTCACAATGCTATGAATTTTTTTTTGTATTTTTTGTCACTTTTGGTGAGAAAAATCACATTTGCCTTCTAGACAAGAAGAAACTTTTCCTCGCCCGTGAGAAATGAAGCCTTAGCCGAAGGGCCTTGACATTCTCACGGCGACGAGAGTCGGGAAGGATCCCGTCAAGAAGTAGTTGATTTTGCTCAAGTTCAGTAGTGACAGCCCTAACTCTCGAAGTGATGTGAGAGAAATGCAAATTATCAAGGGATTTCAAATCACCTTTTAAAAAATTTAACTTTTGACAAAGAGTAAACTGGGAGGTACCATAGACAGTAGTACCCCACACATCAGAGACTAAGGGGATAAAATCAGGATGAGAGGCCCACATATTAAAAAATTTGAAAGTTTTTTTCCCCAAAGCGCTATGTTTAAGAACAGAAACAACAATCGGAGAATGATCCGAAAGACAACTGACGAAAGGCAAAAGCCTCTCAGAAAAGAGAAGAGCATTTGCATGCCAAACAGGATTGACAAGAGCCCTGTCAATTTTGGACCACACCTCATTATTGTTCCAAGTGAAGAAACAACCAGAAGATTGAACATCACTCAAACCTAAGGCAAGACAGGTATCCTGAAAATCCTTCATCTCATAAGCAAAGTGACACCCAAGACCGAATCCTTTTCTCGGGAGCTTTTATTGAATTAAAATCCCCAAGGATCAGCCAGGGTTCCGACTGCGACTCACCGATCTGAAGGAGAGACTCCCAAAGATCACGACGGTTAACCACAGTGTTGAAACCATACACAACAGTAACCAAAAAGGAAACATGCGTTTCTCTACAAACAATTTTGCAATGCACATATTGAGGAGACATAGAAATCACATATAAATCAATTTTGGAAGGGTTCCATAAGATTAAGATGCGCCCACCCCGGATGATATCGGGTTATTCACTTGATCCCATCTAGGAAGGTGTTTTTTCATCAAAGAAATCCAACATAGGGAGTTTCAATTTGGTTTCAACAACACCCAAAAAATCCAAATTATGTTTTCTTAAAAATTAGGCAAACATTTTTTGTAATGGACCGATTTAAGCCCCGAATATTCCAAGAAGCAATCCGCATGGAAAAAAAGAGCGGAAAAAGTGGGGGGACCTAATAGTAAGAACGATGCCCACCATTGCCAACGTGGGGTTGCTGCCCGATGTGCCTATGCACGGACGAATTACAAGGCTTTGTAGCCTTGTCCCCACCATGCAAAACCACCTTTTCTTTTTTCTTCTTCCTATTGGACTCAACCAAGGTAAACGGGGCCTCCACCGCCCTAAGTTGAACACCATCCACTTTACCAACATTCACCACATCAACATACAGTTTACCATTTTCAAGCATAGGCGACAAAGGTTCGGAATTTAAATCACAAACGTCACCAACCCTAGAACCATCAGGGTTCGACCTATGCATAACCAAAGATGAACCGGCAAGGTTCTCATCTAAAGGCACGTTATCAACAGAAATTAAAGCAAAGAGCAAGTTCACAACCCTAGAACAAGCAAGGTTCGACTGAAGAAGGGTTAGAAGTCATACCTTCACTTATTGTGGCGTGCCAACACCTTGGTGAGAAAATTCAAAGAGATCATGGATGGTTTTTGAGTTCCAAATGATAAGTGGCTGCATCAAAGCTGTTCGGACTGCCTCAAAGAAACAATAGAGGTCAAGCAAAGATAATTTGAGTTGTACGAGGCGGACTCTGTTTTTTGTTCAAAGAAGAATAAGTGGTTGTACCAAAGAGCGTTTAGACTAGTCTCGCCTCAAAGCAAAGAATAGAGGTCAAGTAAGCAATATTTGAGTCAGACGAGGCGGGATGAATCCGCCCAAATAGTTTTGGGGGCGTAACCAACGTGATTCGGGACCAATTTTTTGTTACCGGCTGCACAATTAGCTTCCAAATGTCCAAAACAAGAAGACGCCTTGCAATATTTGTGGTGTGCTCAGAAACCACAAAGTCGCTTCGATAATTAGGCCCCCCGGGAATTGTAGGGAAAGTTTTTTCGGCAGCTCCTTTGAGGCATCAACCTCCACCAAAATCCTAGCAAAAGATATACATCTCTTTTGCGCAGTCTTGAGATCAGTACAAAGCGGCTTCCCGATCCTAGATGCAATCTTGCTAAGGGCTCTCGGATGCCAACAATCCAACGGGAGACCTTGAAGTTGAACCCAAATCGGGACAGTCCAATTCACATTGCAAAAGTTGAAGAACTTCGGCAATTTTTGAAGTAGGAAGGCCCTCCTAAAGACGGTGTAAGGCCCACCGAAGAGAATGCGCTCCATGTCTTGCTCCGTTTTGAACTTAAGAAGCACCCATGCTTCATTATGAGGGAAAATTTGGCAAGGAATTTTCCAAGAAGTCACCAAGTCTTTGATTCCGTTAAGACCCAGAAACTTGTCCGAAAATCCACCAATTAAAGAGAAACTCCACGTATCCTCAATATCAACCAAGTCCTCATAATCGAACGAAATCGGACCATCATCACAAGGAAACGTTTGTAACTTGCACTCTTCAAGATTTTTCCCCGTGTTGAAAAAACCGGAAGCTCTTTGAGTAGTAACCGGATTGGCTTTAGAGCTACATTCACCTAAATCATCACCCAAATTCGGAGACGGCGGCTGTACACTCTCATCCTCCGTGTAAGAATCGGTCTCTCCAAGAGTCCGAGAAGAATCAGGGGCATTCTCAATAGGAGGATTCTCAATAGGGGCAGGTTTTGAAACCTGCATCTTTTTCTTGGCCATACTCAAAGAAAATTAACGAAGGTACCAGAAACTCAAGAGTAAACGCCACAAGCCACAAAACCAGATTCAAGAGCAGAAAACGGGACAGAATCTGTCCAATTTCGGCAGCTTCGACCAAGGCAGAAAGCTGGCCAACAAAAGCAGCCCCCTTTCAAGGCCAAACAAACCAAAAACAACAGCACCAAACCAAGTAAAACTGACCAAAATCAGGTAGCACGGGAAGGTGGCCAAACAGAAATATGAAATGCCGTAACCACACCAAATGTAAGACGTCCAGTAGTGAAAACACTCTAAGGCCAACAACACAATCTCCAAACCTCAAAGTACAAGACCACAGCAAGAAATAACAAAAGCAGCAGCCCAGGAGCACAAAAAAGACCAAAAATAAAAGGAGAGACAAGGAAAAGAGGCAAACTGGATCGAACTCGCTGAGTTGAGGAAGAGGCCTCCCACCAGCAAAGACGAACCACACACTCAATCCCCGCAGTCTAGCAAACGAACTCAGCAGACAGCTCGCACCACACGCCACAACTCGGAGCGAATGGGGAGTCGCAAATCCAGATCGAACTCGTACGCTCCTCCCCTGTACGCCGCGATACGAACAGAGCAGACAGCGGAGGGAGATTGGAGACGACGACCCAGAACCACAGACCCCCACCGGAATACAGAACACCACGACCCAGCACCGTCAATGCCCAAAACACGACGTTCTTCAACAGCAATCGGGAAATGGGGAATGAAGCAAACAGCATAACCCACCCCAAGACGAAGGCCCCAAATGTCGCGACATCGTGACAGCCTGAAAGATGGAGTGGCGGCGTGGCCAGAGCCACCGCGAGTGGTGGCGCCCAAGCTAGGGCGAAACCCTAGAAATCCCCAACGGCATATTTGTAAAAGGGCAAATGGAATATGGGATGTGTGAGTGCGTAAATATTCCAGAAAAAGAATTAAGTAGATAAGAATTGCTGGAATCAACAAATTTCAGTGGAGAATCCAGCAATCCAACGGGAAAGAAGGAGCCGATGTGTAGGCGTCTCTAGAGAGAATTCTAGAGAGAGAAATATTCTCTAACCCACACTTCTTCTGTTTAAACATTGCATTGTAGCGGTTTTGGTGTTATGACTGGGGGTGCACTTACTAATACAATATAAGGGTGTAATTGTGGAAAGGGTATATGTGACTTTTTATTTGGCTGTCTTTTTTGTCAATAACCGTGGCCTTTAGCCTTTTTCCAATATATTTAGGTTTGGGAATTGGGCCTCTGCCCTCTTGGGCTAATAAACAAAATAGGAGCTGGCCTGCCAGGCCTGGCCAAAACGGCCCGGTTTTAAACGGGCCAAAAATATCTAGCCCTAACATGGAAAAATTCAGGTAAGCCCACGACCCGTTTAACATCTCTAAACTAGGTGTATAGGCGTTAGGATTAACTATGGCGGGTTACATTGTCAAAAAAAAACTATGGCGGGTTACGTGCGATAGACTTTTTAATTGTCTTTTTAAATAAAGACAAAAATTTTATATGAGACGATATAGTTTAGCACAAATTAATATACACTTATTTTAATATGTTAAAGTATTAATGGTCAAATTATATTTCGTCTCATTATTGGGACCCTTTCACGTAACTGTGTCTCTTTAATAATGAGTCAGGCTTAAAGCTTTTTTAAAATTAAAAAATAATTATATTAATATTTGATTATAATTTTTTAAAAACAAGATTTAAGGGTTATTGATGGTTATGTTTGTTTTTAATTAAATAGTTTGTTTAAATGTATATTATTTTATGTTATTAATTATATTATTTTATTAATACAAAATATAATTAATGAATATATAATATTATATTTGTATATTATACTCACTCTATCAATAAAAAATGTGCTCAATTTTTTGGCATATGTTTTAAGAAAAAAAAAGGTAAAATATATTGTGAGGTATTGTGGGGTCTATTTATGATTAAAATGAATTTTGTGGGTAAAATATAATGACAATTTGAATAATTAAGTGATGATTGAATGGTGGAGATAAAGTGATTGTGTTTATAAAGGGAATTAATACACTTTTGGTAGACGGACAAATAAGGAAAGTGATCACACTTTTGGTGGACGAAGGGAGTATATATATAAGGAAATGACATGTAACCCTATTAAGCTCAAAAGACATTTGAAGAGGCTCGAGCCTGGCCTGTATAACTAACTAGGTATCGAAAAAAATTCGGTATTTTGATATTACAATTTCTCGGTATTTCGATATTTTGCCGTAAATCTTCTAAAAAATAGGTATAAAATGGTTCGGCATGGAACAATATATAATTTTTTTAGTATGAAACGGTATATTATCAAAAATACGTGGTATGGTACCGAATTTTCGGACGATATATGATATGTAATTTTAATATACTTAAATTTTCGGTATCATACCAAAAATTTCGGTACAATAGACGGTATGTTTCGACATTTTTAATACGATACATTGTGTCATCCCTAGTCTGACCTATTCTCACCCCTACTGTGCACAATAAACGGAAAATGAGATGCATTAAGTGGGCTTCGGCTACACTTTTGGGCCTGGAGATTGAAATGTCCAACTACTTCTTTTATTTTATTTTTACCTAATGAAATGGAATTATGGTAATAAAGTGTGATTTTATATTAAAATAAATAATATAAAGATAAATTTACATGAGACGGTTCCACAACGATATATAAACTAAATTCAATGAGATGATCTCATATGGAGACAAAGCTTAACTTTAATATTTTTGTTCACTCATTATAGCAAATGAATATATATAATTGTCTCATATAAGGTTTTGTCAAATAAAAATAAAAATAAAAGAATCTATTTATATATGTTAAGTCTTTATGCATGCAGGTGGATCGTGCACTCAGTGCATTTTGGAATCATGCAACTTGTTATACTAAAAGACACAACTTGTTAATACTGAATTATTTAGCATTAACAAGTTGTGTCTTTCAATATAACAAATTGTATGATTTTAAAAAGCACTATGAGTGCATGGTGCACCTACATGCACATAAAACTCACTCATTTATATATCAGATGAGCATAACTAAAAAGTAAAATATAATATTGTTTTCAAGAAATGAATAATCTATGACAAAATTTTGTTTGAGACGTACGTGTCATGCTTGTGAAGAACCCATTTATTATATTATACTCCTCCGTTCCTCTATAACTTTTCTCTTTCTTTTGGGTGTTTTAATTAAGAAATAATAATAAAAAATAAAAATGAAATGTAGTTTTGGATATTGGAAGAGAGAAAAAATATATGTAGAGTAATGAGTGGAGTAGTGAGTTACATTTTTTGTAATATTGTGTGAAAAATGGGGATAAAAATTATGGATAGTGGAGTTACTTTTTCTATTTATTGAAGGGAAAATTTATTATGGGACATATAAAAAATAAAAATGAAACTTATAATGAGACAGAGAGAGTATAATGTATGAATTTATAAAGCCTAAACACAATCATATTTTAAAGAAGGACATGACTCAAATACAAAAGTGAAGACTGTCTCATATATGAGATCATCTCACACAAGAGTCTCTTGTAATCTATAGTTAGTCACTTGTCCAATTTACATTGTCACAAATCACACTAAAATCTATAAATATATAAAAGTAAAAGTATGTCAAAATTGCAAGTGCATATTTGAGCAAGTGTAGACACACTTACTTTATGGTGAAAGTGTGTACCAACCAATAAAATATCTTCATTTTGTTCTTTATATTTTACTTTTCATTCATATTTTAAAATTTTGGTAATTTTTTTGTTACAAATATATTTTTAACGTATTATATGTCAAATTAATTGTCATTTTATGATCTTTAATTTGACATACATATTACATATACAAAAATAAAATTCAGATTAAAAATAGTAATATTAATGTTAATAAAATATTTTTTAATTGTTATGACTATATGAGTTGTAATTTTTTTAATTAAACTTTAATACCATTAGAATTTTAGTACTTATAATGAGTTTAGTGTTTAATTAAAAATTATATACATAGTTTTATTATTGTGAAATACTCACTTATACTCCCTTCTTATCCTTTTTAGATGTCATTCTTAATTTTTCAGACAAAATAAAGATATTTTTTATGTCAAAAGTAACTTTAGTTAATAATAATTAAATATTATTAACAATAATTATTATTGGCTGAAAATTCATCATACAACACATTTTTAGGAAAATAAAAAAAAAAAAAATAATCATCTTAGGGGTATATATGAGATTGTGGAGGAGAAAATACCAAAATTATATTTATTATATAAATATTTCAAAAGACTAAAATGACATTTAAAAAGAACTGAAGGGAGTATATTATTTTATAAGATTTATATACTAGTAATAAAAATAATAGAAAACAATATGTACATATATATAATAAATTTAATTTAAATTTCTATAGTAATTCTTCTAGCGTTGAATTTTAACATACAAGTCGTGCATGGCACCGGGGAAATACTAGTTAGGTTGCGGATCATGATGCGACAATCGACAAAATTATACGATACGGTCTTAAAATAATTTGGGACACGGATTTTTAAAAATAATTGGGTAAGATACGGTCTGGGTACGATTATATTTTTTCAAATTATTTTATATTTTTATTGTTTATATAAATATTTTCATAATTTTTTTTTAATATGTGTCTTTGTAACCTATGCAATTTTTTAACACCTAAACAAATATAAAATCAAAATGAGATGAACATCGTAATAAAATATGTGAATGACTTTCAGTTTTGAATTGGTGTGTGAGTGTGAGGAAAGAAACAGAGAGTCAATATTTTTTTATTAATTGTGGGCTAATTTGGGTTAATTTAATATAAAATAAATTTATTTCAAGGCAAAAAATAAAATAAATTGTACAAATTTGACCCCACGTGTACCCTATTCGTCCGACATGCCGATCAGCCATGTCCGACATGGTACCCAAAATTATTATTAATATTTTTAATTGAGACACGCCACGTGCGTGGCGGTGCGATCCCACCCGGGAGAGATCCCTCCATCACTCCAAATACCCACGCAAGATCAAACAAAATTGCATTATTCAAAAATTTCAAGTACCCATGCATCCTAGATACTAGTAGACAAAAAACTTGCAGCAAGCACAACTCGTTCTATGGCTCGGATCCACAGTTTTATTTCCCTATTCCATCTACTATTCCACATCTTAGATTAATGACAAGTGTACACCTCACAATATTTAAAAATATGAGAATAACATTTTAATATAACCAGATAATCTATTAAGGAAATTATATTTATTTTTAAAAAATTAATTAATTCCTACCAAATCTCATTTTAAAAAAATCTTATAATTTTTTTATAATTAATTAATTTAAACTATATATATATCAATAAAAAATTAAGTTTATTAATTATAAATTCAGAATACGTATATTGCAATAATAGTCTATCAATTATCATATATAAACTGAAATCCAATAAAAATCATAAAAACTTACTAGAAGAAGAAAAATAATTTTTATTTTTGACGAATTTATAATTAAATTTCACATTCTAAATTTTTTACATTTTAATATATTAAAATATATGTATATCAATGGCATATGTATATAATTTCATGTTCTAACATTTGTATTATTTGTCCTTTTTTGTTTTCAAAAAAAGAAAGAAAAACATTTGTATTATTTAGATACAAATATTTATATTAATTACATTAAATTTAATTATAAGCACGTACAAATTTTATATGTATTTATCGAGTTTACTTGTAAAATTTTATACTAATATTTTTAGATATTGAAGTTTTCATATTTTATTTTGAGAAAACTATATTTACAGACATGACCTTTCAGTTATTACGGTTAATACTATTTTATAATGTAAATCATACTCTTCAATTATCACTACTAATACCCTTGTTGTAATATAAATCATACCCTTCAGTATCACGAGTAATACTCGTTTCATGATAATAATTCATACCCTTCAGTTATCACGACTAATACCTTTCAATAATATACGTCATATCCCTTAATCAATTTCACAAATTACTGGTGTAAAACGTGTTCACCCTATATTTTACTTTTTATTTTTAATAACATATGCTTTCAGTTTTTTTCTTTTAATAAAATTTCATATTTTTTATTGAATTTTAAAATTTATATAATAGATTAAAAATTTCATATTTTTTTTATTGGATTTTAGTTTATATATGATAGTTTAATATTGCAATATACGTACTCTAATTTATAATTAATGAACTTAATTTTTTATTAATATATATGTGTAGTTTAAATTAATTTATTATAAGTATTTTTGTAAGATTTTTTTGGAATGAGATTTGGTAGGAATTATTAGTTTTGCTTAAATAAATATATTTTTCTTTAATAGATTATATGGTTATATTAAGGTGTTATTCTCATATTTTTAGATATTGTGAGATGTACACTTGTCATTAATCTAAGATGTGGAATAGTAAATGGAATATGAAAATGGAATAGTGGATCCGAGCCGCTCACTCTAATTGAATCTAGATAGATTGAGTTGTATTAAAGTGTGAATAAATTTGTGTGGATTCTAAATTTTTATAAGAGTGGATATTATGTGCATTGTTTACTCTATAGTGTAATTTTAAAAACATACAATTTATTGAATTGAAACATACAACTTGTTACACTAAAACATACAATATGTATTTGTTAAACAAAATGCACGTTCTAATGTAACAAGTTGTATATTTTAATATTATAAATTATTATTTCTAAAATACACAACGCATTTAGTACAGATAAGACATAGTCTTTTTACAAATCTACACAAAAATATTTGGGCATAATTCTTCTCGTTTTCAAGTTGGGCATGCTCGTTTGTTAGGTGATCAACCCCGGCCTTCGTGAATATGAGAGTGAGCAGAATATGCAAAATTAAGTAATCAAGTTTTTTTTTTCTTCTTTTTACTCATAATTTTAGAATTCAATAAACTTTTCGTTTATAAAACAATTTTAAATGCATCATAAATTAACTAAATCGTGTTTTTTTTTTACAATATTTAATCCGTTTATATATGTAAAAAAAAAAAATAGATCTATATTATATGAGTTGAATTAAAGTTTGACAAAAATATGTGTAAACCCGAGTTCACGGTGAACTCAATTTTCTTAGTATCACTGTTAGATGTAAAAACTATTAATGTTTTGAATAAAAATTATTATTATTATACACAAAAACTCTCACTGTTTAAAAAAATACTTATATTTTTAAATAGTGAATTTTTTTATGCATAAAAGTGATAATATTTACATATAATAACGATAGAGTTTATGTATAGACCTGGTTAGAAGTGCTACTCTTAAAGGTTTTATTTTTGGTTATATAAAATTTAATATTACTTTACATGTTTTGTATTCATGATAAATTTTGTGTATAATAGAATTGACTAGGTCTTGTATGCATCAGGTGCATGGTGCACTACATTATAGTATTTTAAAAACATGAAATTTATTGCATCGAAATATACAATTTGTTATATTAAAATTTGTAGCCTGTATTTACAAAACAAGTTACACATTTCATGTAATAAGTTGTATACATCGTGCACCTAATGTACAGAAGACCCACTCAATAAAATTATATGGTTAATTAAATAATTGTGAACACTCACACATGACACGTAGTAAATTCCAGGTATTCATTAAAATTATTAGTAGGCTAAGTCTTGTATACACTAGGTGCATTTTGTGCACCATAATGTATTTTAGATTCATCCAACTTGTTTAAACTAAGTTTAGCAAGTATTAATATGAAAAACAAGTTACAAGGTTCACTATAAACTAATTGCATATTTTAATGCTAA
The DNA here is from genome assembly GCA_037126765.1 of Stenogyne calaminthoides. Taxonomy (NCBI): domain Eukaryota; kingdom Viridiplantae; phylum Streptophyta; class Magnoliopsida; order Lamiales; family Lamiaceae; genus Stenogyne; species Stenogyne calaminthoides. The sequence continues at coordinate 23,749,047 of JBBCBC010000006.1, forward strand.
CAAATTATGTGATTCTAAAATACACTATGAAGGGCACATCGCATCTGATCCATATGAGACCCACCTTTATTAGTATTAGTTTATACCACGTGCGTTGCACGTGAAACATAAGTAGTTAGTAAAAAGTGGTTATAGAAAAATAAGACCATTAGAAAATCAAGAAATGCTTCAATTATTCAGAAAAATAATAGGTAGAGACTTGGCGTACTGAGTATGTATAAAAATCTCTTATTACTTCAAGTAAAACATATTGAATATATACTTTTTTTTAACAACCAACAAAATTTTATTAATTAGAAAATGGAGTACAAAGGGTACTCCCACACTTACAAATTATATTTGAAAAGTATTACAACGACTCCGACAAAATTACCGAAAATTATGAACTCCTAATTATTATATCTGAAAACTATTTTCTTACTCATGGGATGTTCGCTACTTAAAAAATGGAATATTTTTTGCAACCGAATTCTTCGCCACTATCCAGGACCAAGTTTTAGCTTTAACTTCATCTATGATCTTTTTCACCTCGGCTTTGATGTTATCAAAAATTTGTTTGTTTCTTGCCTTCCATATCGACCATATAGTGCAAATCCAGACTGTGGCCAAATTACACCCTTTCGGAGATGATTCAAATAAGGCTCTATGTTGGATAAAGTGAACGAGAGGGTTCAGGTGAGGAACCGTTCGAACACCCATCCAATTGTGGATTTCATGCCAAATATTAGACGAGAAGTTGCATGTGAGAAAAAGGTGGATCACGTTCTCATCTACATCTCCACATAAGGGGCACATTTTAGATCCCCATTGGTCATGATGATCTATCTCTTTTCAAGATTATCCTTTGTTGGTAGACTCTGTTTTAGCATTTTCTACACATTGGCTTGGACTCGCCTTGAGGCGAAACTGCTCCAATGTGCTTTGAATGCCTCTTTCACTATTTGGTCTTCATCCTCCTCCATCTTCTCGCATAAACTGGAATAGGCTTTCTTTGTCGAAAAAAATTCCATTATCCGCTCCATTCCAGCCCCATCAGTCTTCCTTTTCGGCTTCGATTTTGTACTTGTTAACAATTTATAGAAGAATATTAAGACTTGACTTATCTCTAGCTCTCAAGCTACGATTCCGTTTCAAATCCCACTCCCATCTCCCATTAACCCAATTACCCATTTCGCTAATTTTGCACTCTTTTTGTAAACTTTTCCTAAATAACCTACTAAAATTCTTACACAAAGGACACTCCCCAGCCCACCTATCAAACAAAAAACTAGTGTGTTCCCTGTTTCCCACAACCCTCGACATTTCCACTCTCATCCCTTCCCCCTCTTTGCCCATATAAATATCCTAAATATCTCTTCACCAACCCAACATCTTACCCCTTCTCCCTCTCACTCGCTAGTCTACCCCCCATTTGAAAAGTTTTTTACCGACTCCAACTCCTCATATTTCGACTTGATCACTCTTACCCATAACTTGTCCGACTCATTTAAATATCTCCAAACCCATTTTTTAATCAAAGCCAGATTGAAACAGTCTATATCTCTAATTCGTAACCCCCCCAATTTCTTTATCTTTGCACACCTCCCTCCATCTAACCCAAGAAATATTACTTTTGAGTTCACACCCCTCCCCCGCCCCCCAAAGGATCTCTCATATTTTTTGTTAAAGCACTCAAGGTTGATTTTGGAAATCTGTAGAAGGACAAACAATAGATTGGAATCGAAGATAGGACTGACTAAATCAAAGTAATTCTGGCCCCAAACGAGATGTATTTATCGCTCCACTTCATCAATCTCAATCTGATTTTCTCCACCAGCCTCGACCAAGCCCCTTCTTTACGGCGATTTATCCCAACATTCAGACCCAAATAAGCAAAAAACGATTTACCTATTTCACAACCACAAATATCGCTCATTTGCACCAACAGGTTACTATTCATATTGAATCCCCAAATGCAACATTTCTGAAAGTTTAACTTCAGTCCCGACATAACCATATAATATAAATGTTTTCGAGGAATATAACAAAAGAAGCTTTAAATATCAACCCCAAGCCACTCTTTAATACTTTGTCCGCTTAAACTTGTGCCCACTTGTGACCCTTTGAAATTCTTGTAATTTATAAGTTGTATAGATCAAACAATATTTTAAGGGACAAACTCTATTTTGCCCATTTTCAACTTCAACAACTCTTTTTTGCCCTATGACTAAATCAACTAACTTTTGTGCCCTTTTTTTACATTTTTACCCTTTGACTCTTTTATCCCATCCCAACCACTAACTCTCATCCAAGCACGATCATCTTATCCCATTCCAACCAAACTCATATCCCAAACATGACTTTAACATTAATTTGTTTTCACCTACCAAAATTACATCCAATAAAAAATAAAATCAAATTGTGAAATTGAAAACTTTAAGCTTCTGCCGTTATCTTCCAGTTCATCAATTATGTATATATATCATATATAGTAGTCGAGCCCATCACGCTAGTTGAGGCCGTGGTTCACTTTATGGGTTGTTCAGTCCGTGGTCTGCCGCCAGGTAACTCTCAGGCTTTTTTTTCGCCAATTTCATCTTCACTATATCTCCTCTCTAAGATTCCTCTAAGATTCTCTACAACTGTGATTAATTCTCCGCCGTGTCAGCGGGATTGTGGGTAGTGGTTTGAGGTTGTGAATTTTTTTTGGGTCATTGGTGTATGCTGAAGCACGCGTCATGTGTATCTGCTCGGGTCGTGTGGTCTGGATTTCTTTGTAATCTTTGTCTGCCATCATAATCGAGGTTTGTATGTCATGCTATTGATTCAATTGTATGTGGGTAGCATGATTTCCTTTTCAATTTTGTGTTTATATAATTCGTGTCTCTGTGGCATTTTATCGAGCAGTTTGAGTGCTTTATTTTTATACAAGAATACAAACATGATGAGCAATTTTTTTTTTAATTATATAGTGTGTTGATGATTGGGTATAAGTATTTATGTTCAAATTTTATGGTATATAGTTAAATACTTGAACTGTAATGTTTTATTATGTTATAATTTTTGTTCTTTACAGATGATTGAAGGACGATTTGTTGTTGTACATTACAACGGAAATTGGGATGGGAATCATTATTTGCATGGTGATACCCGGGCATTCGAGTTACTTGGTGAACCTTTTAATCTATCAACTCTTAGACGATACGTTCATGGAATTTTGAGAGGTAACATTGGTGCAGTTGATTGGAACATTTGTGAAATAGTTAACGTCAACGATAAATCGGTGATGTTGATTATACAGAATGACTTGGCTGTTGAAGCATTGTTGAAAAGGAAACACTCACCTGATATTTACGTGTGTTCCGAAAGAATGATTCCGAGAAATAATCGTACATGTTTTGGTGGTAATGTACAATCGATGAGCTTTGTTAATTTGTTGGAAAGTTTCAATTCATTTACCGGTGAGAGTGCATTTAATACTTTAAAGAACGATCGAAATGCTTGTGGTCCCGACCAAAATTTTGATTTGGGGATCGATGGTCATACGACATATACTAGTGATTCTTCTTATGAGTCTTCTACAGAGTACTCTTCTGAAGATATTTCTGAATCATATTGTTTCGGTGATTCAACATCTGAAGATGATCGTGAGATTGGTTTGGATGATCAGGCACCAACTGGAGACAATGTGTGTATAATGAATTTTACCATCCCAGGTGTTCCTCCTTCTTCCCCTGAGTGTATTGATGAAGCTCCACTTCTTGATTCCCCTCTTGGTGTTCTGACCAGAAACAGTACATTTGTAAGCAAAGAGGCTGTGTATGATTGTGTTGGTGAATACCATATCCGAAATAAGGTTATGTACCGCGTGAAAAAATCAGATCTTTCCAGATGACATTTGAAGTGCAAGTATAAAGAATGTGATTTCGTGTTTCATGCAGTTGGGAAGAATAGTATGTGGAGGACAATTAAGTTTACAACTCACACTTGTGCAGTGGATCCAGATTGTAGTTCACCGTTGTCTATTTCTTCTAAGGCTATTGGATCATTTTACGCAAAACAAGAAAGTAATAAGTCAAAGTTGTTTACGCCTTCGACTTTGTTGAGTGATTTAAAACAGAATCATGGGTTGGATTTATTGTACAGTCATGCAGTTAGGTCCAAAAAACGTGCCCACAATATCATTTACGACAAATTTGATGATTCGTTTTCTGATCTTCAATCCTATTTGCATCAGCTTAATTTAGCGAATCCAGGTACTTTTTCACATTTGGAGGTGGATGATGATAGGAGATTCAAAAACGTGTTCTATGCCCTTGGTGCTTCAATTAATGGGTTTAAAAAATACGGTAGGCCTGTTGTCGTCGTGGATGGAACTCATTTAAAGGGAAAGTACAAGGGTGTAGTGTTTGTTGCTGTGACACAAGACTGGAATCACAAAATTTTTCCACTTGCAACGGGAGTCGGTCATAAAGAGGATAATGAATCTTGGGTATGGTTTTTCACATGTTTAAAAGAAGCTTTCAATTTCCTTGAGGACGACCTGTTGATTGTGTCCGACCAACACAAAAGTATAATTCATGGAATGAAGAAGGTTTTCCCTAATGCAGGCCATGATCTTTGTTATGTCCACATTCAAAAGAAAATAGTTCGTTATGGTAAGACGATTACAGAGTTTTTCAAGAAAGTTGCATATACATACTGTGAGACTGAATTTGACAGGTATGATTGTATTTATCCTTTATAAAATGTTATTTTATAGATTTTGTGCAGAGTTTTTTTAAGCTCAATTGTGGAACTTAATGTAGAATCAATTATGCATATATTATGGATTTGAAGCTAGACTAATGAGGGTGAATTTGATGTGATAAAAGGCTGAATTTTAGGATTTTTTACAACATAAATCGGATCTGTTTTTGGGATGTTCTCCTTCATATTTGAATGTTAAAATGTCGTGAATATCATGTTTAGTGCAAGAGGATAGTGTACAATACCGTAACCTTCATCTAGGTTAGTTTAGTTTAGTTGTATTTACTCATCTTTGGGTCGCATAAATCTTTTATGTGAAGTAAACAATATCTCATTTTTGGGAACTATTCTTTTATAAAATGTTTAGGTGCCTACATAAGGTTAAATATTTTGTGGTAACGTCACGTTACCAAAATACTAACAATGTATGTTATTCATGACAGTGTTATGCAATCCATTGCAAGTGAGGGCTCAGCCAAACTTATGAAGATTTTGAACAAAGCAAAACGCGAGCGGTGGTCCCGTGTACATTGTCGTCTTAGACGGTATGAATTCATGACTTCTAATGCAGCGGAAAGTTGGAATCGATGACTTTTGTGGGCCCGTGACAAGCCTATCCTGTACTTGCTGGAATATGTGAGATTAACCATTGCAAAATGGTTTCATTCTAGATTAGCTCGTGCGAAGTCAAACCCGGGGAAGCTATGCAGTAAGGTGTCATCTGAATTGTTAATTCGAATTAATTGGGCTGATAAGTTAAATGTGAATCAATTGAAAGGCAAGCATTTGTATAAGGTTTATCATGATACTATCAGTTATGTGGTCGACTTGGTGAAACATACATGTGAATGTTGTTTGTTTCAGAATGAAGGTGTGCCTTGCACTCATGCCGTTGCAACAATAAGGTATTACTTGTTTCATATTGTACTGTATCCAAAAATTTAAATTTGACATAAACTGTGTGCATCCAACTATTTCATGGTTTATCATATTTTTAGGTTTAACAAATTTGATGTCAGCAAATTTGTTGATGATTGTTATTCAACTGTTAGTCTAATCGGGATGTGGAGCGGTTCAGTCATGCCAGTTCCAAAAAAACAAATGTGGTTGTTGCCTGATAATTTAAGACCACTTATATGCTTGCCTCCACTTTCTCCCCGTCAAGCTGGACGACCCAGAAAAGGCCGAAAGCGTTCAGCTGTGGAGTCTACATCCTCAAACCGCAAAGCACAATGATGTTCGAGGTGCAAGAGTCGGGACCACAACCGTGTTAATTGTACAATCCAAATTCCACTAGAAAGTGTGGCAATGTCTGGAGAAGAAGAATCAGTTGGTATTCTATATTCTGGGGTTAATCCTCATCTCCGTCGACCACGTAGGTGTTTGATTTGTCATGGTACTGGCCATACAAAGAGAAAATGTCCCTGTACCAACTAGAGTTTGTCATACTTGTTATTGTTATTATTTGTTGTGTTGTGAACTGAACTTATTGAATTTGTTAGACTATTTTGTATCGTTTGAAGAATTGATAGGTTATTTTACTATATTTACATGGTTTTTAGGTACTCAGACTTTAATTGTTTTAGCAATTATCCAAAGATTCCAAACAGGTCGCCTTAAAGTTCAATGTTGTTATTTTATTGGAAATGAAGCATGTGCGACCCACTGGAAATGGGAGCGACCCCACGCGACCCTCCTAAACTAATGTCGTTTACCGTCATAAAAGTTTGTTATTTTTGTCCAATTATCAAAATCTTCCAAAAAGATCGCCATTAAGTTCAATGTTGTTATTTTATTTGAAATGAAGCATGCGCGACCCCACGCGACCATCTTATACCAATGTCGTTTCCCATCCCCTAAGTTTGTCATTTTTGTTCAATTATCCAAAGCTTCCAAAAAGGTCGCCATTAAGGTCAATGTTGTTATTTTATTTGAAATTAAGCATGCGCGACCCCGCTGGAACTAAAAGCGACCCCGCGCGACCATCCTATACCAATGTCATTTTCCATCCCCTAAGTTTGTCATTTTTGTTCAATTATCCAAAGCTTCCAAAAAGGTCGTCATTAAGTTCAATGTTGTTATTTTATTTGAAATGAAGCATGAGCGACCCCGTTGGAACTGGGAACGACCCCGCGCGACCATCCTATACCAATGTCGTTTCCAATCCCCTAAGTTTATCATTTTTGTTCAATTATCCAAAGCTTCCAAAAAAGGTCGCCATTAAGGTCAATGTTGTTATTTTATTTGAAATGAAGCATGCGCGACCCCGCTGGAACTGGGACCACCCCGCGCGACCATCCTATACCAATGTCGTTTCCCATCCCCTAAGTTTATCATTTTTGTTCAATTATCCAAAGCTTCCAAAAAGGTCGCCATTAAGGTCAATGATGTTATTTTATTTGAAATGAAGCATGCGCGACCCCACAGGAACTGGGAGCGACCCCACGTGACCATCCTATACCAATGCCGTTTCCCATCCCCTAAGTTTGTCATTTTTGTTCAATTATTCAAAGCTTCCAAAAAGGTCGCCATTAAGTTCAATGTTGTTTATTTTATTTGAAATGAAGCATGTGCGACCCCGCTGGAACTGAGAGCAACCCCGCGCGACCATCCTTTACCAATGTCGTTTCCCTTTTTCAACCAAAGTTTGTTATTTTTGTCCAATTATCCAAATCTTCAAAAAAGACCGCCATTAAGTTCAATGTTGTTATTTTATTAGAAATAAAGCATGCGCGACCCCCCTGGAACTGGGAGCGACCCCTCGCGACCATCCTATACCAATGTCGTTTCCCATCCCCTAAGTTTGTCATTTTTGTTCAATTATCCAAAGCTTCCAAAAAGGTCGCCATTAAGGTCAATGTTGTTATTTTATTTGAAATGAAGCATGCGTGACCCCGCTGGAACTGGGAGTGACCTCGACCATCTTATACCAATTCCATTTCCCATCCCCTAAGTTTGTCATTTTTGTTCAATTATCCAAAGCTTCGAAAAAGGTTGCCATTAAGGTCAATGTTGTTATTTTATTTGAAATGAAGCATGCGCGATCCCGCTGGAACTGGGAGCAACCCCGCGCGACCATCTTATACCAATGCCGTTTTCCATCCCCTAAGTTTGTCATTTTTGTTCAATTATCCAAAGCTTCCAAAAAGGTCGCCATTAAGGTCAATGTTGTTATTTTATTTGAAATGAAGCATGCGTGACCCCGCTGGAACTGGGAGCGACCCTGAGCAACCATTCTATACTAATGTCGTTTCCCATCCCCTAAGTTTGTCATTTTTGTTCAATTATTCAAAGCTTCCAAAAAGGTCGCCATTAAGTTCAATGTTGTTATTTTATTTTAAATGAAACATGCGCGACCCCGCTGGAACAAGGAGCGACCCCGCGCGACCATCCTATACCAATGTCGTTTCCCATCCCTTAAGTTTGTCATTTTTGTTTACTTATTCAAAGCTTCCAAAAAGGTCGCCATTAAGTTCAATGTTGTTATTTTATTTGAAATGAAGCATGCGTGACCCGGCTAGAACTGGGAGCGACCCCGCGCGACCATCCTATACCAATGCCATTTCCCATCCCCTAAGTTTGTCATTTTTGTTCAACTATCCAAAGCTTCCAAAAAGGTCGCCATTAAGGTCAATGTTGTTATTTTATTTTAAATGAAACATGCGACGACCCCACTGGAACTGGGAGCGACCCCGCGCGACCATCCTATACCAATATCGTTTCTCATCCCTTAAGTTTGTCATTTTTGTTCAATTATCCAAAGCTTCCAAAAGATCGTCATTAAAGTCAATGTTGTTATTTTATTTGAAATGAAGCATGCACGACCCCGCTGGAACTGGGAGCGACCCCGCGCGACCATCCTATACCAATGCCGATTCCCATCCCCTAAGTTTGTCATTTTTGTTCAATTATTCAAAGCTTCCAAAAAGGTCGCCATTAAGTTCAATGTTGTTATTTTATTTGAAATGAAGCATTCACGACCCCACTGGAACAAAGAGCGACCCCGCACGACCATCCTATACCAATGTCGTTTCCCATCCCTTAAGTTTGTCATTTTTGTTCAATTATTCAAAGCTTCCAAAAAGGTCGCCATTAAGTTCAATTTTGTTATTTTATTTGAAATGAAGCATGCGCGACCCCGCTGGAACTAGGAGCGACCCCGCGCGACCATCCTATACCAATGACGTTTCCCATCCCCTAAGTTTGTCATTTTTATTCAATTATCCAAAGCTTCCAAAAAGGTCGCCATTAAGGTCAATGTTGTTTTTTTATTTGAAATGAAACATGCGTGGCCCCGCTGGAACTGGGAGCGACCCCGTGCGACCATCCTATACCAATGTCGTTTCCCTTTTGCAAAATTTTGTCATTTTTGTTCAATTATTCAAAGCTTCCAAAAAGGTCGCCATAAAGTTCAATGTTGTTATTTTATTGGAAATGAAGCATGTGTGACACCGCTGGAAATGGGAGCGACCCCGCGCGACCCTCCTAAACCAATGTCGTTTACCGTCACCAAAGTTTGTTATTTTTATCCAATTATCCAAATCTTCCAAAAAGATCGCCATTAAGTTCAATGTTGTTATTTTATTTGAAATGAAGCATGTGCGACCCAACTGGAACTGGGAGGGACCCCACGCGACCATCATATACCAATGTCGTTTCCCATCCCCTAAGTTTGTTATTTTTGTTCAATTATCCAAAGCTTCCAAAAAGGTCGCTATTAAGGTCAATGTTGTTATTTTATTTGAAATGAAGCATGCGCTGGCCTCACTGTTGGGGGAGCGACCTCATGTTATGACCATCCTATACCAATGCTGTTTCCCATCCCCTAAGTTTATCATCTTTGTTCAATTATTCAAAGCTTCCAAAAAGGTCGCCATTAAGTTCAATGTTGTTATTTTATTTGAAATGAACCATGCGCGACCCCGCGCGACCATTCTATACCAATGTCGTTTCCCTTTTGCAAAAGTTTGTCATTTTTGTTCAATTATTCAAAGCTTCCAAAAAAGTCGCCATTAAGTTCAATGTTGTTATTTTATTTGAAATGAAGCATGCACGACCCCGCTGGAACTGGGAGCGACCCTGCGTGACCATCCTATACAAATGCCATTTCCCATCCCCTAAGTTTGTTCAATTATTCAAAGCTTCCAAAAAGGTCGCCATTAAGTTCAATGTTGTTATTTTATTTTAAATGAAGCATGCGCGACCCCACTCGAACTGGGAGCGACCCCGTGCGACCATCCTAGACCAATGCCGTTTACCGTGCCCTAAGTTTGTCAATAAAAAATATTAATTAAAATATTTACCCATAATCAATATTTGCAAATGCATTCATCCAAATACATAAACCATATAGTAGTCTAACATGAAATTTACAAGTATTCAAAAATATCAAATATATATATATATATCACCACATAAACACAACAATTTTTCTATCATTGACTTTTATTACGGCTGGAGATCTTTGGGGTTTTGATCCGGGAATCAATCGACATATAGCTCTCTCATCCAGTTTGCCATTTTAAGAATTTCTTGTCGTATCCCTTCTAATTCCCCCCTTATTAAGTGTATGTCTGCTCGAATATTAGCCACATCATTTGTCAGTGCTACCCAGTCTGCTCTTCTCAGTTGGAATCCCCCTACGGGTTCTGGCACCTCATCTGCTGGTGCAAACTCAGGTGCAAGGCCAGGGTGGAACGGAGGTGGTGGTTGTTGATCATCATCTTCTCCTTGTCCTTCCATTTGAACATCCCGTTGTCCTCCTTCATTTTCATTAGGCTGAGCGAGTGAAGGGTCAACTATATCGAAGCCACCATGTTGGCGTAGGTCATTAAAAAGTTTAATCGCTACAGTTCGATGTCGCCTACCCATCAAGTCAAGGTTAGTCATTTTTTGACTTGCAATTATAGTTAGATGTGTATTTGGCAATGGGAAGTAGCTTTTATCGTTTTGCTGAAAACACAACCTATCACCGAATGATTTCAATACGTTAGTGTTCACCATGTGGGTCAAGTCTAACTTTCCACCGGAATCCGACAATCCCTGTTTTCTTTCATATTCTTCCCCCAACGCACTAGCGATTAAAGTAATCAATCCACCACTTCTAACATTGCTGTTTGGGCGACTTTTCCGACCTCTCAGTCTATCAAAGTGAAGAAGCAAGTAAGCCCCAGCATTGAAACACCTCTGATTGTAGAAGCACCACAGACAATATAGCTCATCTGTGGGAACTGACCCACTTTCGCTCCTTGCAAAGAGAGTCTAAGATAAGATCTTGTCGAGGTAACGAATAGTCGGATTCCTGATTAATGACACCTTATCTGTTCTTGGTTCGTATGGACGAGGATACCCCAATGGCCCTCTTGTTATGTCCCCCCAAAAATCTATCTGGTTGTAATCATCAGCCTTCTCAAACAATTCCCCTTGCTCGTCTAATGGGTATCCAAGTATTTGATTTATTTGTGAAGTGGTTCGCTCATATATCATGCCTCGAATATTAAATGAAATGCATATTGGCCGACCATCCACAACTTTCTCTATGTCCATGGTGCACAAAAATTCCATGGTGAGTCCTTCATATGTCATTAGAGATGGATCAACCACAAGTCGATCGAAAAAATGACCCATGTCTATTCTTCGGAATAAGGTTGTTATATCATCCAAGATGCCCATTCTTGTCATTAATTGTACATCGGGAACCCTAGTTCTCTCCACTTTTCCAATATATTTGGTCCAGTCTTTTGCCACACTTGACCACATCGAACCAAAATGTACACCAAAATCTTCAGGATATTCTCCATCTTCAAGTGTCATCTCAAGATTTCTTAATGCTTCGTCGGATAGAGGTTCTCGTTGTTTGTCAGCCATATTTTCCTAAACCACGGTAACAATGTAGTGTTAAGTGTTTCACAAAAAATCAATCAATCAGTCTAAATATATTCATTGTAATACTCTAATTCTGTAATCATCCAAAATAATCATTATAATAAAACAATGCACACATTTGAACCAAACAATACATTTAACTACAAATGAATCACATATACATAAACAAATTCGACATTTTGTATGATTCATAAACCAATAAACCCCGTCATGTATTATCTAATAGTTTTACCAATTGGAAAAAATAAAGTAAATCTATTGTCTTACTAAAATTAATTTTGAAGGTTTTGATAATTCCCAAAATTGACCAAATATATGATTTACCCATTACACAAATATCACAACACATTGCTTTGATTTCGCGATAGAAGGCCTGGTATCATGAAAATAAAATACAACTCCGATAAAAAAAAATTGCGAGTTTATAAATTTTCATAAAATACAAACCAATGAATTACCAAAACTCAAATATAATAAATACATGTAATACTTAAATAGGCGCCATTGAAGTACATACCTGAATCAATACTTCAATTTTTTCGGCATAAAGAGTGAAAATGTTCCACTCGGTTGATTTTAGGGTTTGTGGAAGGAGATTTAGTGGGGGGGGAGAATGAAATAAACCGCAAGGCACAACTTCCGAGTTTAAAAATTTTGAACTTTTGAAAAATTAGTACACGGGCTGGGCATTTACTACGTGTACTGCAGCTAAGTTAGGCACGGGTCGTGTAAGTTTTCCTGTAACAACTAACAACAATAATCGTGATGTGTGTCGTGTAATTGACTAATTGTGTTACAAGGTACTGTGTTGATTTTTTGTCTTGATCATTTTTGTAATTTATATGGTGCTTGTTCATATAAAATTTAAAAATTTTAATTGTTCTCTTGGTGGTGGAATTTTTCAATGGTAATTGTTTGTGAAGTATTACTATTACCCATATGAATTATACTTATTATTTGTAAAAAAAAAATTATATATTATTATGTTTTGATACCAATTTGTTGAAAGAAAACTAATTTCATTAGTTGTCCAGGTCATGATATTTCATAAACAAGTCATTTGACTCATTTCAATGCACAAAACGAAATCCATAAGTCATAAAATACTGCAACAAGTAACATAGTACAAACATCCCAAAATACCAAAATAAGTATCCCCATGTTCAAACAAACAATCAGTTATATTTACAGGCATGTTGGTCCCGGTGCAAACGAGTCTTACACGTGTATGGGGGAGGGGGAATACACGTGTTCAGTGATTTTTAAAACTTTTCTTCACTGAGATCAGATGGGTCAGGATGTCCTGAGAATTTTGCCCTGAGAAGCACAAATCGCCCTGAGTCAAAGTCTACTAAGACAGTGATCCTGAGCAGCTTTCAGTAGCTTCAGATTAGCCCAACTGATCCTGAGTTTTATCAGAGATCCTGAGAAGCTTGGATCAGATAATTAATTTACTGAATACTCAGTAGAGTTAGTTCATTTTGGTAACTATCTGTTCTAGCTAATCAAGAGTTCGGAATGGTTGGCCCTAAGTTTATACTCGTTTTAGCTTGCTGAAAATCTCTTCCTTAGTAAAATAGTGGTTAAGGTTGTGAATCAGTTAAAGCACTTTCAGTGGATTGATTCCAACTGAGTATCAGTAAAATATGCTTTCAGTGAAAAACATGCAACATATATAATGCAGTACAGAAAGCAAACAACACAACAATTATAGTGGTTCAGAGACTCAAGCTCCTACGTCCACTCTCTCTGATCTTCATAGAAATTCCTTAACACACTTCCTAAAGCTTTCAGGCTGACTCACTGTAGCTTACTAACTTTTCTACCTTGAGTTCTGGCTGACTCACTACAGCTTACTAACTCAACACACACAAGTAGCTTACTAACTTCTTCTCTAGAGTTTTCTGGCTGACTAACCTGCAGATTACTCACTCTTTACAACTCTAACTCACCAACAAAACACACACACTCAAACTACCTTATCAAAGGGTTTGGGTTTGGTTGGTTTCCAACTAGGGTGAGATATCCTTTACAATAAGAACAAATGCAAAGGCTAGGATATCTCTACTAAGCTTTAGATATATCTATCAAAACTAGGCTTAGTGAATGAGCTCTCTCCAATGTGAAACACTTGGGAAATTCTAGGGTTTTCGAGTGCTTCAATTTGCAAGAATATGAATGAGCTCTTGAGTTGCTGTAATTTCCCGTAACCTCTCAATGGCGAAGGTCACTGGTATTTATAGGCAACTTCTCCAAGGTCACTCTTTGAAAAACTATCCGTCGGAAGAGATAGCATCAAGAGTTTCCTCTTCTGGTTATTGATGAACGGCTATTTTTAGGGTTTGAACACTCCCTTGCATGTTTTAGGCAATACGCAGCCATGTAGCCAATCATCAACTTCTGTGAACTGGAAGATATCAGTCCTGACATTTCTTCAGTAAGATGTCGCTTTCAGTGTCAGTAAAGTACATTGTTGTTGCCTCCTTATTGGTTGAAATCCTTCTTTGAACAGAGACAAACAAAACGACTCTTTAGATTGACTTCTTGAACTGATATGTTCCTTAATGTCCACAAATGTCGAACATTCTGTTTGTTTGTACTAGGAATGAACATAACACTATTTCATTAAGATATTGGTTCAGGGTCCTTTTTGTTCAGTACATAAACAGTCTTCAGGATCTTCGGGTCTTCAGGATATTCCTGAGCTACTCAGTGTATTCTGATTCTTCAGTGTCTTTTGTCTTCAGAGTCTTCAATATACTTCTGATTCTTCAGAGTCTTCTGAGTCTTCAGTATACTAAACATTCTTGATCTATATCTGCTGACTATACATGGTGCAGATAATCCTAATCCCTAGTATCTATTGAAACCTGATCCTGATTATATTCTATCAAGATGTCCTGATACATGTCATACTCAGGGGTTTTGGGATCTAATCAAAATCTTTATTAAATTCATCTCCCAACAATTTCCCCCTTTTTGATGATGCCAAAACCATCTTGTTACAGATATGCGAACATAATAGAAATAAACCTATCATCTAATCAGGTTTCAATTTCTATAAAAGAATAGCAATCAACAAGGATACACAGTAAGATAATGAGATATTATCTTGTCAGCAAAAACATCAGTAGAGTTTTCATTAATCAGAAAGTTTAAGTACAGGATACAAGTAGATTGATCCTACTCTACTGGAAACAAAAAAGAAATAAGATACATCATTCTTCTTCAGATTCAATCTCATCAGCTGGGGGGTCGAGATTGAACATTCCATAGTATCTTTTCTCCAGCTCATCTCTTTCCTGAATGGTCCTTGGATCATTTCCTGTCAGCTCCAAGTAGTTGGCTTGATCCACAAAGTCTGCATGGATGAAATCGAAGTTGATCATCCCATTTTTGAACTTGGGTGGAGGGTACTTCATCTGTCCTGGAGCTTTTAACTGATATCCCAGTGTGTCAAACAAATTAAACCATTTCTGACACATATCAGTGAAATTCCTCAGAAGATATGCTATAAATGCATCATCTCTGTCAGCAGTAGGACGAGGCCAAACTTGTAGAACATCATAGTTGAATACAAATTCTCTCTTGGCAAGTTTCCATTTATCATTCATCTCAATAGGCATCCACTTACCAGTATGGGGCCATTGCCTCTTCCTTGGTTTTGTGCCTCTACTCCTTAGGACAAATCTCTGGAATCCTCCCCTGATCGTCTTAGCATCTTCTCTGGCCTTTCTGGTCATCTCTGATCCTGATACAGATACCGCAGCTTTTCTTCTCTTTTCAGCTTCAATCATCTTTACTGAGTTGTGTCAATCCCAGTTCAGTCTCTTGGAGGCCACATCATATTCACCAAATCCTTCCTTGAAGAGTTCATCGGTTTCAGATTCTTCACTTCTATGTGCCTCAACCTCAGAGAACTCCCCGGATAATCTCCTTCTGATTGACCTATCTGTAGCAGTGACCACTTGAGACTTTTCAGGAATAGGAATCAGGACACCATGGGCCTCTCCCATCTTGCTTGACTCATGAGCCCTCTGCCTTTTTTGCTCGTTCTTGAATGACTTCAGCAGCAGCCTCAGGATGTACTGATATTTCAGGTTGTTTCCTCTTTCCTTTGGATATAATTGCTTCTTCACGAGTCAGTAACTTCCCTTCAATAGCTGGAAGCTTTGTGAGCATATCATAACTTTTCCCCTTTTTGGCATCATAATCAGCCAATATCTGAGCAAGGGTTCTGTCCATGTGTAGCTGCTCACGTCCAACTGAACGAAGTTCAACAGCAATATGTAAATTCTCATCCTGAAGTCTTTGCAGCATGTTCAGACCAGTTGTTGTATCCTCATCAAGACCACCATATGTAGTCTGTATCTTGGTCATAAGTGAAGAACTCATTTCCTCAACAGCTGTTCTGATCAATTCCTCAGTTCTGGCTTTCATCAAATCTTCCAACATCTGAGTCCTCAGCACAAATTTCTTCTCCATCTCCTCTAACACATCCTTAGATACATCTCCTATTCTAGCATTCATCTCAGTAAACTTATTATCAAAGGATGTAGATAATGAAGTTACCTGATCAGCTTTCACCATAGACGTGTTTAGCAATTCAACCATTTTGGTTTGAGAAGTTTGTGCCTCAGCAATCTTTGACACTTGGTCCACCAGAGGCTCGAGCTTAGCAATCTGATCAACAATGGGCTCCAGCTTGGTTAACTTCTCTAAGACTGGTGTAAGATCAACAGTTGTTGGAGGAATGGGAATCTCAGCATCTGTCTGTACCCCTGTATCAGTCATTTCTATAACTTCCACCGTAGGCTCCAAAGGGTACTGGATAGTCTGACCAAAAGTGATCATTTGCAAGGGCGGAGCATCCTGAGTTTGTTCCCCCTGAAGTGTAGCTTCGACGCTGGACTCAGTAGCTTTCTTCTTCTCTTCAGAAATCTCTTTCTCAATTATGTCCTGATCTTGATCATCTTTGTCCTGACTTCCTTCTTCACCTTTAGCCTGAGTGACTGGCTCTCACTCAGCAATCTTCTTCAGCACGAGTTGGTTAAACTCTGCTGGTTTTATCCTGAGCCTCCTCTTCCCTAGCCCTGAGAAGGCATCGAGTTCAGCCACCTCCTCAGCCCAATATTCATCGCCTCTGAAGTTGCCAATCCTGAGCATCATTGCAAACAATTGATTGACAATCAACATTGCGGTCTTCAGTCTGAAGAACATATCCTGAAGGTCAGGATATTTTTCCAACACTGGATATTTGTCCAACACAAATCTTTCCGCCTTCAGTCTCCACTCCTTTTCTTCAGCCTCACCTTTCCTGAGTTCAGGACCAGGTGCCTCCTCTTCAGAGCTAGAATGTGCCTCTGAAGGAATGGAAAAATATGGCTCTGAGGGTTATGTGGGTGGGATGGTAATTTGTTCTCCAACAGGTTTTTGAGAACCTGCGAAGATTTCTTGGGTAATCCTGTCATCGCCAATACTGGTACCCAGTACCTCAGTAAAGACGTCCTCCTCACCTCCTTCTTCTCTTAAGAGAATACGTTCCTGAACAATTTATGCCGCAGTTGCCTGAGAGACAACTTTGGCAAGGGTGTCAAGAGGGGATTTTACTCCGGACTCTTATTCCCTAATGGTTCTGAGTTTCTTTTTCTTCCTTTTCTTCTGCTATTCCCGAGCCTTCTTTGCTTCTCCAATCTCCCTTTTTACTCATAGTAGATCAAGTGATTTCTTCCTCCTTTCTTCTGTTCCTGACGCCTTAGGGTGTTTTACTGATGTTGTCCTGTCCGGTTTTTGGACAACATTAGCAATAATCACATCGTCCTGATCAGAGCTCGAATCATCCTGTTCTTCAGGTTCCTCCTGAACCATCGAGCCTTGACTTCCTGAAGGAACCAACCTTTTCCTTTGTGGTTTTCCTTTCCTGAACATGACTCGATTCTAGGAAAATTCAACTCCAGTCATTAAAAACAAGTTGTCTCTGGGTAAAGTTTCTATCAGAAAACTGATCTTTGTCCCAAACAAAACTTTCCCACTCTTGGTGAATGCACCTTTTGCATACTTCAGCTTCTGATTTTGGTGAAGAATGCAGTCCACCAAGAACTTTAACTAGTTGAAGTCCATAGAGGGTGAATCCTCTATCGCAGCCATAAGCCTTAATTTGTTCCGGCTTACCTGCTCCAGACTCCCAGACGTGCTCATCAAGCATTTTTCCACAATATCAATTATCATTCTGTATTTCGGCTTCAAACACCGTTTGTGCAGAGCTCCCTTCAACTCCACTTTTGATTCTGCAAAACGATCTAGGATTTCCTGTTCTCTTCCAGACATGTACAGAGCTGGATCTTCTCCGCGACTTTTGAGCTTGAAAACAACATTAATGTCATCAAGAGATAATTTCACCTCTTTGGTGCAAACTACCTCTGCCTTGGATTTCGCAAACGTTCCAAAACTTAATTGCGAAACTAGTGAACCACTTTCACCTTCTCGAAGATTTACAACAAATTGTAACACCTCTAGTGAAAGTTCATTTTCTGGCATATTACTTACCAGATGAGTTAACTTAGCTATTTGCAGCATGTTGAGTGCCTCTTCCTCAACTTGGGTAGCTTTGTTTTCGATCATGGCCACCACATGCTCGAAGTAGGGCTTTTCCGTCTCAGTGAGATTTTTTATCATGGCTTAACTTGGGAATTCCATTGTTAAGACGATTTCTGGGTAGCGTATTTGAGGATTTTGGAATTTTGAGAATTTGAAGATTTGAAGGTTTAAGGGTTTTGGGAATTTTGATCGTTTAAATGTGAGAAATAAACGATTGAGGTCTAAAATTTTGGTTTATATATGATCTGTGAAATAAAGATCAATGGTTGTGATTAAATCTCGAAAATATAATGAACGGTTGAGATTTAACCGGATTTTGAGGAGAAATTTGAGAGTATGGCTATTTTTGGCTATTTTTCTGGACAATAGGCAAGTAGCAGTTTATAGGTTGACAAATGGACGTTTCTTGGAAATCGAGGCTACTGTTTATCTTTTTCAGTCAAAAACATTCCACTTTAAAAGTTCAGGCCTTTTGTCATTTAATTCAAATGATTACTGAGTAATCCCTTGTATAATAAATGCTACTGAATTTAATGCATGTATCAATATAACTTCAGGATTATTTGAATACATAAACCTTCTTGAATATTGATCGACAAAATTTTCGTCCCCGAGTCTCGATTTCCATCGAGAGAATTTTGTCCTGAAGTTATTTCTCCCGAATAACTACATGCCCAAACGAAGGACTTCTCCTTTCGGTGAAATTCATTCACTGGATCCAACATCCCTAATTCTACTGATAGTTTCCGAAATCTTGATTCAGCCAAAGGTTTAGTCAAGATATCAGCTCTTTGTTTATCAGTATGAATTTTCTCCATTCTGATGTCCTTCTTTTCAACATGATCTCTAATGAAGTGATGTCTGATATCAACATGCTTACATCTGGTGTGCAATACTGGATTTTGTGTAATAGCAATTGCACTATTATTATCACAAAATATAGGTACTTCATTGGCTATAATCTTATAATCCCTCAATTGTTGCGAGCCAAAGAATCGTGCACAACAACTTCCCCGCGACCATGTATTGACCCGGTAATCTTTTGGTTTCTCGAGGTCTGCATTTCTTTAAAAACCATGATATCAGTTTACTTCCAAGAAATTGACAAGTTCCTGTGGTAGACTTCCTGTCAATTCTACATCCTCCATAATCAGAATCTGAATAACCAGTTAATTCAAGGTTATCATCATCTGGATACCATAATCCTCTATTCACAGTGCATTTAAGATACTTCATAATCTTTTTGGCAGCCTCCATGTGACTAGCCTTAGGATTAGCTTGGTATCTTGCACATATCCCAATAGCAAATGTTATATCAGGCCTACTTGCTGTAAGATAGAGCAATGATCCAATTATCCCTCTATAATCAGTGTGATTTACTGATTTGCCTTCAGGATCAGGATCCATCTTGTAGTTAGTATTCATGGGAATTCTAACTGCATTGCAATTCTGTACACCATACTTAGCAATCAGATCTACGGTGTATTTTAAACCGATTGATGAATATTCCTTCCTTAGTTTGTTTCACCTGAAGTCCAAGAAAGAAATTCATCTCCCCCATCATAGACATCTCAAACTTTCCTTTCATCAGGGTAGAAAACTTTTCACACAACTGATGATTTGGAGAACCAAATATGATGTCATCCACATAAATCTGAACTAGTAAGATATCCTTCCCATCTTCTATCCTGAGCAAAGTCCTATCAACAGTTCATTTGATAAAACCATGGTCAGTAAGAAATTGAGACATGGTATCATACCATGCTCTGGGTGCTTGTTTAAGACCATACAAGGCTTTTCTGAGCCTGTAAACTTGGTCATTCTGACAAAATCCTGGAGGTTGTTCCACATATACTTCTTCCTTAAGCACACCATTTAGAAATGCACTTTTCACATCCATTTGATAGACTGTGAATTTCATGTGGGAAAAAGATATGCAAGAAACATTACGATGGCTTCTAGTCTTGCAACAGGTGCAAAGGTTTCATCATAATCCAAGCCTTCTTCTTGGGAATAACCTTGTGCAACTAGCCTTACCTTGTTTCTCACAGTGTTGTTGTTTTCATCTCTCTTATTCTTGAACACCCACTTAGTTTCTATCACATTGTGCCTCTTAGGTCTGTCAACTAGCTCCCAAACTTCATTTCTTTGAACTCGATTCAAATTTCTTCTTGCATAGCAAGAATAATCCATAAAGAATCTTGAAGAGCTTCTTCAATCTCGAAGAGGTTCTTTTTTTAGATAAGAAAATGAACAAAAACACTTTCTCCATGGAACCTTCTTGTTTTAACTCATTCGATAGATCACCCACAATCTAACTTGTAGGATGACTATCCAACCATCTTCTCCTGGATGTTCCCCTTCAAGAGTATCCTCAACATCAAAATGTTAGGTTAGGGGTAATTCATCAAATTCAGGAACAACAAAAAGGAGAGAGTGAATCATCTTCCTCGGGAAATTCCATTGAACATTATCGGAGATATTTGTTCCCCTTGGTTGATAGATTCGAGTTTGCCTCATTTGTGACCACATCTTCATCGGCATTACATACTTGAGTCCGCGGTGTATGTTCAGATTGGTCGACTTCAAGAGTGTGTTGGCTTTCAGATGGAGAATTTCCATCCCGAGTCTCACCATCCCGAGTATTTCCATCCCGAATTTCGTTGTTCGAGTCCGATTCACTCCATTCATAGAAAGTGACCGACTTCTCTTTTTCAAAGTTCGAGAGGATGTTTTATCATTCCTTTTGCTAAGTCTGGTGATTCTCTTGGTGGGTTCTCTGAAGTCATGTTCATGTTTCTTCCGAACACAAATAGATTCATCAAAAACAACATGGCGTGTTTCTTCCACAATAAGAGTCCTACTGATTTGTAAACTCTGAAGGCTTTTTTATCCGACTTCGAATATCCTAAGAATATTCCTTCATCACTTTTTGCTATCAAAGGTTTTCAACCCGATCTTTACCATTATTGTGTATGAAACACTTGCAACCAAACACACAAAAAAAAAACAAGAGGCTTCCTTTCATTTCCAAACTCATGAGGAGTTTTTCCTTGATTCTTGGTCAAGATGGATCTGCGTTTGCAGAGTAGCATGCAATGTTGATAACTTTCAAATTTCAAAATCTCTTAGGAATATCAACTTCAACAATCATTGTTCTTGCGACTTCTTTCGAGTCCCATTTCTTCTTTCAACAACACCATTCATTGTGGGGTCCTTCATCAATTGATGTTTCATGAGCTATTCCATTTGCTGCACAATAATCAGATATAATATGGTTGATAAATTCAGTTCCTTTATCTTATCTGATTTTGACCACACTCAGATTCTTTTCAGTACTGAGTCTTTTCAGTAATTATGGCAGTTTTGTCAGAGTCTCCTTCTTACTGAGTAAGAATATGACCCATGTGTATCTAGAGTAGTCATCAACTACCACAAGTGTATATTTTCTGCCATTAGTGCTCACAGGTGTCACTGGACCAAAGAGATCCATATGTAACAGTTGAAGAGTTCTATCAGTATAAACTTCTACTTTGTTTTTTAATGATGCTCTGATTTGTTTTCCTTTCTGACAAGCATCACATACATGATCTTTACTGAACACTTCATTGGGTAACCCCCTCACAAGTTCTAATCTTGCAAGTTTGTTCAGGGTTTTGAAGTTTAAGTGATTCAGCCTTTTGTGCCACAACCAACTGGTATCAGTAGAACTTTTTGCAACCAAACATGTATCTTTAGGAGATAATTTCCAATTAGCAGGATACACATTTCCTTTTCTAGTA
Source organism: Stenogyne calaminthoides (assembly GCA_037126765.1). Classification (NCBI taxonomy): domain Eukaryota; kingdom Viridiplantae; phylum Streptophyta; class Magnoliopsida; order Lamiales; family Lamiaceae; genus Stenogyne; species Stenogyne calaminthoides. The sequence goes on from JBBCBC010000006.1 coordinate 23,771,039, forward strand.
CCAGTCAGTAATATTTGTTGTGAAGTATTGTCTTTCACATAACATAAGTTCTTTGAGAACTCAACACTGAATCCTTTGTCACAGAATTTGCTGATAGAAAGCAAATTATGCTTAAAACCAGACACATATGAAACACCATGGATATGAACAGAATCAACTTCAAGAGTTTCATATCCTTCAGTCTGTCCTTTGGACTTGTCTCCAAATGTAATCCGAGGGCCTTTTTGTTCAACATAGTCTGTGAGTAGTTGCTTATATCCTGTCATATGTCTTGAACATCTTATTTGTCGAGATACCATGCAAAGAGAGCCAATTCATTTCCACTCATCAAAAGTCAATGTTGTCTTCATTCGATTCGATTGCCCTTTTTTTCTTTTCACATTGAAAAAACAGTCAGTCTTAGGTACCCCATTTGGTGTAGGGTCCTACATCGTAAAAGTTGTTAATGTACCTTTTGGAACCCAAATCTTCCTGATAAATCTAATTCTTTTTTAGAGTGGTCGATGATTTGTCTACCATAAACATCTACATACACATTCACCACCCTAGGTGCCTTAGCGATACCAGAGTCTGTGTATGAGTGCCAAACCTTAGCATGACCATGGGCCTTAGAGTTCTTCTTGGGTTCGAGAGCCTCTTGTTCAAGTGCCTTGGCTTTTGGTGAACGGTGGTCCTGTCTCTGTTGACTTGGGTTAGTGAAACCTTTACCCTTAGGAAGTGGGGTTTAGGTTGCTGTCTTTGAAATTGTGGTCTTCGATGTCGAGGACTTGGTCTTTTCGAGGTTGAGAATATCTCTTTCAAAAGTGTTTCTCTTCCGAAAATTCCTATGATGGTTGATCTGATTTCTTGAGTTGGTATTCTTAGCCTAAGGCTTTGAAATCTTGGCTTGATAAAAATTCCCTCCGAGTGTTTAGGTTTTTAGCCTTTTCCCCGAGGTTTGGGCTTTCTTCCATGAACCTTCAAGCTTTTTTGAAACCATAGGTCCTTTACCCTTGTCTAAAACTACGGGTTGTTCTTGATTGAGAAGATTAGTACATGCCCCTTTGGTTTAACAAAGGCAGTCTTAGTGCTTTACTAGAAGCGAGATTGAACCAAAGACCTTGTGAGGTTCCCCCGGATTATATCCTAATCCAAATTTTTTATAGTTCATAAGTCTTTGATAACTCGAATTTCATCTATTACTTTAGATCTTAAATTCAATAGAGCTAACTTTTTTCAACAAGACTATCCTCACTTTTCTTTAGAGTCTCATGCTTCTCAAAGAGGTCATTGAACTCAGTTTTGATAAGCTGAATCTCCTCAGTGGATTTCTCTAATTTTCCATTCAGGATTTCTATCACTTTCTATTTTTCTGAGAGTTGTACTTTCAAAACATCTAGTTCATCAGTAGTTCCCATCAATTGAGAAGTGATCTCAGCATTTTTAGAGTCTTTCCCCTTGATTCTCGTGATCGGTTCCTTATTACGCTCTTGAGTTTCTATGAGCAGTTCTTGTAACACAGAATAGTCCTTCATAAAATTCTCAAAAGAATCCATCAGGTCAAAGTTACTGGTTACAGTTGAACTTGAGAACTCATCTGCTTGTGTAGGAGCAACAACAGAGATAGAAGAATTTACCTCCTCCATAGCAACAAGGCAGACATCATCACTGTAGGTCCCGAACGGGTTTCGTGAGGGCAGAAGTCTAGAGGGAAGGGGTGAATAGACTTCTGAAAACTTTTCGTGCGGTCGAGGTGTGATTGCGGTTGCACGATCGAGTGCAAGTGAATCGGTTTGGGTGATGTTCAATCTTCTTGAGTGCTCGAGGGAAGATCGAGTTGATATCTGTCGGTTTAAGCGATATAGTCGGAAGCTAGTTTGTACCCGTGTGAAAAACCAGTTTTATCAAATCAGATTCTCAAGTCAGTTTTCAATCGGCTGACTAAGTTGTCAACCTGATCAGATCAGTTGCTTGGTGCAGACTGATGTTAACTTATAATATGTATGCAATTTTAAGCTCAGTTGTGTGAATAGTGTAAAGCAATAAAGAGCAAGTAAATGCACACAAGATTTTATAGTGGTTCAGATTTAAAACTAAGTAAATCCCTAAATCCACTCTTCCCTTAACACAAGGGGCACCAACTTAACCAACTTAACCGACTGAACTTATTTTAATGTGTTAGTCCAACACCCAACAGATGTTTATCGAGTTCATACTCAACCGATCCCAGAAATCAGAAACTAGAATCCCTAGATGCGAAATTAAAAAAACAAACTTAACCTAACTTTGAGTTTGGGTAAAGGTTTGTTGTGGTTCCAACTGGAAATCTATCTTAGTGTTTATGTAGCCAAATGCTAGAGGATGAGATTTCTATGCTAAGAACAATGGGATGAACACTTAAGAATAATCTTCAAATTCGGTGTTCTTGACGGAAATTTCGCTATAGTTTTTGCTTCTTTTTTGATTCGCTTTCGATCCGGTGTCTTCTTCAATTTTGAAGAGCAATCCCATTTTATAGACCACGAAATCAAAGAGTCGTTGGAGAGCAATTTGAATTTCGGGCTATATTAGGTAGGTTTGTAGGATATGATGTGACGTACTTCGAATATCGGCGTGGCCGAAGGTATGATTAGCGCCGTTTGTGTCCGCAGCGTCGAATCCAGCATTGTCAGCTCTTTTTGTCCACGTGTCGCCTTCTCTTTGGCTTTGCGAGTACATCACTTCAGTATTTATCCATTTGACGTTTGATATTCCTTTTGTAGAATATTCGTCTTGTCTGGTGTACCATTTTGGTCGACGCCAGGTGTGGTGACGATCGGATAAGCGATCGATCTACTGATAGAGTCTTAAAGCATTGATTATCTTAGCACAATTTGGGACTCGGTGATTTAGGTCTTCGGTCTTTCGGGTAGTCTTCACGATCTTGAGGTTACTCGAGCCTCGGTGTCTTGATCATCTACCGAGTCTTGAGTTTTTCTACGAGTCTTCGTGTTTATCCGAGTCTTGAGTTTATCCGAGTCTTGAGTTCATCCGAGTCTCGTGTGTCGAGTCTCTTCTCTTCACCGATCATCTGACTTCTTGTCTTCTGACTTGTCTTAGTCTTCTGATCATCTGACCTTATCTGGTCATCTGATAATTTGACCTGACCTATACATATTGAGTTCCCCCTCAATATGTGACCTATCTTTTACATCATCTATCTATACATTTCAGCTGGTCATCTTAATCTGATTCTAAGTCATCAGTTAGCTAACAGATCTGACTGGTCCTATTACAACCTGTTTTGGAACTTCCATCAAAACTAAATACAAATTTCCCAACAATTTCCCCCTTTTTGATGGAACCAAAACACTTAATCAAAAAAACAGATAACATACATAGAAATGCAGATAATGTAAAACAGTACTTTCTTCATAAGACAATGAGATGTTGTCTTAGAATCAGAGAGATAGAATATTTCATTCAGATAGGTGTGTGCATTACAAAATACATAAAACATACCTATCATCTGATTCCAAGTTGTCTTCCTCAGGTGTACTTGAACCTCTGAAGTTCTTTGGGGATACCAAACATCTTGTACATCCTTTGCATTAGCTTGTCCAGATCTTCTCTTCTATGGATTCCTCCTTTGTCAGCAAATCCATAGTAGGCATCCTTGAATTTGACAGCATCTAGCTTGTTATCTGGATGCAAAGGTGGAAGAAGTTGTTCGAAGGGAGGAGCTTCAGGTATAAGTGACATGATATTCCCTTCCTTCATCACCATCTGGTAGAAGTCTGGGTACTTCGTTTCTAACCAGTTCCGAAATTCATCATCATTTTCTGTCTGGTCTTGATGAATCGGAATTATCTCCAGGATGTACACATCACACAACCATTTACGCTCTCGATCGATCCCATTTCGAAGCGGATCTGGCCGGGCACGAGGATGTCTTTAATGGTCTTGGGAAAGGCATTCTCTTCCCAAGCAATCTGCTCTGCTGCAGCTTCATTCTTTCTCTTCCTTCGAATGTATGCGATGTTTAGTCCCTTAGCCTCTGCTAACTTCTGCTTCTTGATGGCAGCCTCTCTTATTCTCTGTCTGGTTTGCTCTTGAATTTGTTCAGGAGACATCTGGCTTTTGGTAGATGATAATTGGCATTGTCTCTGAACTTCAGCAGTAGCTTTCACCATCTTGCCTTTGCCTTTCCTTTTCTTCAGAGTCTGCTTAGGTTCATCTCGTTCGTCTTCTTCTGCTAATTTCTTAGCGAGTTCAAGGCTCTTGGCCTGATCATCAATTTTAATTATTTTCTGTACAGACGAGGAGAAGTCTTCAATCTTATCGACTCTGGCAATAACATCTGAAAGAGCAGTCTTCTGCTCAGTGATCTCTTTGCTATGTTGCTCCACAATTTCTTTTAGTTCAGCAACAAGATTAGTAGATGGAGTGGTTTCAGGCAAGTCAGATACAGTGGTTTCTGGAAAAGATGCAATAGTTACCAACTGTGTCTGTTTTTCTTCTTTCTCTTGTCCTTCCCCCTTTTTGGTTTCATCAAAGAGGTTGGACAACCTGCGATTCAGAAAGCAATAAATCGCCGTGTGATCTCTCTCGAAGTTCCTCAACATCAAGAGGAGTGATCCGGAAGTGATGGTGTGAAGGTCCGGGGAGTTAAAAAGCGTCTGAGAGCAAATCCGATGTCCTTTCTTGCTCGTTCTGAAGAAGCTGGAAAGTGCTTCCAACCCATATCCATGTGGTTGTCAGTCTTCTCGAGGATGCCCGGACACTTTCCAAGCTTTTTGTGTCTCATTGAGCATGTCGTCTCGTCAATTTTGAGTTTATCGGTGGAGAGTGAGCTTCTCGGCAAAGAGGATTTACTAGTTGCATCACATCGAGAGGATGGCATTATGCATCCCAAACTGTGAGACTCCTTTCTCTGTCAACCAGTTTTGTTTGCTCTTCTTCAAACCGCTTCATCAGATCTGCTGTGAGAGCTATGAATTTGTCTTCAATAGCAGCCTTGACCCCATCCTGAATCTTCTCAATATAAAGGTCTAGGGTATCGGAGCTCAGCATAGCAGTCTGGTCAGATGTTGATGCCTTGTCAAGCTGGGTCTCATCTGCAAAGACCCATTCTTGGTTCATCTCCAGCTCCTCAAGATCTGTAGGAGGTTGAGCAGTCTCTCCTCTCTATTATCAGCAATTCCAAACCTTTCATGAATCAACCATCTGATGTCATCCTCAGAGGCCAATTCAACAGCGCTATCAATCCCAGCATTGTTCAAGCACTTCATCTCCAAGTCTACAAAGAAATCAGATCCCAGATTTTTCATGAGGATCAGAAATTCCTCGATGCTTTTCAATCTGATATCCCTCCAGAACACAATCTCTTCTATATGATGCTGGATGCCAGGATATTGATCCAATTCTGGGCACAGGTCCAGCAGATACTCCTTGATTTGTTGCTTCATAATTCTTATGATCGGGCTTTGAGAATCGGGTGAAAGCAAAAGACTTCGTTCGGTATTGAAGGGATTATGAGAGACGGACACACGCTTGTCAGATCTCTCATGTTCTGGTAGCTTGTTTGGAGATTGGGAGTGAGATGGGGATATTTGTGGTTCAGGTTTGTTTTCCACTTGTTGAGGGGATTCAGTTTCCTGAACAGGTTCAATGGTTGGGGGAGTGGGAGATCCGGGTGATCATTTGGTGAGGTGAGGGTGAGAATGTTTTGTGAGGAGAGGGTGGTGGTGATGATTTTTGAGGAGAGGGTGATGGCGATTTGGAAGTGGGCGTAGGTGATCTTTCTTTCTGGAAGATCTTGGTGAAAGGCAGAGAATCAGATGGTGATTCTTCCTCAGAGTGCTCCACTTAATTTCCTCCTCGGCGACTTTCTCTTCTTCTTCGATCATCCGCTCGTCCTTACTTCCTTTGGCGGTGTCTGGAATCGATTGCTATCTCCTTTTCTGATTCAACCTGAATCATGTCCTTCGTTCTGCGAACTTGCTGAGCAGAACTAGGAGCAGTCGTCAGAGGAGAAGTAACTCTCTTTTGACATTTCTGTTGAGCATCTGGTTTCTTGGCCAAATCCTTCCTCTTCAACCTCTTCTCTGGAATGGCCGTTCCCTGCGCTTCTGAAGATGCAGTTGCCTTTTCTTTTCCCTTCTTTTCTCCCTTAGGTTTGGGCACATAAGGAGTAGGATCCTCATCAGATTGACCAGGCAGAGGCTCATCCTTGCCCAAGATGGCCTTGTGCTTTGCTTGATACATCTTCACACCATTCTCATTCCATTCATAATTCTTTGGCAGCTTGTCTGACAGAATGATTGAGATTTTTTGCATGAAAGAGCACTTGGAAGATAAGCACACTTCATTTCTCTGGGTTAGATCGAACTTCCCCGAGTCTTTCCGCAGTCGTGCCTTGACCATACCCAACCAATCCATATCTAAAGCCTTCTTGATGATTGCAGTCATGACACCGATCTTATAGGAGGTGACAGCATCAAGACTGTAAGTTGAGAACATAATCACCTTCTGAACGATCTCAAGGAGAAGGTGATATTTTCTCTTCAGGTAGGAGGCTTTGACATTTGTTGTATTCTCCTTGTTTGCTGGTCTCAACAGCTCGGCTTCAAGAAAATCCTTCTCTCCTACATCAGTAGTGTAGGTTTCTGGGTTGATGCTTCCTCGAGTGAGACCGAAGATCCTCTGAAGATCATCATTCCACACTCGTACTTCCAATCCACCAACGGAATAAATTAAATCAGCATCAATGTCCTCGTCCTTCTGTAGATTGTACAGAAATTCTAGGGCTTCATGAGTGTGGACTATGTTCTGATGTCTAGAGCAATATTGTTCAACACCACACGCTCGCAAGCACTCCAGAATTTCCAGCGATTCAGGATCTGAGGTGATTGAAAATACTACATATTTCTCATCAATGATATCTTTCTTCATTGATGCGAAGTTGCAGAACTTTTTCCCTTGGCCCTGTCGTGCAACAAGATATGCCATTTATGTATGATATGCAAATTGATGTTAGTTTGAGTAAATTATTTCAATAAACTCAGTCAAATCAGCAATCTAAGCATCAATTAAGCAAGTAAGCGTATAGATCTAATATAAATTACATAAACATAGCAGCACGACTTGCAAACCTAATAATCACTATGATTGAAATCATGCAGTACTTAAAAGAAAAATTACCAGATATTGATTCGTAGGTTTGAACACTCGTGAAAATAGAATCAATCGTTTTTGGAAAATAATTTCTGAAGATTTTGAAAGTTTGATCTTTTAAGAGATTGAGAAGACGAAGTAGTGGAAAGAAGGTTTTTTGAGAAAGATTTGGATTTATAGTATGCGATGGAACCTTTTTGCACAACTTTTCAAAGGTACTCAAGTATCCGTGTTTTGAAATCAATGGCTGAGATTAGTCGGCCGAAAAGTGTTTTAATCGCACGGTTGAGAAAAGTAGTCTTCTCGTATTTCGGACTCGAAAATTCGCAATAAAACGCATTAAATACACATTCCCATGTCCGCATTTAATGTTTTGCAGTGCATGCGTCATAAAGTTAAGACAGAGTAGAAACCAATTTATTTAAATAAAGCATATAAGATGTTCAGAAAGGGATAAATAAAAACGTGTCGGTGATTGATATTGTAATCAACCGATTACCACGCGTGATCCGATCGGTTGGTTTGATTACTTGTTGACCTTCTATCGATGGTAGCCTATACCTTAGCATTTCCCAACAATATCCCACTCATCGATCAGATTGTTTGATCCGCCTTCACATTTATCGATCCACTTATCGATCCACTTATTGTTTCTCTTATCGATCCTCTTCATCCTTGATCTTCTTCTATTCAGTAGCGTTTCCTATGCATCTTAAGCCATACTCCCCATAAAAAACATTTACTTGGAGTCAAAAAGTCGCCTCGATTCCCAAATCGGGCGATTTGACATTCCGTAATAATGGTATAGATCTGTTGTGATTACTCACACCGTCAACTCATCCAACCATCGGTTGGCGTGTTCCTTACGTTGTCGTCGATGCAAATTTCTCTTAAGGTCATTTGAGAAAATAAATTTACATTTATACCCTATTTTTCTCCTATAAATTGGCACGGGGTGTTAGGCAAACAACACAACATAAACCATTCATCTTCTTTTTAGCTTATACTCCATGTTTTCCGATGAATCCCTTTATTTTAAATTGAAACTTAAGCAAAAAGCCTTTAACCCTTCTCCAATGAATTCAGCTTCTCAAATCAACCCTGTGTGTTCCTTCACACTGCTTTTGTCGTCATCGAAGATTACACATATGATCATTGCAAAGTTTCTTTACCACCAAGGCGGCGGATCTGCTATAGCAAATGAGAAGGCACTTCTCCTAACCGTATGCACCTTGTGTGCCTATCGAGATGACAAAATTAGCATCAACAGACTCAGTCTGATACAAAACATGGGTTTGGTATACGGTCTGGATCAGGCAATAGCTGATCTTCGTATATCAAACTCAATATTTGCATGTGACACTAGTGGCCTTATGGTCCTTTTGACCGACTCTTTGGCACTTGTGTCCCATTTAACAGCTGGAGAGCCCATTGATTTCAAGTCTAGGGGCTCCTGGCTTAGACATCCTTCAAGGCCGCTCTCGCTCCTCACTTCGAAGCTCTGAGGGTGGCTCAGGATTATCTTAAGGCCTCTCACGCCCCTTTTAGGATCGAAGGAGAATGAGAGCATCAGGCTCTAAAATCTTTAATGCCTCTCTCCCCTTCCCTTCCTAGGGTTAGGCTTAGGGTTTATGGTTTATGGTTTATGTACTGACCTCCGGGTCTTCTTGTACTTGTAGCTTGTAATGTAAATCTGACCTCCGGGTCCTTATCAATGAAATGTTCTGTTATTTCATTTTTGTGTTGCCTCTACTGACTTATGCAATTTGTAGCCTTAAACTTACACAACTTGCTTGTTGACCGTAGCTTAATCGACTTATAAAGTATAACCTTTCAATTTGATCAGTTCCCCCTTAATCAGATATATCTTAAACTGATCAGTTCCTTGTCTGATCTTCAGATCGGCTCCTTGTCTGATCTTCTGATTGGCTTCTTATCTGATCGTCAAATCAGTTGAGATTCCTAATTCAACTGATTCCTCTTAACTTCAGTTAGTCTTTTAACCCGGTTACGGAGACGATCCACCAAACATTTTCGTGCACTTTCTCCGAGATCCGAAAGCCCTAGCTCATTGCATAATTCTTCGAATCGATCTCAATTTAGTGGCTTAGTTAAAATATCGACTTTTCGCTTGTCGTTATGGATCTTTTCCATTTCGATATTCTTCTTTTCAACGTGATCTCGATGCCGGACATCCACATGCTTGCATCTTGTGCGTGAAACGATTACGAGTGATTGCAATAAAGACTATTATCGCGAGAATATAGGCACGTTCTTAGCTACGATGTTGTAATCCCTCGCTTGTTGACTTAGCGAGCGATTGGGAACAACTTTTCCTCCTGCCCATATATTACGCTTCGGTAGTAGATGTCGAAATCGATGTCCGCTTCTTCGAAAACCAAGAGATTAGTTTACTACCTAAAAACCCGACATGTACACGAGGTTGACTTCCGTCGATTCTCGCAACCTCCATAATCGAATCGAATACCCACGTTTTTTAGATTATCATCGATGGGTAAAATAAACGAAGGTTTAATGTCCCTTCAGATACTTAAGAAATCCGCTTAGTTTGCTTCCGGTGGCTTTGCATTGGATTTGGTGAAATCGCACATACACCTCTTCGCAAAAGTGATATCTGGTCTGCTTTGGCAATCGGGTATAATAACGAGATCAATGAGAGCCCTATATTTTTTCGATTAGTTTCGGCCGTCCCCTCATCGGATCCATCTTGAATCCAAATCATCATGGGAATTTTGGCTTCCTTACTATTCGAACTCCAAACTTAGTCAACAAATTCCTTTGTGTACTTTGCTCGACAGATGAATATCCCTTCAGACTTTTGCTTGACTCAGTAGACCCGTAAAGTAATTCATCGACCCATCATGGACATCTCGAACTTCCCTTGCATCAACTTTGTGAACTTCTCACATAACTTCTTGTTGGGAGATCCAAAGATGATGTCGCCCACGTAAATCTGAACCATCGAATATCTTCTCCATCTTCTATTCTCGAATAAGGTTACATCCACTATTCCTTTTAGTGAATCCATTTGTCTATCAAGGCGAGAGAGTGTATCATACCAAGCTCGAGGAGCTTGTTTCAGTTATAAAGAGCTTTTCTTAAGCGGTACACTTGGTCGCCTTTTCAAAAGCACGGAGGTTGTTCAACATAAACTTCCTCTGCTAGTACCGGATTTAAGAATGCACTCTTTACATCCATCCGATACACAATGAACCATACGTGGGTAAAGATATGCGTAAACAAAAAGGAATGGCTTTAAGGGAAGCGAACGGTGCAAAGGTCTCATCATAATTAATTCCTTCTTATTGTGAATACCCCTTAGCAACAAGTCTTGCCTTATTTCTGGTTATGACATTATTCTCATTTCTCTTGTTCTTGAATACCCACTTTGTGCCAATCACGTCTTGATGAGTTGGTCTGTCCACGATTTCAAACTTGATTCCTCTCAAACTTTCGAGTTCTTCTTGCATGGCTAGAATCAAACTAAGCGTCTTGTAGAGCTTCCTCTACGCCGGTTGGTTCCTTCAAAGGCAGATAACAACAATACATGGCACTTTCACCAATCGATGTCTAGTTTTGACTCTATCGGATGGGTCCGATAATCAGATCAGTTGGATGACTGGTTATCCAGGTCCTTCTTTTCTGATTTGCATCTATTTGGAGAACATCATCCTCTTCTGATAGTAGTTCATTACTAGTGATTGGGAGTGGTGCGGAATTATGATCCACTTGATCTGGACATGTCTCAGGTGATGTTGGAATCATCATGTGTTGATGTCTGTCCGTAGGAACCGGGGAGTTCCCCGAACCGGATGGTTGGTTGATCTTTATCTCATTTATGCCGAACTTCTTCTTTGTGCGGTTGTGCGTACCTTAAGGTCCGATTGACTGGTGAATCGGCCAAGATCAAGTTACGGGATATACATTTATTACGTGTTGATTCTTTTTCTCCTTGATACTTAGGTGATCCATTTTTTCGTGTCAGTCGTGGGGTTGATCCGGCTTTGCTTGTTTTGAGGCAAACTTTTCTCTTGTTGGAAGATGTCTCATCAAAGACCACATGGGGTGTTTCTTCCACAACTAGGGTTCGTTTGTTGTAAACCCCGAAAAGCCTTCTTTGGATGAGGAATATCCTAAGAATATACCCTCATCGACTTGGCCTCAAAAGTCTTCAAATGACTCTTCCCATTGTTGTGTATGAAACACTTGCACCCTAAAAATATGGAAGTAAAAAACACGAGGTTTTTACGCCCTTCCACAGTTCATAAGGGTGTTTTGTAGTGAGCCTTGGTCGGAGAACATCCATTACGAGTGTGGCATCAAGATTGATGGCTACGCTTGTAAACCGCTTGGTGTCGCATGTTAAACTAACATAGTGAGGCGAACTTCCTTGAGAGTTCTGTTTCTCCGATTCGCTTCTCCATTTTGTTGTGGCGTTCTTGCGGTGGCGTCTCATGTTGTATACCAAACTTCGGTCAAAAATCGGTAATAAAAGAGTTGAAATTGCGTACCTTTATCGATCGATTTTTACTATCTTCGACACCCGCACCGTTTTGTAGTTTCTTGAAGCAACTCGGTATCTTTGTTGTTGTCTCATTCTTCTTATATAAGAATACAACCTGTAAACTTGGAATAATCATCCACGATTACGAGTATATTTCGTCACGAGATCGACCGGTGTAATCGGTCCAAATAGATCCATATGGAGCGATTCTGATACTCTCTTGGATCTTGGTCGGTATTCCTTGAATGAGGCTTTAACTTGTTTTCCTTCCGACATCGGCACATGTCCGATCCTTTGAGAATACCTCATTCGAAGTCCTCAACCAAAAGGCACCCTTGCTATCTTGTTAAGAGTTTTAAAGTTCAGATGACTCATTCTTTTGTGCCAGAGCCAACTGCTACTTTTGGATCTCTTAACAATCAGGCATGCATTTCTTGGACAACTGTTCCAATCTGCTATGTAGATCGTTCCTTTCCTTGAACCAGTTAACAAGATCTGTTGAGTAGCTCGATTCCTTATAGTACACTGATCACTCGAGAACTCAACACTAAATCCGTTGTCGCGGAATTGTGATACTGATAGCAGGTTATGCTTTAAACCTTCGACATACGAGACTCCACTAACTTGTTCATCATCATTCTCTAAGGTTCCGAATCCTTTGGTAAAACCAAAGTTATCATCACCAAAGAGTACACGTGGGCCTTCTTGTTCTTTGTAAGAGCTAAGGAGATGTTTGCTTCCAGTCATGTGCCTTGAGCATCCTCTATCGATGTACCAGATAGTTGCTCGTACACCTCATTTGTTGGCCAAACCCACGCAAACCTGCAATTGAATCAGGTTTTAGGTACCCCTTTAGGATTGGGTCCTGAGGGGTTAGTGGTGATTTTAGGGATCCATACAAACAGGGCACTTCTATTGTAATCAGATAGATCAGAAGGCCTGATTTGTATCCCATAAACATCAACATAATCATACGTCTCTTATATGCATTCTGATTGGTATGATTATTCGTGCGAGCCTTGAGTGAATCAGAAGACTTGGGATTTTTCTTACATTTTGTCTTCTTTTAACCCGATGGGGCTCGGAGCGATAGCCCTAGGTCTACGATTGAAAGGGTAGAAATGATCGCTACCATTAAAAATTCATATCTTTTTTGGCATAAATGGTCTTGGCGGTTTACCTTTAGCTTGCTTGTTAGGCGGTGACCTTGATTGGGTTTGATTAGATTTCCTTTTCGACATGAGGTTGTCTCTTCGATACCTAATCTGTTGTCGAGTTGAGGTCTCTTAGGAGAAACGGGTTCTTCGTTGATTACTCGGCTAATGCTTAATCGGTTGGGGTCCGTTTAGATTTACTTTTCCGACTACGATTAGGCACTTGCCTTTTTTCAATTGAGTCTCTTTCCCTTATCAGATACATATTTTACTTTTTGTGTATCTTTGTCAGAGACTCGTTTGATTACACCCTTTTGGAGTGAACCAAATGGGGCTTTTGAGGATGTAGAAGGGTTCTCATACCCAATTCCCTTCTTGTTAGTTGGCGTTCGAAAATAGGTGTTCATATCCTGAACGATTTTTGATGATTTCGTGAAAATCTCTATTTTCTTGCGTAAACTATCCTCAGTAGATTTTAGACTCTCATGTAGTCGGAAGAGTTCATCAAACTTAGCTTGTAGGATTTTGAAATCATCAACCTTGTTGTTTGTTGATTGCTAGTTGTTCTTTAATCTGCTTCTCCGATCAGAAGATTTAACCTTGAACTTTTCGGTTCTTGATTACCTACGAAAAGCGACTTCGGTTGATTTCGGTTCGGCTACTTTCTTGTGACGTTTTCTCTAACAAAATTTGAGTATTTTTATCCTTAGCTTATCGTTTTCAGCTTCCACTATTGTATAAGTGTCTACTGTGTTAGAGAGATCATCAAGCAATTGCTCAGAGTAGAGTTGCAAGTCAATCTCTCCAGCAGGTGTGTTAATTATAGCTGGTGTGGAAATTGAAAGAGCAGAAGATTTGGAGGTTACCTCAGACTGGTAGTGCGGAAGCTAGTTTGTACCCGTGTGAAAAACCAGTTTTATCAAATTAGATTCTCAAGTCAGTTTTCAATCGGTTGACTTGCTTATCAACTTTGATCGGTCGGTTGCTTGATGCGGTGATGTTAACTTAGAATATGTATGCAATTTTAAGCTCGGTTATTGTGAATAGTGTAAAAATGATAAAAAAGCAAGTAAATGCACACAAGATTTTATAGTGGTTCAGATGAAACCCGTCCTACGTCCACTCTTCCCTTAACATAAGGGGCACCAACTTAACCAACTTAACCGACTGGACTTAGTTTAATGTGTTAGTCCACACCCAACAGATGTTTATCGAGTTCACACTCAACTGATCCCAGAAATCAGAAACTAGAATCCCTACCCGAAATCTTCATGAAAACAAACTTAACCTAACTTTGAGTTTGGGTAAAGGTTTGTTGTGGTTCCAACTGGAAATCTATCCTAGTGTTTATGTAGCCAAATGCTAGAGGATGAGATTTCTATGCTAAGAACAATGGGATGAACACTTAAGAATAATCTTCAAATTCGGTGTTCTTCGAGAGGAAATTCTGCTATAGTTTTTGCTTCTTTTTCAGTCTGCTCGATCCGGTGTCTTCTTCAATTTTGAAGAGCAATCCCATTTTATAGACCATCAAATCAAAGAGCCGTTGGAGAGCAATTTGAATTTCGAGCTATATTAGGTAGGTTTGTAGGATATGATGTGACGTGCTTCGAATATCGGCGTGGGCGAAGGCATGATTAACACCGTTTATTGTCATGACGTCGAATCGCATTATCGACTCTTTTTGTGCGTGTCACTTTCTCTTTTAGCTTTTCTTGATCACGACCTTGATGTTGTCCATTTGGCGTTTGATATTCCTTTTGTAGAATATTCGTCTTATGCAGTGTACCATTTTGGTTGGCGCGGTGTGGTGACTTTGATCGGATAAGCGATCGGTCTACTGATAAGTCTTGAAAACAAATTGCCTTATAGCACAATTTGCGGATTTCGGTGATGTAGGTCTTCTGGTCTTCTGGTAGTCTTCTAATCTTCAGGTTACTCTGAGCCTCGGTGTCTTGATCATCTTGAGTCTTGAGTTTCTTCTTGAGTCTTGGGTTTCTCGAGTCTTGAGTTTATCAGGGTCTTGAGGTTTATCTCGAGTCTTGAGGTTTATCTGAGTCTTGAGTTCATCCGAGTCTTGAGTTCATCGAGTCTCGGTGTTCATCTTCTTTGATCATCGACTTCTTGTCTCGACTTGTCTTTAGTCTTGATCATCGACCTTATCTGGTCATCCGATAATTTGACACGACCTATACATATTGAGTTCCCCTCAATATGTGACCTATCTTTACATCGCCTATCTATACATTTCATTTGGTCATCTTAATCGATTCTAAGTCATCGGTCCAACTAACAGATCCGATTGGTCCTATTACAACTTTGTTTTGGAACTTTCATCAAAACTAAATACAAATTTCCCAACAATCCTTTGTCGATTATCGAGAATATCTCATATGAAGAGGCAATCCTTCTTGAGATTGTTCTTCTTCTTCTTCAAAGAATCATAGCCTTCTTCATGGAGATCTTCCATCTCTCTTGGCTTGTCTCTCCTTTTTCTTTCTTTAGCTTTTCATTTCGGATGGTCATATTGGAAGTGACCTTTCTTCCTGGTTATAAGATCTGTTGGTATCATCATCCCGATCACTTTCTCCTTGGTCTTGGAGTCCTTCTTTACGGATGAGGAACCTTCACTTTGTGGTCCTTCCTTTTCTCGGTGGATCGCCCTCGACCTACGAGTTATTCTGTTCTTTGTACATGTGGTTTCGTAATATTTATTATATTTTTCATATCTCTGCTATTGAGTCTTTCAAACCTCCTTGCCATCAATTACTAAGCTTATCCTCTTGCTCATCGATTTTTTTGCAAGTGAGTTCTCGACTCTCTAGATTTCTGAGGATTTCTCTTTGGCTTTAAAGGCCACATTTTTGCTAGATGAAGAATCATCTTTCTTTATCGATTTCTTAGTTTTCTTGTCAATCACAAACTCATAAGCTTTTGGTTCGAGAGAAAACTTGTTGGTATGGCATGGAATCAATATTTTTTGGTGTTTTCAATCACCACAACATGCATATCCCATTTCTTAGATAATCCTCTAAGAATTTTTTCGGTGTCACTTCTCTCTCTGTGGATATCTTTCCCAAGAGCACTTAGATCATTCATAATCTTTAGTGAATCGACTTCGGTTTGTCAATGGATTCACCATCTTCCATTTCAAAAGCTATCAAACTTTCCAATAGCAGAAAGTTTGTTCTCTTTAATATGATTTGTGCCTTGACACATGATAGCAAGTGTGTCCCATATTTTTTTTGCAGTTTCACAGTGAGAAATCATCCCCATAACACCATCATCAATAGTGCTATATAGAGTATCTTTAGCAATGTAGTCCAAATTGACTAACTTTCTCTCATCAGGAGTAAGTTGATCATTAGGTTTAGGAAATTCATCTCTGGGATCATTCCTCTCGATGTCGATGAATGCAGGATTCACAATGATATATTTGAATGGTCCTTCAGAAACCACTCTCCACATTCTCTCATGTTTGGAATACAGATGAGCCTGCATTCTCAGTCTCCATAGGTCATAGCTCTCAACAGAGAACATAGGAAGTTTCTTAGAAGGCATGATGAATGAGCCTTGTAAGATATTAGCAATAAGATCTATTCAGTAGACCACCAAAGTCATTCAGCAAATAGACTATGGCTACCAAAGCAAGTGGTCAAAATGAACCACTGCTCTCATACCACTTGTTGGTCCGGTGCAACGAAGTCTTACGTGTATGGGGAATACGTGTTCAATGATTTTTAAACTTTTTTTCTTTGAGATCGGATGGGTAAAGGGATGTCACGAGAATTTTTCCCCGAGAAGCACAAATCGCCTGAAGTCAAAAGTCTCTTCGAGACGTTGATTGATCTGGCAGCTTTCGATGTAACCAGATTAGCCCAACCGATCTTGAGTTTTTATCAGAGATCGAGAAGCTTGGATCGGATAATTAACTTCGGAATACTCGGATAGAAGTTAGTTCATTTTTTGGTAACTATCTCGTTTACAGCTAATCAAGAGTCGGAATGGTTGGCCCTAAGTTTATACTCGTTTTAGCTTTACGAAAATCTCTTCCTTAGTAAAATAGTGGTTAAGGCTGTGAATCGGTTAATGCACTTTTCGGTGGATTGATTCCAACCGAAGTATCGATAAATATGCTTTCGATTGAAAAACATGCAAACAGATATAATGCAAAGATGTGAAAGCAAACAACACAAAGAATTATAGTGGTTCGAGACTCAAGCTCCCCTCGCCCCTCTCTCTCGATCTTTAGAGAAATTCCTTAACACACTTCCTAAAGCTTTCAGTGACTCACTGCAGCCTTACTAACTTTTCTACCTTGAGTTTTCTGGCTGACTCACTGCAGCTTACTAACTCAACACACACAAGTTTTTTGACTACCACAAGTAGCTTACTAACTTCTTTCTCTAGAGTTTTTCAGGTCGACTAACTGCCGCAAAGCCTTACTCACTCTTTACAACTCTAACTCTCCAACAAAAACACACACTCAAACTACCTTATCAAAGGGTTTGGGTTGGTTTCCAACTACGGTGAGATATCCTTTACAATAAGAACAAATGAAAAGGCTAGGATATCTCTACTAAGCTTTAGATATATCTATCAAAACTAGGCTTAGTGAATGAGCTCTCTCCAATGTGAAACACTTGGGAAATTCTAGGGTTTTCGAGTGCTTCAATTTGCAAGAATACGAATGAGCTCTTGAGTTGTTGTAATTTCCTGTAACTTCTCAATGGCGAAGGTCACTGGTATTTATAGGCAACTTCTCCAAGGTCACTCTTTGAAAAACTATCTGTCGGAAGAGATAACATCAAGAGTTTCCTCTTCTAGTTATTGATGAACGACTATTTTTAGGGTTTGAACACTCCCTTGCATGTTTTAGGCAATATGCAGCCATGTAGCCAATCATCAACTTCTGTGAACTGGAAGATATCAGTCCTGACATTTCTTCAGTGAGATGTGGCTTTCATTGTCAGTAAAGTACATTGTTGTTGCCTCCTTATTGGTTGAAATCCTTCTTTGAACAGAGACAAACAAAATGGCACTTTAGATTGACTTCTTGAATTGATATGTTCCTTAATGTCCACAAATGTTAACATTCATTTTGTTTGTACTAGGAATGAACATAACACTATTTCATTAAAATATTGGTTCAGGGTCCTTTTTGTTCAGTACATAAACAGTCTTCAGGATCTTCGGGTCTTCAGGATATTCCTGCTTTTCGATGTATTCTCGATTCTTGATGTTGTCTTCTTGAGTCTTCAAGATACTTCGATTTTTTGAGTCTTCGAGTCTCAAAGATACTAATAATTCCTGATCTATATCTGCTGACTATACATGGTGCAGATAATCATGATCCCTAGTATCTATTGAAACCTGATCCTGATTCTATTCTATCAAGATGTCCTGATACATGTCATACTCAGGGGTTTTGGGATCTAATCAAAATCTTTATTAAATTCATCTCCCAACAAGGCAAAAGCTGTAATTTGAATTCGAAAATATCAAAATGTTGCCACATGCACATCCACCAAATCTGCTTGATAGTAACACTTGAAGACATCCTCTTGATCCGTTATTTTATAACCCTTTGTCATCACAAAATCAACGGGTGGGAAACGTCCATACGAAAATCTTTCGACTCCTTTCTCTTCCAACACATGGTAGCAATATTGATAAGGAGGAAATCCTTCCTTCCTGAACATCCACATGTACAGTGGCTCCTGTTCCATACAAATTAAAATTATTATAAGAACATACATATGATAGTCAATGGGTTTAAAAAGTAATGCAGTGAATTAACCTTTCCCTGCCTGCTCCAGTACACGTCGTTCACCCTCGATTCATGTCGAAAGAAATTGTATTCAACACCAGGAGTCTTAAATACAAAGAGCTTGAAGAGTTCATAAACATATGCTATGGATCGAATCTTATCGAAGATCCAATTATACGTAAGAGTGTCATCATCTGTATTATTGTAACGCCATGATATTTCAGAAAACATGACCATGTAATTAAGTTCAGTTTCAAAAACCCATTCGTCGACAGTGAGCTTCAACCTGTCGAAGAAATCCCCATCCTTAAAAGGATCCCAACCACCATTATAAAAGTAATCCCAATTATCCCAATCATCCATATTCCATCCAGTATTTTTGTAGAACATCTCAATCTCATTTTTGGTTTGTTGAGGGTATCGAACCCGATGCTTCACACAAACATATAGACATATTAGTTTCAGATGCAGGGAATATATATTATATACATACATACATACATATTAATACTCACTATGGGGTAATATGAATGGTCTGAACCAGTTAAACACATACCGATAGGTATTTTACAATGTATTGCCTCATCAATGTAAGATGCATACTGATCAAGCTTGTAGAAATCGAGGATCAGACAACACCTTTCATAGTGCTGGAAGGCATAAATCCTAAAATATGCATCCAGCTCGGACTCCTGCAACAATCGAATAATTGAAAGTAAGATTTCATTATTACTCATTATACTAAGGAGGTTTTATACGCATAAATTAATTATAAACACATACCTGTTCTATAGTTTTCCAATATTTAGGGCCAAATTTAGTTGTACATGTGGACGGGTTGTATGACAACCCTGGACTAAGAAAGAAAAACTTTTTGTAGTGTAGATATAAATCTGTCATATGTCGCAATTTTCTTTGGATACATTCAACATTAGCTTTACCACGTAGTGTACACGTCAAATACAAGGCTACGTCCTTAATCATCATCTGATAGGTATTTACATTGTTCACACGTACTTTTTTCAATATGAACAACATGCCGTTTAGTAGCTCATCTTCCTCCTTTTGTGTCCAATGCATCCTTATACTCGCAAATATATCATTTTGTAGTGGATATGCCTTGGGATGCACTGAAAAATAAAAAATGAAACAGTAAGTCACATATATCGATCTACTACCTCCGTCCCATTCTTTAAAGAGTTTCTGACTGTTCATAATGATTTATTGGAATAGTAATATAGTAATAAAGTGATAAAGTAGAAAGAGTTGTTTATTAGTATTTTATGTGATAAAATGATAAAGTAATGGGTAGTTGGGAGTGGAATGAGTTGTTTATTAGTATTTTATGTGATAAAGTGATATAGTGATAAAGTAGAAAGAATTATTTATTAGTATTTTAAAAAGTTTCTCTTAAAGAATGGGACGGAGAGAGTAGTTTGCTCATTTCAGTTCAGCATAAACATACAAACATTTTACAGAGACATTACAACATCAGAAAACTCCAACAAATCTCAAAACATTATCCCATAGAGAATGAAATCGCTCATTTCATAAAAAGCCCAATACCAACAAAAAAACTCCCCCAAAATGTTAAATTGGAAAAGTTACAGACAAACCCTAAACAAAAATACAACTAAAAAAGTAACATGCAGTGCAACGAATCACTAATTAGTAAAACCCTATTTTTCAACTACTAAATACTCAATATATGATAGTCATAGCAGTTCGAAACAAAATAGGGATAAACAAATAAAACATACCAGGTGCAGTTACTACTTGCAATTCTTCATCGCTCGAGTCCATGGACGATGAAGTCGAAGACATCACCGCTCGTATGCGCAAGAAAGTGTCTCGATGAATGGGTGTTTGTCGGATTTGATGGTGTAGAGAGAAGGTCGGTTTCGAATAATGCAAAATGGAAAAAAACTAGTTCAAATTGTAAAAAGCTTTGTGCCTCACTACTTTTCCTTTTATTAGAGGGTGTTTTAAAAAACTTATAACTGGTTATAATTTATACTCACTTAGAATTATGTGCAAAAGTATTTTGTAGTATTTTAGGGCCTGTTTGCAAGCACTAGTGTCTCTAAAAAAGCATTGTTAAGTGATTTTTGTAGCAAAATGAAAAGTGAGGAGTGTTTTAAAATAAAGTGATTTTGAGAAGTGATAAAAAAAATGTGTTTGCAAAAAAATCACTTAATTAATTAAAATTTACAAAAGTAACCTGAATACCATTTCATCTTGAATACTATTTCACTCGTGACACACAAATCAGATTTCCCAAATACCAAATAATGACAACTCATTTTGAATTTTCTTACAAACACTATAGGGGTTTACTATTAATCACTTTTCCCATAATTATTAATTTTAATAAATTCTTTAAAATCATAAGCTTTTGCAAACACATCTTATTATTACGTACATCATGACTCATTCAAAATAAAATTACGTAGTTTTAACATAAAATCAACTCAGTGTTTATCCCAAACAGTCAATAAAATTATTCTACAGTACGCCAAATGAAAGTGTTTGCCACACAACAATTCATCAACAAAACACTACAAACATACGAATGAAGACGAAAATAACTCTGCACAATATCTCTTCCTCCAGTACTTGCAACTCTTCACATCAACACTGTCCAAACTGGTTCCCATTGCTAAACATTCAATAAATTTGATTGCCAAGATTCCACAGTCATCTCCACCATGTTGATTAGGTGGATGCTCATAAACTGAAACAGTCCACTCCTTCTTTTGCGCGTGGAGCGTTTTTTTTTTTTCCATACTCGCATCTCCATGCAAATAGATGATAGCATTTCTGACATTTCCTTAAATTCTTTTTCAATATCCTCCGAACTTGTCCTCCTCGACATTGAGTCATAAACAACAATTTCTTGATTGGCAATCGTAGTTCATACGTGACCCAATGCATAGAAGTTATATTTTTAACACCTAAGACTCTAGACACATCGGACCAATGTCGGCCTCCATCAATAGGATAAACGTCGGTAACATACTTCATAACAGCCTTGCTCCTGATACCCCATATCCACTCTTCTAAGTTGGTTTTTATTTTACTATTGGATACACCAACAGTTTCATCCCATTGTTTCCATACTTTTTTTTTTAATGTAGCCTATTATTCTGATACACATAATTATAATTATATATTTGCATTAAAAACGAATCAATTCATACAAAGTAAATGGTAATTTATTATACTAACCTCAAAATTTTGTTCAACTA
The DNA here is from genome assembly GCA_037126765.1 of Stenogyne calaminthoides. Lineage (NCBI taxonomy): Eukaryota > Viridiplantae > Streptophyta > Magnoliopsida > Lamiales > Lamiaceae > Stenogyne > Stenogyne calaminthoides. Next base: position 23,792,870 of record JBBCBC010000006.1, read on the forward strand.
TGCTCGATCTTGCAAGAAATATGTTGGTACAACTTAGAACGAATTACCAAACTCAGAAGACCATCAACATGCTACATCAAATATGCAATTCATTAATGCTTTATCATCATTAGCGTGCGCAAATATTTATAAACCAAAATATGTAATTTCTTACATGCGAGTATAACCAATTTACGGTGTTTGTGGGTACAAGGTACAGGTTGTCGAACCATCTGGCATTAACAGCTTCTACTAATTTCACCGAGGTGTTGATTGTAATACTACGTTTAATCATAAAAATCAGTGATATATATATGTTATCAATTGAATTATATATAAATTATAAATAAAAAAACATTGTATTATAATTTTTTACCTGTCATCATCCAACGAACAATAACGCCATGTTTCAAATGATTCAATGTTCTTTGAATCATATTCCAATTCTAGTTTTTTTCGCTTCTCCGCTGTGAAAGTTGTATACGGTGTTTGCTTATACTTACTGGTCTTTCGTTTTCTTCCCCTTTTAGCTTTTTTAGGTTTCAGTTCGTCCACCAAATCTTTTTCTCCTTCTTCATCCTTCTCTTCATTCACATTCACTAGGTGTTTATATAGGTGTTCACCATCACCGACTGTCTCATCATCATTTTTTTCAACAACATTATCTTCATGATTCTCTTAAATCATTAGCATTGAAGATAAATCTTTTACCTCATCATCATTCACTTCATCATTTTCTTGCTCCTTCTCATCATCAATCAATCCATCCCTTTCTTGCTCCTTCGCATCATCGTTCACTTCATTGTTCACTTCATCCTTATCTTCATCGTTCACTTCATCCTTATCTTCGTCGTTCACTTCATTGTTCACTTCATCCTTATCTTCATCCTTCTCTTGATCCATTTCTTCAAACCCGCATCCATCATAGTTGTCATGATCATCCTCGCGTTCGAAAACATTACACTGAACTCCACTTCCATATTTGAAGGTATTATCACGCTGAAATTGTGTTCCATTGTTCAATATTTTATCAGGCGCATTTGAAGTTCCATAAGTGCTTGGACCATTGTCGCGTGTATAAATTGCGTCTATGCTCTTATTCAAATCATCTAACACCATTAACACTAATCGAAACTACTTATCAAATCCTTCTTGCATTCTGTCTAATCTTTCATTTATGGTTTTCAAATGGTCGACCTGCACGGGAGTCTAAAAAATAATCACAATATATGAACTAAATTAATACTAACATACTATACATCAATTGTATTTAAAATATACCTCTTTTTGTTCGTTTCCTTTCGCCGCAACCCGTGTTCATTCGTAGCAGCTTCATCCACTCCATGCTTTATCTCTTTCTTGATAGTTGGGTATCAAAATTGTTTAAGAAAGCTTTTCGAACTTTTATGCCAAGTTGTGTCCTTCTCTAAAAGGTGTAGGGTTCAACTTTTGTAATTCACATTCAACTACACAATATATTATACAAATGATTAAAGATATATCCAAATTAAAAACATATAAATTAAGTTTGTAATGTATTATCTTCTTGAGGATCTAGTTGAAAAATAATGCCTTTACATCTTCAAATGAAGGTGTCTTGTGTGGTTTGTAGTGCAATAATCGTGGGATGATACCATCTTTATTTTGCACTGGATCCCCATATTTATTGCCAAAGCTGGGTATAGCCTCGTATGCCCACACTTGAAGTGCAAATGGAAATCCTCTTACAATGAATGAGTCATGCATTATGGTAGTCTCTTTTCACCATTTGCATCCTTCCTTGAATACATTGGTTTTCATACAAATCAAAAAGGCGCTCACGAAACTTTCTTAGCTCACTCACCACCTCATCAAACACTACTTTTCCCCAAGGATAATTGTTAAATTCATCTAGGTCATCTAACAAGTTCGCGTGCCCTGCGTCAAGTTTTGTTTTAGTCTTATCCTTTGCCAAAAGAATTCCTTCAAGCAACCAAAGTAATTCTAGTTTCACACACCTCTCCGATGACCCACTATCTTGTTCACATTCCTTGAGAAGCTGTTTTTCAATGTCATTGATATATAACTTCTTCTTTCAGTTGAAGTATATATCGTAGAATGTAGATGATTTAGGATATGGAGGCAATGACCCATATCTCAATCCAGTAACAATGCACATCTCTGTTGGTCCAAAAATTGCTAATTTTGCAGTTATATCAAACATAACTTTATCAGTATCATTGGATCCATCTTGACAGAAGCACAAATTAAGATAAAGTTGTGGTTGAAATTGCATCTTTTTGGCATCAATAAAATGACCAAAACATGATTTCTTAAATAATGTCACTGCAGGGCCTCTCAATTTTGACTTTATTTAGGTTAACACATCCCAGTTAACCCAATTACCTATCTTTGCCCTATACGTGTACATTTCCTGTATTCTGAAAAATAACAATACTAAACTATAAATTGTTTCACAAAACAACATAATGATGTCAATACAATACTCATAAACCCAATTCCATTAATCAGAAACCCAGCCAAAATTTATACTCAAAAAGCTCTCTCTTGTTTAAATGAAACCATGAATAATGCGAACGTAATAGTTGTATTATTCCCAAGTACTAGTTGCAAAACACTACATCCCTTCCATTTTTCAACAATCCGCTTAACCACGAAATGACCCATACGAGTAATTTGTAAATGTATAAATTACTAACTATCGAACAAGAGAGAGCTATTGAACTTTCTATGTACCTTTTAAAAAACAATGTGGTGGATTCTCCGTCCAACTTTGCCGCACACGATAAAGGGAAAATTGCACGAAAACCGAAGGTATTACGCGACGTGTGTGGGCATCTACAAGACAGATCAATCTCTCGAAATGTATTACTAGGTTTGAATTCTAAGAATTTTAGATGGTGGATTCGAGTTAATTGGGAATACTGGGATTGAATTTTCGAGGGGGAGTTTTTAGGTTTTGAAATTAGGGAAAAAATTTAACGTGGTCGACACGAGCTCCTTCAGAATTGGGTTTCAAGGTTAGCACTTTTCCAACACCCCGACTTAATGCCCTATACGAATCGAGTGAGTCTGCTCGACTCGACCAGTCTCTATTTCTCCATTTTATCATATAATCTCCAATCTAAATGTAATACTTGTTTTAGTGAAACGTAATGCTTGTACTACAAGTAAATGTGTAACTTGTTTCATTTAAATGTGTAGCTTGTTTAAATGGTTCCTATCACTTGTTTTAGTCAAAGGTATTACTTGTTTGATCGAAATGTATTACTTGTATCATCGGAATGTATTCCATGTTTTAATACTATAATCTGATTGAAGCCACCATATCGAAACGTAATGCTTGTACTACAAGTAAATGTGTAACTTGTTTCATTTAAATGTGTAGCTTGTTTAAATGGTTCCTATCACTTGTTTAAGTCAAAGGTATTACTTGTTTGATCGAAATGTATTACTTATATCATCGGAATGTATCCCATGTTTTAATACTATAATCTGATAGAAACCACCATATGGAAACGTAATGCTTGTACTACAAGTAAATGTGTAACTTATTTCATTTAAATGTGTAGCTTGTTTAAATGGTTCCTATCACTTGTTTTAGTCAAAGGTATTACTTGTTTCATCGAAATGTATTACTTGTATCATTAGAATGTATTCCATGTTTTAATAATATAATCTGATCGAAGCCACCATATTGAAACGTAATGCTTGTACTACAAGTAAATGTGTGACTTGTTTCATTTAAATGTGTAGCTTGTTTAAATGGTTCCTATCACTTGTTTTAGTCAAAGGTATTACTTGTTTGATCGAAATGTATTACTTGTATCATCGGAATGTATTCCATGTTTTAATACTATAATCGATCGAAACCCACCATATGAAAACGTAATGCTTGTACTACAAGTAAATGTGTAACTTGTTTCATTTAAATGTGTAGCTTGTTTAAATGGTTCCTATCACTTTTTTTAGTCAAAGGTATTACTTGTTTCATCGAATCAGATTACTTGTTTTCATGGAATGTATTCCAATGATTTAAATGTGTAGCTCTATTTAAAATAATCGCCCAATTGAGTGAAAATTTACTCACCTTAGATCTAAAATAACCGTAAAATGAAATTTTTATATAATTTAATAGGAATTGATTAATTGTTTTATGATAAATTAAAAAAAAAAATTACAATTAACGAAGATCCACTGCACGACGTCGAAGCCAGTCGGATAAAGTTGGTTGTAATGATGGTGTTGGAAATAAAACTTTCAACATATCCCATATGGGTTCATCTGAGTCCTTATAAGAATTTGGCTTCTCATCAACCTATACCAAAAACAAAAAAAATAAATCAGTTAAATATTATCTATTGGCAAAATTTTATGATATTGGTAATATAAATTGAAATTATGTGTATGAATAGTAATAAATAAGATGTATATATTATTACATCAAACCAAAATTCCCAAATATCAGGTGATGCAGAAATAGTAGTGAATTCCCTATCCCATGAACATTCACCCTTGGTGTTTATCATCATTAACCAACAATCGTGCCTTGCTTTGAAAGAATCAATTCTTTCGGAGACAATATCGAAAGTGTAATCCATTGTTTTATACCTTCGACTCAAATTGGATGTGGCTTTAATAATGCTCTTCGTTTGGTCGGGACACCTAACTTTCCACCTTCCAACTGAATGCTCGTAAACAAGGTTGCTAGCGAGTGCAACGTCGACTTCAGGTCTCCATAAGCTATTGTTCTCTAATCTTTCAAAATTGTTTTTCGGTTTCCATTTGGCATGTGCCATGTAAAAAATTGCCAAGTTTTAACTTTAAAGTGACAATTCAGGAGACTTTATATAAAAAAATTTAGGAGGACTCGATATATGGACTCTTTACCTAACGAGTCTCGTGTGTCCGAAACTGGATATATAAAGGTGGTATAATACAAATAAATAAATAGAATCATACAATAATTGTATAACATAAAACATACAGTAATTGTCGTCATCTTCTCAAATGATTGTGTGCAAAACCACTGTACTCCATCATCTTCCTGAACATACAATTATATTGTGACCAATGACATTTATATAATAATTATATAATGACCAAACTCCAAATAGTTGTGTGCAAAACATTTGGAACCAATGCTCATCCAGATGTATACGATTTTCATCGTTGCACTCAATTGAATGAAAGTTATCGAACTTATAAATGTAATTGTGCAAAACTTCTATATCCAAAAATATTTAGCAAATCACTTTCAATAGCCATTTTTTTTAAACATAAATAGTAATTTGAAAATTATCAACATTAAATTTTTTTTCTGAAACCCAAAAATAAAAAAAATTGGAAGAAAATCTATACATTGCACGGTTGATAGAAAATATGGACTCTATATATAGAGACACTCACAAATATTATTTTTAATATTGTTACCCATCATCAAACACTACTTTTCCCCAAGGATTCAGAAAAAGCTGTTATTGTTTGTTTTATTTGCCCTATATGTTCATCTGTACGACTCGTGTATATTAACACAAAATTTGTAATATTAGGCGTGCAATCTAATAGTTTCAAATGTATTTAATTGATTAAAATGAAAGATATTAATAGTTTGAATGAAAGGTATTACTTGCTTATAAAATAATCATACATACCAAGTCAATAAAATACGACTACATTAAAACATATTACTTGCTTCAATGAAAGGTATTACTTGCTTACAACACGTTTTACATAACAATCCAATAATAGTACTACAAGCCATTAAAAATTCGTCAAAATATATGGATGGTTTTTTCCATACTCTTCCTCATACTCTGTGCCCTCAAATAACGTCTTTAGATCATCGTACAATGGTTCTCTGTATTTGATGTATGCCATTGACAGAGGAAGTTCCTAAAACATTATAAATAAATTAGATCGATGCATAGTAGGTCACAAGGTTAGATGATTGAAACATTGTACAATATTTATTGCGATACTATATATAAATAAATTACCTCCCTCCATTTAAACCATCGATGCATAGAAGCTTCAACATAGTTAAATTCTCTATCCTCAAAAACGTGGAACCGATTGCGAAGACAACTAATCCGCGAAAGAACTTCATGGATCTTGTAGTTTTTGTTAAAAATACTTTTAATGTAATCTCTAACTACCATAACACCTTCAATGTGAGTGGCTTTATTTCATTCCCACTTTCCATTTTTCTTTAGGCTTACAAGAGTAGCAACAAGAGCAATCATAACCTCCTTTGAACAAACATCATTATAGAAAAAACTATCTTGTTCTGGAAGTTTATAAGGCTGTGACATGATTTTGTGAAAATATTATAGAAAAATTGAATTTGTATATACTAATCTATGTGCACATATCTATACATGGATGATGGATGATGGATGATGGATGATGTAAGTATAATTTTTTAAAATTGTAATAATTTTCATCACAATATGTTATATTAGGGTAACATCATCTGATACAATCAAGTTACAGTAATCGTTCATTTAGAAATATTCTTTAATATATAATACACGACTGGTGTAAACATACACTACTCGTACATGAAACTTTATTACAAGCTGTGTGTAAAACATCGGTATCACAAATTGAATATACAAAAAAACATCTATACAGTTTAAATAAATAAATACAACATTGTAGTTAACCCCAAAACTAAATTTCAGGGCATTAAAATTCAGCAAACATCTATGTTATCTTCGGCATATATCTATACATGCATATAACTCTTTGTATTCATCTCCAAAAAGTTTGTGCATAAGCTTTTGCATTTAGAGCTTTGAGTGTTAAACCTGCGGACTAATAAATCTGAGAAATGAATTTTTTAAGGTGCAAAACTTTTTATCCAAAAATAATAGATATATCATCTATCATTTTTGCGTTTTTTTCCCTGACGTGAGGCGATTCCACAATAAAATCAAAACCATCATGATTTTGACCTTATATGAGTTGTATGAAAATGAAAAAAATTTATAGAACTAATGTTCTTGTACAAAGTTTCATTGTAACATGCATCTATATATACATGAACACACTACATTCAAATAGTCAATACCTAAACCCAATATATCTTTAAAAAGTTGGCTTTTTTTGGATTTTTATTGCAGTGTATTGTCACCTCACCAATTTTCAGAAGACGCGTGCGAATCTTTAATAAATCGAATGAGACAATATTCTGTATACATTTACACGGGGTCGTGCATTGTCATCTTTACTCGTGCGTTATCATCTTTATTAGTTTGAATTCAAACATTTATTGAATTGCATTGCATGGGAACGCATCAGGGCCTTTTTTAATTGGTCTGTATATTAAAATTTTAATATATGGTTTTTGAAAAATGAGTTAAAATGTTAATTCAAAGTGTTACTTATATATTTTTTCTGTACACATATATATAGACCAATAATGTTGATATTGATATATTATGACCTTATATAATTTGTCCATAAATTTATTTATATTATAAATACTTTTTTCTATCAAACAATAAACGCACCAACAATAAATATAGAAATAAAAAAAAGTTTGATCACCCAGTTCGTCTTTAATGACTACGTCTGAGGGCAATACCAAGCCAGGATATTTTACTAATATTATTATTCATAACAAATACAATCAATCTATATCAAACTACTTAAAAACTTGTGAACAACTACTATATTAAAATAATAGATATATCAAATAATCATAATTAATGATATATGAATTATACCAATGGATTGGATGCAGGGAAAACTAAGATAAAATAATCATATGCGCTATTTTATGCACCCCTTGTATTCACATTCAAACATTTGTGTGCAAAACCTCTGTATCCAATTTTGCACAAGATGTTTGTCCGCGAGATTGTTGAACATTGGCAAATTCATATGAAGATATGAACATCATTCTTGTGCAAAACTTCTGTATCCAAAATTATTTATGGATTCAATTCCATTAATTTTTTTTTCTTTTACGAGGACGAGCAAAATAATTCCAATACAATACCATTATGATGTTGTATGAGAATAGAAACTTGTGAGAATAATATTTCATACCACTCATTATATAGTACCCTATATATACACACACATTAGCAATATATAAATGAACAATATAACTTGTATTGTCCCAAAACACCAACAACTCTTCCCCATATGATGCACTATATCACTGTATAAGGCACTCTTCTCAACTCCTGCACAAATTGTAGGGTTCATTTCTAAAACATCATGCTAAAGCAAACTGCACGACTCGTGTATAAGTACACGACACCAATAAAAAATGAATTGTTTCACCATTTTGTTTTTTTTATTACAGTGTATTGTCTAATCAATAGTCAAAACACGAACAACACTTTCCCATAATTTACTCTGTCCAAGTTCCAACAGCTTATGCATGGACACAATTCTCGTGTTTTTACACACGACCCGAAATATTTGTACACAACCCCAACATTAATAATTTCAGATCTACAGTTTTCCAATGAGCTAAATTATAAACAAAATGTCATTAAAATAAATAATTGATGAATGCATATTGTATAATATAACTCATTTACTAAATAAAATTAAAAAATATATATTATCCTCAAAAATGACAAATTTATACAGTTATCTTCAGAGTTTATACAAATATTATATGATGTCTACATTAATTAATCATAATTGTAGAACCACAAATCCAACTACAGGTAACAAAATATTTAATTTGGGATGATAGCCGAAACTGGATTCAGGTGGCACTAAATTACATGTAATATATGTCTTCTCATCGGCATATACAAAGACATACACACTAAATATTTTTTTTTCTTCACCTCCAACAATTTGTGTGCAAAACCTCTATATCCAAGCATGCTTGAGATATAAAGGACTAAATAGAATGTACGCTGGAGGATGGGAGTTGTAAGCTTACTATTATCCATGTGCAAAACTTCTATATCCAAAAATATTTCTTCATGCACTACCTTCGGTTATATTTTTTTTACGAACACGAGCAAACTTATTCTAATAAAATACAAAGATAAACATGTTTATGACTTTTTATTGAGGAGTAAAAATAGGAAGTGTTGGGAGATGAATTTAATAAAGAAGATTTTGATTAGATCCCAAAACCCCGAAAGTATATGACATGTTCGTGGATAATCTTGATAGATGAGTCGATTCAGGTTTTAGAGTGTTCGGGATGTTATCTCGCACTATGTATAGTCGGCAGATATATACCAAGGTTAGATTCTCAAGATTCAAGACTCAAGAAGTTTCAAGAAACCAAGTTTTAGTATGAAATCGAGAAACCAAGTTTCAAGATGAGACGAGAAATCAAGACTTTGTGATGAGATCGAGAATCAAGACTCAAGATGAAATCGAAAGTGAAGACTCAAGATGAACTCGAGAAATCAAGACTTCAAAAGATGAAGACTCAAGATATCGGGCCAAGATATCTCTCAAGACTCAAGACATCAAGACTCAAGATCAAGACAAAGAAGATACTAAAGACACAGAATTATCGAAGACTCAAGAATCTCATCAATGCTCAAGATAACCTGAATGTTCCGAGGCACTTAAAATATCTATCTGAAGGATACAAAACTGAGAAAAATGCGAATACACAGAAAAATAGATATTGCCCAAGACATTCACATGCAGACAAAAGGAACTAAAACTAAGTGTTGTTAAGGTTATATCTTTCGGAGATATTGACCAAAAAAGAGTCGTTATGTTTTCTACATTACATTTCATCAAGACAAGAGCCAATCGAGAGGAAGACATCATCATGCTACTTCGATCGCGACCGAAAAGCGTCCAGTCCACCAAGCATGTCAAGAAGTACTATGTTCCAGATCGCAAAAAGTGGTATTTGGTCGCATAAAGGCATATTGCCTAAAAATATGCTAGGAGTATTCAAACCACAAAAAATAAGTTCATCACACACCATAAGAGAAAACTCATGAATCTATCTCTTCCAATGGATAGTTTTTCAAGAGTGACCTTGGTGTTTGCCTATAAATACTAGTGACCCTCTACATTGAAGGTTACGGGAAATTTGTAAGCAACTCAAGAGCTCAAACTTATTATTGAAAGTTGAAGCACTCGAAAACCCAAGAATTTCCCAAGTGCTTTACATTGAAGAGAGCTCATTCACTAAGCCTAGTTTTGATAAGATATATCCAAAGCTTAGTAGAGATATCCTAGCCTTTGCATTGTTCTTAATTGTAAAGGATATCTCATCCTAGTTGGAAACCAACCAAGAAACTCCAAACCCTTTGTAAGGTAGTTTGAGTGTGATTGTTGGTGAGTTGGAGTTGTAAAGAGTTAGTAAACTACAGAGGTAGTCAGAAAACTCTAGGGAAGAAGTGAGTAAACTATCTTGGATAGTCAAAAAGCTTGTGTGTGTTTTGAGTAAGTAAACTCTGAGGAGGTAGTCGAAGCTCAAAATAGAAAGGTTAGTAAACTACAGAGGTAGTCAGAAAACCTTAGGAAGTGGTTAAGGAATTTCTCTGAAGAGTCAGAGAGAGTGGATGTAGGAGCTTGAGTCTCTGAACCATTATAACTTGCTGTGTTATTTGCTTTCTGTTTTGCTTTGATTATATGTTGCATATCTATAACTGAAAGCATATTTTCACTGATATTCAGTTGGAACCAATCCACTGAAGTTGCATCTAACTGAATCACAACCTTAATCATTATTCCATTAAAAGGAAGGTTTTCAGCAAAGCATAAAACGAGTACAACCATTCCGCACATCTGAGTAGCTATTCAAGCAACTCAGGATCTCTGGCTTCTCGTGCTCGGTTGGGATTATCCGAAATTTCTTCGAAAAGCGGCTTCGGGTCACCGCATCTCGGGTAGACTTTGACTCGGGGCAATCAGGCTTCTCGGGGCTAAATCATCGGAGACAACGACCCATCTGACCTCAGTTAAGAAAAAGTTTTAAAATCACTGAACACGTTTATCCCCCCCCCATACACGTGTAAGACTCGTTTGCACCAGGACCAACAAGTGGTATCAGAGCGGGAGTTCAACAGATCACTAATTTCAAAAGTGATCACCTGAACTGATCCATTTTTTTAAACCCGTCTCTGCAGTGGTTCAACTTAACCACTAGCTTTGTTGACCAGAGTCTAAATTTCTAAAAGACTCCCGTGGTCTACTGAACAGATCTAATTTGCTGAAATCTTACAAGGCTCAGACTTAATGCCTTCTAAGAAACTTCCAATGTTCTCAGTAGAGAGCTATGATTTGTGGAGATTGAGAATGCAGGCTCACCTGTATTCTAAGCATGAACGTATGTGGAGAGTGGTTTCTGAAGGACCATTCCAATTCACTGTTGTGAATCCTAGAGTAACTGAAAATGAGAGAAATGATCCCAGGGCTGAATTTCCAAAGTCTGATGATCAACTTACTCCTGAGGAGAGGAAGTTAGTCAATCTAGACTATATTGCCAAAGATACACTATATAACACTATTGATGATGGTGTGATGGGGATGATTTCTCATTGTAATACTGCCAAAGAAATATGGGATACACTAGCTATGATGTGCCAAGGCACAGATCATATCAAAGAGAACAAACTTTCAGTTGCAATTGGAAAGTTTGACAGTTTTGAAATGGAAGATGGTGAATCTGTTGACAAACTGGAAGTCAGATTCACTAGTATAATGAATGATCTAAATGCTCTTGGAAAGAGATATCCACAAAGAGAAATATCATTGAAAATTCTTAGAGGTCTATCTAAGAAATGGGATATTCATGCAGTGGTGATTGAAAACACCAAGAACATTGATTCAATGTCGTACCAACAAGTCTTCTCTGAGCTGAAAGCTTATGAGTTCGTTATTGATAAGAAATCAAAGAAAGCTGACAGCAAAGATGATTCTTCATCTAGTAAAAATGTGGCTTTCAAAGCCAAGGAAAAATCCTGTAAAACTAGAGAGTCTGAGAACTCCCTTGCTAAAAATCAGGATGAGCTAGAGGATAAGCTAGCACTGATGGCAAGGAGGTTTGAAAGGCTTAATAGTAGATATGGAAAATATAAAAACTATTACGGGAATCACGGTACCGGAGACTCTAAAAGTCGAGGGCGGATCCACTGAGAAGAGAAAAGACCTGAAAGCTGAAGGATCTTCATCCAAAAAGAAGGACTCCAAGACAAAGGAGGAAAGTGATCAGGATGATGATGCCAACAGATGCTATAACTGCCAAAAGAAAGGTCATTTTCAAAGATGGTATCCCGGACCTAAGTGCTAAGGAGAGAAAAAGAAAGGCAAGCAAAGAGAGACAAGAAGTTCTCCAGAAAAGAAAGCCATGGTTGCAGAGGAAGAACACTCAAGAAGGTTCAACTCTTGGATGAAATGTTCTCGAGATAGTGATGGTGATGACATATGTCTAATAATGGTGGAGGAGGTAAATTCTTCTATCTTTGTTGTTGCTCCTACACAAGCACATGAGTTGTCAAGTTCCACTATAAACAGTCAATTTGACCTGATGGATTCTTTTGAGAGTCTGATGAAGGACTATGCCAGGTTACAAGAACTATTTGAATGAAACTCAAGAGCGTAACAAAAGAAGCGATTCACGAGAATCTTAAGTGGAAAGACTCTAGTAATCTTTGAGATCACTTCTCAATTAATGGGAACTACTAATGAACTAGATGTTTCGAAAGTACAACTCTCGAGAAAGAGAAGTTGATAGAGACCCCTAAATGGAAAACCAGAGAAATCCATTTCGAGGAGATTGGTGATCGTAACTAAGTTCAATGACCTCTCGAGAAGCATGAAACTCTACAAAAAATGTGAGGATAGTCGCAGAGAAAGCTAACTCTATTGAATTCGCAGATCTAAAGTAATAGATGAAATTTGAGTTATCGAGGAGACCGCCACTATAAAAACTGGATTGGGATACATTCGAGGGGAACCTCACAAGGTCATCGAATCTTTCTTCTAGTAGCACTAAGACAGAACTTTTTGTTAAACAAGTGGCACCAAATCTTCGAACTGAAGAATTGCCCAAAGTTTTAGACAAGGGAAAAGGACCTATGGTTCCAGAAAAACTGAATGTTCAGGTAAGAAAGCCCAAACCTCAGGAAAAGGCTAGAAAACCTGACCACTCAGTAGGATATTTTCAGGCAAGTACTTCGAAGCCTCCCGTGCTAAGAATGCAAACCGAAAAAAGATGCAAGACTTGAACAAAGAGAGAATTTTCGGAAGAGAAACACTCAGCAGAGTCATTCTCAACTGAAAAGACCAAGTCCTCAGATTACTGAAAGACCCCAATTTCAGTACAGGCAACCTAAGCCCCACTTGCCTAAGGGTAAAGGTTTCCTGAACCCAAGTCAACAAAGACATAGACCAGCTGCACAAAAGCCAAAGCAATGGAACAAAAAGCCTGTACCCAAGAAAAATTATAAGGCTCATGTTCATGCCAAGGCTAGCACTCATACACAGGATACTACTAAGGCATCTAGAGTGGTAAATGTGTATGTAGATGTATATGGAAGATAAATCAGCCACTCTAAAGTAATTAGAGTTGTCAGGCAGATTTGGATTCCAAAAGGTACAGCTAACCTGGTAGGACCCTACACCAAATGGGTACCTAAGAATTGATGCTTTTCGGTGAAAAACAAGGGCACTGAGCTGATTGAAGATCACATAGCACTGATGAGTGGAGATGAAATGGCTCCTGCTGTATGGTATCTTGACAGTGGATGTTCAAGACATATGACAGGATATAAGCAAATACTCACTGACTATGTTGAGCAGAAAGGCCCTCAGATCACACTTGGAGATAACTCCAAAGGACAGACTGAAGGATATGGAACTCTTGAAATTGATTCTGTTCATATCCATGGTGTTTCATATGTATCTGGTTTGAAGCATAACTTGCTTTCAATAAGCCAATTCTGTGACAAGGGATTTAATGTTGAGTTCTCAAAGAACTTATGTTATGTGAATGATGATACCTCACAGAAAATTCTACTGACTGGTACTAGAAAAGGAAATGTGTATATTGCTGATTGGAGTTCAACTCCTAAAGATACATGTTTGGTTGCAAAAAGTTCCACAGATACCAGTTGGTTGTGGCACAAAAGGATGAATCACCTGAATTTCAAAACCCTGAACAAACTTGCAAGATTAGCACTTGTGAGAGGGTTACCAAATGAAGTGTTCAGTAAAGAACATGTTTGTGATGCGTGCCAAAAAGGAAAACAAGTTAGAGCATCATTTAAAAGCAAAGTAGATGTTTCTACTGAAAGAATACTTCAATTGTTGCATATGGATCTTTTTGGTCCAATAACACCAGTGAGCACAAATGGCAGGAAATATACACTCGTGGTAGTTGATGACTACTCAAGATATACATGGGTCATATTCTTACTCAGTAAGAAAGAGACTCAGATAAAACTGCCTGAACTACTGAAAAGACTCAGTACTGAAAAGAACCTGAGTGTGGTCAAAATCAGATCAAATAAAGGAACTGAGTTTATAAACCATATTATATCTGATTATTGTGCAGCAAATAGAATAACTCATGAAACATCAGCTGCAAGGACCCCACAACAAAATGGTGTTGCTGAGAGAAGAAATGGGACTTTGAAAGAAAATTGCAAGGACAATGATAATTTGGTGATATTCCTAAAAGATTTTGGGGTGAAAGTCATCAACCTTTGCATGCTATTCTCAAAAGCAGATCCATCTTGACCAAGAGTCAAGGCAAAACTCCATCTGAGCTTTGGAATGAAAGGAAGCCTCTTGTTTCTTTTCTTTCGTGTGTTTGGTTGCAAGTGTTTCATACACAATAATGGTAAAGATCGGTTGAAAACTTTTGATAGCAAAGGCGATGAAGGGATATTCTTAGGATATTCTCAAGTCAATAAAAGCCTTCGAGTTTCAATTGTAGGACTCTTATTGTGGAAGAAACACCTCATGTTGTTTTTGATGAATCTATTTGTGTTCGGAAAAACAGGAACATGATTCGGAGAACTGACCAAGAGAATCACCGGACTAAGCACGAAATAGAATGACAAAACATCCTCTCGAACACGAAAAAAAAGAAGTTTCGGTCACTTTATATGAATGGAGTGATTGATTTCGCACAAAAGAAGTTCGAGGATGGTGAAACTCGGGATGGAAATTCTCCTTTGAAGGAAAGCCAACACACCAAAAGTGACCAAATGAGCAGACACCGATTCGGACTTCGGTATGTGATGCCAATGAAGATGTGGTCACGGTGAGGCAAACTCGAATCTATCAACCAAAGGGGAACAAATGTCTCGACAATGTTCTCGAATGGAATTTCCACAGGGAAGATGATTCCATTTCTCCTTCGTTGTTGTTGTTGAATTTAATGAATGGTATTCGAACCTAACATTTCTAATGTTGAGGATACTATTGAAGGGGAACATCTAGAAGAAGATGGTTAGATAGTCATCCTACAAGTCGATTGTGGGTGATCTGGCGATGGTGTCAAAACAAGAAGGTTTCATGGTGAAAGTGCACTATTACATTTGTTTCTATCGGAGAAAGAACTCTTTGGGATTGAAGAAGCTCTACAAGATTCATTTTGGATTCTTGTTATGCAAGAAGAGTGAATCAATTCTCAAGGAATGGAGTTTGGGAGCTAGTGGATAGGCCTGAGAGGCACAATGTGATTGGAACCAAGTGGGTATTCAAGAATAAAAGAGATGAGAATAACAACATTGTAAGAAACAAAGGCAAGGCTAGTTGCACAAGGTTATTCCCAAGAAGAAGGCTTGGATTATGATGAAACCTTTAAGACCAAAAAGACTAGAAGCCATCGATTGTTTCTTGCATATTTTGCCCACATGAAATTCACGATCCATCGGATGGATGTGAAAAGTGCATTTTGAATGGTGTGCTTAAGGAAGAGGTTTATGTTGAACAACCTCCCGGTTTTGAGACGAGAATGACCAAGTTTCTGAGCTCGAGAAAAGCCTTGTATGGTCTTAAGCAAGTACCCGAGCATGGTATGATACCCTTTTCGGTTTCTTCTTGACCATGATTTTATCAAAGGAACTGTTGATAGAACTTTGTTCAGGATAGAAGATGGGGAAGATATCTTACTAGTTCAGATTTATGTAGATGACATCATATTTGGATCTCCAAATCATCAGTTGTGTGAAAAGTTTTCTACACTGATGAAAGGAAAGTTTGAGATGTCTATGATGGGGGAGATGAATTTCTTTCTTGGACTTCAAGTGAAACAATCAAAGGAATGAATCTTCATCAACCAAGCAAAGTACACCAGAGATCGATTGCAAGTATGGTGTGGGGATTGCAATGCGATTAAATTCCTATGAATACTAACTACAAGATGGATCCTGATCCTGAAGGCAAATCAGCAAGTCACACTGATTATAGAAGGATCATTGGATCATTGCTCTATCTCACAGCAAGTAGGTCGGATATAAAATTTGCTGTTGGGATATGTGCAAGATACCAAGCTAATCCTAAAATTTAGTCACATGGAGGTCGCCAAAAAAGATCTTGAAATATCTTAAGGGCACAGTGAATAGAGGATTATGGTATCCAGCTAATGATAACCTTGAATTAACTGGTTATTCAGATGCTGATTATGGAGGGTGTAGAATCGATAGGAAGTCCACTACAGGAACTTGTCAATTCTTGGAAGTGTCGATATCCCGGTTTTCAAAAGCAGGACCTCGAGCAACCAAAGTCTCTTGAAAATTTGAATATATGGCTGCAGGAAGTTCAAGTGCCGCAATTCTTTGGCTAAGGCAATAATTAAGGGATTATAAGATTATAGCCAATGAAGTACAAATATTTTGTGACAATAATAGTTCTATTGCTATTTCACAAAATCCGGTATTGCACACCAGATGTAAGCATGTGGATATCAGACATCACTTCATCAGAGATCATGTAGAGAAGAAAGACATCAGGATGGAGAAGATTCATACTGATAAACAGAGAGCTGATATCTTGACTAAACCTTTGGCTGAATCAAGATTTCAGGAACTATCAGTTGAATTAGGGATGTTGGATCAAGGTGTATAGAGCAAGATCAGTTGGCTGGAGAAGTGCGGAGTGTCAGCAAAGAGCAATATCTCATGGACACTGCACTGTCTCAACTTCTTCCAAGGTATGGTGCCAAGAAGGGGGAAAGGCCAGGAGCCGAGCTAAAGGAGTTATTGGCACACACCTTGAAGAGAAAGGCAGACAAAGAAGCTGAAAAGAAGAATGTTGCTGAAGCCTTAAAGGAAGTTGAAGCCACTGAAAAGCTCAAGTCCAAGCAAGTGGAAGAGCCAATCTACACTCATGTTTCTGAGGAGACAATGCAGGAAGTTATTGCTGACAAACTGAGTGGTAGAAGAAGGGTGGAAACAAGCCAAGCCGGTGCAGAACAACCAATCAAGAGGAAGGCTGTGGCGTTTATTGAACCTAAAAAGTAAAGAGCTAAAACTTCTAAAGCTACTCAAAGGAAACTCAGGATGAGGTTGAAGAAGAGTGAAGAGCTAAAGCTGAAGATTGAAGAAGACTGAAGACCAAAGACTGAAGACTCTTGTAATTCTTTTATTTTTGTCTTTACTTTTGATAAGTTCATTGTAATCTGTAACTGTTATCATACAATCAATGAAACTTTATCTTTATGCTCAAAGATAATATCTCATTATCTTTTTACATGTCTTTATATTTGATATGCCATTATGATGTGTTGTGAAATTGTTGGGAGAATTATTATGAAATTGTTGGGAGATTTACCATTCTTGTATTGTAATAGGAAAAACTGAAACCTGAGTATAGGTTAAGTGATTTTGTAACAAGATGGTTTTGGCATCATCAAAAAGGGGGAAATTGTTGGGAGATGAATTTAATAAAGAAGATTTTGATTAGATCCCAAAATCCCTGAGTATGACATGTTCAGGATAATCTTGATAGATGAGTCAGGATTCAGTTTTAGAGTGTTCAGGATGTTATATGCACCATGTATAGTCAGCAGATATAGATCAGGTTAGATTCTGAAGATTCTGAAGACTCAGTAAGTTTCTGAAAAAACTTAAGTTTTCAAGATAAACCGAAGTTTCAAGTTTCAATATGAAATCGAGAAACCAAGTTTCAAAGATGAGATCGAGAAACCGAGGACTCAAAGATGAGATCGAGAAATCAAGACTCAAGATGAAATCGAGAAAGTGAAGACTCAAGATGAAATCGAGAAATCAAGACTCGAAGATGAAGACTCAAGATATCACCAAGATATCTCTGAAGACTCATAAGACATCAAGACTCGAAGACTCAAGACTCGTAAGATCAAGATCAAGACAAAGAAAATACGTACATACCAAGAATCATCAAGACTCCGTAATTCATCAATGTTCAAGATAACCTGAATGTTCCGAGGCACTGAAAATATCTATCTGAAGGATACAAAACTGAGAAAAACGCGAATACACAGAAAAATAGATATTGCCCAAGACATTCACATGCAGACAAAAGGAACTAGAACTAAGTGTTGTTAAGGTTATATCACTCAGAGATATTGACCAAAAAGAGTCGTTATTGTTGGGGAATGATTTGCACAGATCTATTCGGGGTGAATATTTAAATACAAATTTAATTCATTAATTATTACTAGCATGAATTAATCCTATATTAATTCAAATAATAATTGCAACAACATATCATGCATATAAAAAACCACGTAAAACCTACGCGACGCGGAATCTACGGGTTTACGTGAACGTATTCTCTTGGGATGGCGGTGGCTTGGTCGGACGGACTAACCAAAAGGACTTCCCAAGTATTCCTTAGCCCTTGCTCGACAATCCAATTGGAAGGATACTCGCGAACAATTAACAAAAGGAAAAAATAAACTTTGTTGCACCACTTTCGTGGATTTGCTAATATTTCCAGCACATGGAATTGTACTTGGGAATGAACTAATCATCCCCTATTTATAGGAGAGGAGGGGCACGAAATTTTGGTGGTTTTTCAATGTGGGAAAAGACTTTTCTTGGTCACCAAGAAATCTTGAATATATCCAATATATTCTTTTTCCCATAATTAAAATATTCCACAAAAATCCACCTCCTCTATTTTATGGTATAATTTTCGAAAATTTGAGCAAGATTCCAAGATTTAGATCTTCTTGAATTTATGAGATATTCTTGTATTTCAAGAAATACATATCTTCCATAATATCTTTTCAAGAAAATCAAGAAAATCTTTCTTGCCCACTAATTTCCAAAAATTTCGAAAATCTCTTAATGAATAACCAAGTGGGAGATTTCTTGAATTTAATGAGATAATCTTGTATTCCAAGAATACATATCTTCATTCCATAACAAAATTCAAAGAAAATCTTTCTCCCTCTTTTATCCATAATTTTCGAAAATAATGGGGAAATATAAGCAACAATATTTATTTTATTTTAATCACCTTTTTAAGTTATTGGACTATTTGTTGGGCTACTCAGGGGGCCTTTAGGAGAATTAAGATTGGACCTTCTAATGGATCTTGAATATCTAATATTGAGCAACAATATAATTCAAGCCCATAAATATTAATTAATCCCACTACATAATTAATATTGCACTATCCATCTTAACCCATATTACAGTCAATATGGCTCCGGTCATTATTTCCGTGTTTAAGATTATCTAGCCCATTAATTAATTCAAGCCCTTTGAAATAGCTTTCCATTAATTAATATCTTTTGTCCTTGGTCGAGAACGGTTCAACATTATTATCCATACCGAAAACAAATTCCACTTGCAAGATTTGGTATGATAAAACTTATGAACCTCCCAAGGGGGCAAATCAAGCAAGCGTACTTGCACACAATTCTTCGTATTAAATCTTAGCAATCACATGTGACCAATAATATTGCCCAAGATAAAGTACGTATTGAATCTCTCTACGATTCGCTACCCATGATAAGTCAAAGCAATAGTTACCGATCCCACGTGATCCTATTTTCAGGGGCGAAGGTTAAGAAACAACGAACCACCGAGGTCTAATTCTTCCATGTTCGGATTCAAGAATTTATCCTCTATGGAGGTCCTATTTGCAAGATCGGTCATGCACTAGTGTAATCTCTTGGTCAAGACAAACCAATCTGAGCCTTACACCTCAACCTTTCGCGATGGTTGTTCATTTCCATCTAGGTCGTGAATGGCGTACTTATAGTTACAAGGGACTATTAATTTAATCTTCTGTGATCGGGTATCACTAAATTAACTCTGATGTAACACGCATTTAATTATTGAACAGTTATGCAGTAAATATATATAACATTCAATCATATTTAAAGCATCAGTGATAAACAATTTATTTCAGTAAATAAGTCTGAAAATTCAGTTTCGATTATACAAAGTAAAAAGCATACTTTTCAAATTATAATCCCAACAATCTCCACTTATACTCAAAGTCCGCTTTTAAGTATACTACAACACGTCTCGAGTAGTCCGTGACATCTAATGTCACCTACACGAACCTAATAATTTCTCCCACTTATACTCAAAGCAGTTAGCGGCGGTCTTGACACCCATTCCATTCACATGTCTCTCGAATGTATTCAGAGGGCACGTTTTTGTGAATGGATCGCTAAGGTCGTCCTCGAAGACGCTATCTTTTACCATATCTATATCTCTCTCTTAACGATTTCTCGTATATAAGATGTCTTTCCTTTAATGTGTTTGTTTGACTCGTGGACTCTTGGTTCTCTTGAATTTATGGCGCCCCTGCCAGATATTGCTAGACAAATTCGAACACCATCCAAGTCCACTAAGAAGATCTAGAGCCCAATCGGTTCTTTCACCGCTTCTTCCAGCCTACTACCCGAGTCCCATGGTTGAGTCGTTGATGCATTTACGCTTCACACTCGTGACATTTGATGGCTACACTTCCCAAATGGAAAAACACACTAATCGAGGCGGATAATATCTGGAATCTATCGATTGGAAATCCGAGTCCATGTATGGCCCGATGGGGATTGGAGTGTCGATGATAAATCAACATTCTATCCCGAAGTTCTTTTGAAACTTCGTAATGTTTTTAATCGTCGTCAATTCGCTTTCCACGAGTTACTCGATATCTTGCTACCATTCCTACGGCAAAGCATATATCCGGTCTCGTACATACGACAATGCATACATAAGGTTTAAAGCGGTAGAAGCACAAGGAATACCTTTCATGTCATCTATCTCCTTTTCGTCTTAGGGAACATTTTCTTGGATAGATGGATTCCAAGTCCGAAAAGGTCTGAATCCTTTCTTGGAATCTTGCATCTTTGAATTGTTTCAAAACCGGTGTCTATGTATGAAAACTTGCGATAACCCGACCATCCTTTTCTTGTGATCTTGATCCCAAGGATGTGTCCGTTTTCCCTAAGTCTTTCATATCAAACTGTTTTTGAAAACCATGCCCTACGTCGATCACACCTTCACATCGTTCGATGATCACAATGTGATCTACGACGATTCTAAGAATACCAATGCAGTTCTGACACGTATTTATACACACAACTTTCAAACTCGTTTTGATCAAAACCCATAAGACTTTATAATATGATCAAAACTTTGGTTCCAAGTTATGGATGCCTGTTTGAGTCCGTAAATGGACCTCTTGAGCTTTACAAACTAGGTGTTCTTGGCCTGTTTCAACGAAAACATGGGGTTGTTGCATATAGATCTCTTTATCAAGACTTAGTTAAGGAAAGCCGCATCTTGACATCTATTTGCCGGACTTCAAAGTTGAGATCTTGTGACAATCGATAAGAGAATACGGATGGACTTAAGCATGGGCTCTGGCGAAAAAAAGTTTCCTCATGTCGATCCCTTTCTTTCTGAGTATAACCTTTCGCCATTAGTCTTGCTTTAAAGGTTTCAACCTTCCCGTCCGGTCCTCTTTCCCTCTTATACACCCACTTTCATCCAATGGGTTTGACCTCATTAAGTGGTTCGACTAGCTCCCACACTCTATTATGAAACATAGAACCCATATCGTCTTTCATTGCTGTTTGTCAAGAATCTGCATCCATATCTTGGAGTGCCTCGTCATATGCCATGGGTGCGATTAGGAATCAAGTCCGAGGACTCTCCTATTCCCATGATCTCTCGGGTCGTCTAACAACCCTCCCACCATAACGAGGCTCGGTTGTGAAAATGTATCGTTTGGTATATCATCTAAAATACGATCGGCCTTTGAGGCTTGCCCTCTAAGCTCATTTAAGGTAATCTCACTTCTGGGCTTTCTTTTGTTTCTATAGTTTTCTTCCAAAATCTAAAGTGGGTGCGGATGTCCACCTTTTGATCTTCGGAACTATAGAACATTCACCATTTTGTTCCTGGGGTATCCTACAAAAAGCGACCTTAATTACGATCGAGGATCCAACTTACGGTTTCCTTGTCCAACACGCGGGGCGGACACCCCAAAGTTCTCATGTGTCTCATACTAGACTTGCCTTGGGTCCACAATTCTTTGGGGTTCTAGGAACCGATTTGGATAGCACCAAGTTCGAGAATGTAAGTCATTTGTTTTTTCAAGGCATGACCCCGTAAGCGACTCGGGAAGATCCGTATAACTCATCATTGATCTAACCGTTTTCAAAAGAATTTTTGCTTTCGCTCCGCAAACCCCGTTTTGTTGAGGGGTTCCGGGTCGCGATGGTGGGATACAATCCCTTCATCGGATAAGTGGTTCAAAAACTCATCATTTGAGGTATTCGCCTCCACGATCGGATCGTAGAGACTTGATCGTTTTTCCACATGATTTCTGCTTGAGCCTTAAATTCTTAGAATTTCTCAAAGGACTCGATTCATGCTTCATAAGGAAAATGTATCTTGAGTAATCATCAATAAAATTACTCATAACCTCCTCTTTGCTTTGGTTGACATTGAACTCCACGTACATCTATGTGAGCGATCTCTAACACTTCTTTAGCCCCATTCCCCTTGGCTCCAAATGCCATCTTGGTCATATTACCCTCCAAACATGATTCGCGGGTTGGAATTGATTCAACTTGGAGACGCTCTCGGTGAAACCATCTTTCACCAACCTTTGGATCCTCTTTGGATTTATATGACCTAATCTTAGATGCCAAAGAAGTGTCTCGTTCATGTCGATGAACGTTTTTTTTTTCTCGAAACTTGATTGATGTGTTATAGGATACATTTCGTGAGTGGTGTGCACGATTAATTATATAGAGATTTTCCATCAATGTCCCGTATTGAGATACACTCATCATTTCAAAAATGATGTCATTCTTATTAGAAGAAACTTAGTGTCCTTTAATCGAATTTTAGAAACCGAAAGTGAATTCTTTCTAAAGCGGGAACATAAAGATAATCTCAAAAAACTTTATCTTCAAAAGATAGGTGCACTTCTCCCATCGCTTTAATCGCTACTTATGTAGCATTGCAATGTCTATTTACTTGCGTAGTATTGCAATAATCGTTACTACCATAGCATTGCAATATCGCCACTTACGTAGCATTACAATGTCTTCTACTTTTTGTAACGTTACCCGGTGTGATGAGGATCTCACTCCCACCACGTTCTTGGGATCATTTAGAACCCCGTGAAGCCAACATGATTAGTGGATCTTGTATCAACCACCCACGAATGAGAGTATATCGCCGCTAAACAAGTTTCAACAACTAGTGTGTGAGAATTACCTTTCTTTCGAGTCCCTTTTGGGGTTGGAGCAGCAAAACCTCCATTGTCTCTCTCTCACCGCAGCTTAAGCACTTCCTCTTTGGATTTTCCTTGACTCAACAAGCATTCCTCATCTTAGCATTGCTTCGGGCAGCGATTGAGTTTTATTGCTTATGGTCGTTGGTCCTCTTCTTTATCTTGCCTACCCTTGGCCTAGAAGATGAAGACGGACCACTTCAAATCAAAGCTTGAGTTTGGTGCCTTATCATCATTTTCGCCGAGTCCAAAAGTTTGCAACAAATTAGCTAGCGAGGCCAAAATGCTCAAAAACCTTTCTAGGCAGAGAATGAAGTACCAAATTCATCTGAGTCCCCAGATCATAATCTGCACTCAGAATCTCAAGTTTGTTCAGATGGGCCATCTATTTTGAGGACGTAATCCCTTACGGGTTTTTCCTCCACCATTTTCAGCGACGACATCTCTCTCAAGGTGATCTGACGAGTCCCGCATGTTTTGACTCGTCAGTTGGCTCATCTGAATTTTTGTGTGTCAAAATCCACTTGTGCTTTTGTGCAGTTAGGACAATTATAATTTTCCAATCAATATAGTTTCCATACATATTGTATTTGACTTTAAGTATAATAACAGTGGATTAAAAAATAACGACATGCTGAACTGAAATAAACAACTATATGCAATAGCACAAGTATATCACAAGGTTTGATCACATACATCATATTTAAAATCTCAAAAAAATATGAACAATGCATCAGCCAACATCTCAAAACAGTTTAAATAAGCCACGTGGGGTGGGTTATTATTTAAACACATTCAAGCGGGTTACAAACAAGAACAGTTACAAACCCTTAATATCCAGATTAATAGTTGGCTCCCACTTGACCAATATAAAATTCGACAGGGGACTTCGGGAAGTATATGCATATCAATTTTATACCTAAGTAATAACCATGACTAAATGAGATTACTATTTCGCTTTGATCGAGCCTCGTGGGGAGGGTCATAAATCGCCACTAGTAATAACCCACAATCATCCTTTTCGAATTCATTCATGTGAAATCTATCTTTTGGCCGTCCGTAGAGAATTTCTCCAAAAGAATTCACAAATAAATAAATCATGGAGGTCAGAAATTAATTCAATTTTATTATCAGGAATAAAATTGTCAATTAATTATTTAAAACATACTTAGTAATTTTGAAGTTGAGATTTTTCAATTTGGCAACCCTCATGCAAAACACATTTAAACAAATTAAATAAAGCATAAGATAGCACAAATAAATCAAGCATAATGAAAAATAAACATATTGGGCACAAATTATCCAATTGTCATGGTTTGATTTTTCTTGGCTTGATCTTGAAGAAACACGTCTCGAATTTCTCCCACTCGCTTCGTCTCGAAAAAAAAAACTTCGTCTCGAACCGCCACGCCATAAAACTCGGCCGGGATGCACGCCAAGATCCCGGTCAGCCGCTGCCTAGAGAACCTAAGCGACCTCGGACCGCTGGCGAGACGCCCTTGGCGCCTTTCTAAGACGCCTCGGCATTGTCGGCGAGATTTCAGCGATCCTCGGCGGGGGCATACAGCGTCCAGCGCATCAGCGTGCGTCCGCTTCGCCCTTCTCCGCCTCGCCGCGACCTCGGCCTCGCCCGTCTCTCATGGCGCGTCCGTCCTTCGCCCGAGCGTCCGCTTGCTTGGAAACCGGCCAGATCCCGTCGCCCGGCTAGCATCTGCCCCTTCGGGCCTGGCCTCGCCCTGCGCCCATTTGCCGCAGGCGCCGCGCCGCTTACGCTGTTTACGGATTTCGTCCTTTAATTCTTCATCTCTTCGTTCCCGATCCGGTTATAATTTATTTACAAAAAAATAAATAAACCTAGATCTAGACTAGTCTATTACATTGATCAAATCAAACAAATCCTAGTCTACTCGTGGATTTTCTCACGAGGCAAAACAACCGAATTTAATCGAATTAAAAAACCCACGGTTTATATGCATGCAAAATAAAACATTAAAATCCATGACAATTGGATACCCGCAAAATAGATCTACTTGGTTCTACTATCCAATTTCAAATTTAATGTCCGTGAATTAAATTACAATTTAAAAATTGAGGCAAAACAAGTGGCTTTGATACAGTTGTTGGGGAATGATTTGCACAGATCTATTAAGGTGAATATTTAAATACAAATTTAATTCATTAATTATTACTAGCATGAATTAATCCTATATTAATTCAAATAATAATTGCAACAACATATCATGCATATATAAAAACCACGTAAAAACCTACATGCGGAATCTACGGGTTTTACGTGAACGTACCTCTTGGGATGGCAAGCGGCCCGGCGGACGGACTAACCAAAAGGACTTCCCAAGTATTCCCTTAGCCCTTGCTCGACAATCCGGATTGGAAGGATACTCATGAACAATTAACAAAATGAAAAAAATAAACTTTTGTTGCACCACTTTTCGTGGATTTGATAATATTTCAAAGACATGGAATTGTACTTGGGAATGAACTAATCATCCCTATTTATAGGAGAGGAGGGCACGAAATTTTGGTGGTTTTTCAATGTGGGAAAAAGACTTTTCTTGGTCACCAAGAAATCTTGAATATATCCCATATATTCTTTTTTTTCCCATAATTAAAATATTCCACAAAAATCCACCTCCTCTATTTTATGGTATAATTTTAGAAAATTTGAGCAAGATTCCAAGATTTAGATCTTCTTGAATTTATGAGATATTCTTGTATTTCAAGAAATACATATCTTCCATAATATCTTTTCAAGAAAATCAAGAAAATCTTTCTTGCCCACTAATTTCCAAAAATTTGAAAATCTCTTAATGAATAACCAAGTGGGAGATTTCTTGAATTTAATGAGATAATCTTGTATTCCAAGAATACATATCTTCATTCCATAACAAAATTCAAAGAAAATCTTTCTCCTCTTTTATCCATAATTTTGAAAATAATGGGAAATATAAGCAACAATATTTATTTTATTTTAATCACCTTTTAGGTTATTTGGACTATTTGTTGGGCTACTCGGGGGCCTTTAGGAGAATTAAGATTGGACCTTCTAATGGATCTTGAATATCTAATATTGAGCAACAATATAATTCAAGCCCATAAATATTAATTAATCCCACTACATAATTAATATTGCACTATCCATCTTAACCCATATTACGGTCAATATGGCTCCGGTCATTATTTCCGTGTTTAAGATTATCTAGCCCATTAATTAATTCAAGCCATGAAATAGCTTTCCATTAATTAATATCTTTTGTCCTTGGTCGAGGAGCGGTTCAACATTATTATCCATAGGAAACAAATTCCACTTGCAAGATTTGGTATGATAAAACTTATGAACCTCCCAAGGGGCAAATCAAGCAAAGCGTACTTGCACACGATTATTCGTATTAAATCATAAGAATCACATGTGACCAATAATATTGCCCAAGATAAAAGCACGATTGAATCTCTCTCGATTCGCTACCCATGATAAGTCAAAGCAATAGTTACCGATCCCACGTGATCCTATTTCAGGGACGAAGGTTAAGAAACAACGAAACCACCGAGGTCTAATTCTTCCATGTTCGATTCTCAAGAATTTATCCTCCGTATAGGTCCTATTCAATAAGATCGGTCATGCACTAGTGTAATCTCTTGGTCAAGACAAACCAATCTCGAGCCTTACACCTCAACCTTTTCGCGATGGTTGTTCATTTCCATCTAGGTCGTGAATGGCGCGCATTTATAGTTACAAGGGACCGTTAATTTAATCTTACGTGATCGGGTATCACTAAATTAACTACTGATGTAACACGCATTTAATTATTGAGCAGATTATGCAATAAATATATATAACATTCAATCATATTTAAAGCATCGATGATAAACAATTTATTTCAAGAATAAGTCCGAAAATTGGTTTCGATTATACAAAGTAAAAGCATACTTTTCAAGATAATCCCAATTGATTATGTTTGTCTACATTTATCAAGACAAGAGCCAATCAGAGGAAGACAAAGATCAGACTTTCATCGACATCGAAAGCGACAGTCATGAAGCATGTCAAGAGTACTATGTTCCGACATCAAAAAAAGTGGTGGATCGGGTGCGATAAAGGCATATTGCCTAAAACATGCTAGGGAGTATTCAAACCCTAAAAATAGTCGTTCATCACACACCATAAGAGGAAACTCATGAAGCTACCTCTTCCAACGGATAGTTTTTCAAGAGTGACCTTGGTGTTTGCCTATAAATACTAGTGACCCTCTACATTGAAGGTTACGGGAAATTTGTAAGCAACTCAAGAGCTCAAACTTATTATTGCAAGTTGAAGCACTCGAAAACCCAAGAATTTCCAAGTGCTTTACATTGAAGAGAGCTCATTCACTGAGCCTAGTTTTGATAAGATATATCCAAAGCTTAGTAGAGATATCCTAGCCTTTGCATTGTTCTTAATTGTAAAGGATATCTCATCCTAGTTGGAAACCAACCAAGAAACCCCAAACCCTTTGTAAGGTAGTTTGAGTGTGATTGTTGGTGAGTTGGAGTTGTAAAGAGTTAGTAAACTACAGAGGTAGTCAGAAAACTCTAGAGAAGAAGTGAGTAAACTATCTTGGATAGTCAGAAAGCTTGTGTGTGTTTTGAGTAAGTAAACTACAGAGGTAGTCAGAAAGCTCAAAATAGAAAGGTTAGTAAACTACAGAGGTAGTCAAAAAACCTTAGGAAGTGGTTAAGGAATTTCTTTGAAGAGTCAGAGAGAGTGGACGTAGGAGCTTGAGTCTCTGAACCACTATAACTTGATGTGTTATTTGCTTTCTGTTTTGCTTTGACTATCTGTTGCATATCTATAACTGAAAGCATATTTTCACTGATATTCAGTTGGAACCAATCCACTGAAGTTGCATCTAACTGAATCACAACCTTAATCATTATTGCATCTAACTGAATCACAACCTTAATCATCACAACCTGACTCATCTGACCTCAGTGAAGAAAAAGTTTTAAAATCACTGAACACGTGTATTCCCCCCCATACACGTGTAAGACTCGTTTGCACCGGGACCAACAGGAAGTCAATATTGTG
Organism: Stenogyne calaminthoides; assembly: GCA_037126765.1. NCBI lineage: Eukaryota > Viridiplantae > Streptophyta > Magnoliopsida > Lamiales > Lamiaceae > Stenogyne > Stenogyne calaminthoides. The sequence goes on from JBBCBC010000006.1 coordinate 23,821,602, forward strand.
AATGTTGGTGTGTTTGTAAAAAATACAGTTCATCTACGCACATTATATAGAAATTCAGATCACCCTTGACCCTACCTCATCACCCCATCAATATCAATTTATTTAATTTTTTATTTTTCAAATAATTATGGAATAATTAATGTTGGAAAGTATTTAATTATATAAAAGCCTGCAAACAAGCACATAATTTCCACGAAAATAATACTACTACATCTTAAAAATTGACACATAATTATAAAAAAGCCTGCAAACAAACACATAATTTTCAAATTCAGATTTTCATTCAATTTTTTTCTTCTACTCAAAGTGTGTTGTCCCATCAATAGGGCTGAAAGATGGACACTTTATTTTCTTTATTACTTGACCAATATTTTGTATAAGAGACATACTTGAATGACCTATAAACATTTGGACCTTTAACATGGAGTGTAATTTTGTGCATTGGACCTTTAACATTTTGGGAGGAGAGGGTGTTCATTGTACTAAGTTGTAATCCGTCTAATACATGAGATCGTCTCATACGAGTTTTTGTCTTTTTATAATAACACGGTTTACAATCATCTACACCAATTAAAATGTTAAAATATCAATGTTCCACAGCTTTCAAAAAATATACAAGTTTTGTATTGTTCATCTTTATTATCAGTTTATCACATGTAAATAAACACAAATATAAACAGGAAAATATTTTTATTTTTTTTTTCGATACAAATTATATTCAAATATAAAATTTTGGTGTCGAACAGAACAACATACAAGTGGTGTAAATCAAATGATCAAGTTATAGGTTGTATTGTCACATCACCTATTGAATTGCTTTACTCCTTACTTTTATTATCCAACTGTATTGTGCAGACAAATTGATTATTATTTGACCAACATTTGTACGAGACCTACATTATTGGGCCAAAATCTTGTGTAAAATTATCTATAGTCACGACACGAGTCGAACTAAAAACACACGACTGGTGTTTTTCAAAAAAATTAGGATTCCTTTTTCGTCTTTTTATGCCATTATCTAGTCTTCGTTTTTTTTATTAATGTATAGTTATATACACCAAATTTGAATTTCTATTTTGCAAATTCTAAAACTAGATTACATAAAATAAATAAAATATAACAAAATAATTTAAATTCATAATTAATAAAGAAATTACAATATGTAAATAGAGTGATACACAATACATCATTTCATAAGATCAAGATCAAAGTCATCGTGGACGTCCTCAGGCCTCGTCCCTTCAAATAACATTTTCAATTCATCGTACAAAGGCTCACCACATACAGAATAGGCCCTCGTCATGGGTACATCCTATATATTTAACAAGATAATTAATTCCGGGTATACAATAATTGATATGTAAGCTACTATACTATTAGTATTAATTAAATAAAATATACCGAATTCCACTTTTGCCATCGATCATCTGATATATCAATCATATCCCATTCTATGCCACAACAACTTATCATCCGCTCAAACAATTTGAATCGATAACGAAGTTGTCGGACACGAACAAGTACTTCATCGACATCATAGTTTTTCTTGAAAACATCGTTTATGAATTCACCGGCTACTTTAACACCTTCTAAGTGGTTTAGGGCATTGTAATGCCACATTCCACTCTTTTTTTGGCTAACAAGTGACGAGACAAGTGCAATTATTTCTTCTTTGCTCCAAATAATTTTATTATGCTCATGTTTGTAAAATACAAAATCTTGATAAAAGTAATCTTTCTTTGACATATTTATGTAATGTTTGATGAAAGATAAAAGAAGAAAAATGAAAATGAATAATGAAAGATAAAAGATGAAAGATGAAGTGTATTCATTAATGCTACATTGCTCTTCTATTTATACTAGTGACATCTTCTGTAAAATTGTTAAATGAGATCTAGCTTAAATTTTTTAATAAATTAATTACAATTTAAAAAATATTGGGGAAATTTTGAAAAGGCCCATTTAGTGGAATTTTGAAAAGGCCCATCTTTGTTTCTTAAAAAAAAAGGTCCATCTATTATAAATATTGGGAAAATTAATATGAGTCCATCTATTAAAAAAAAGGCCCATTTTCACATCCCAAAATTGAAGCCCAAATTAACAAGAAGACATGCCATTTTAATATGTGTCCAAGCTCAAATTTTCGATTCAACTTTTCCCCTCTTCTCGTATCTGTGAAGTTTCTTTGAATACGAAGAGGTCGCGATTCAGGCCTTCTTCCGATTGATCGATTGATCTCCCAGGTTGTGCGTCTTCCAAGTAATGGTTTGATTCGTCGTTGTTTTTATGTATTTTGAATCGATTGAGTTCGACATAATTCGATTATTTTAGGGTTCCCAATAAGATCGATTTTTCCTCAGGTTCGGTTGTCTGTCACATTTCGTTGCCAAGACATAATCTTTACCATCTGTTACTAAATGAAATTTGTGTTGATATTGTTAAGGTTGCGAGCTCGTCGAACGAAAGACTCTTCCGGTTCTATGTTTGATTTTCGGTGAGTATTCAAAGGCATTTATCAAAATATTTGTTGGATTGCATATTTGTATCAAAAAACAGTATATAGATGATTGGTTTTGAAAGATTATTGTAGTACATTGTTGATTCAACAGACGATTTGTTACGATTTGATGATTTTGGTAGGAAATTCACATTGCATGTATGTGTGTGTGATGCACAAGTGAACCCAACGGGTTTTTACATTAGTCTAATGTGAAACGGTTACATGTGAAACCTATATTTATTTAATTGTTAAACGGTTACATGTGAAATGGTTACATGTGAAACGATATGCTTGTTTATTTGATTGTTAATTTCATTTTTTGGTCAGTGAAACAATTTGCTTGTTTATTTGATTGTTAATTTCATGAGTGTTTATATGTTGAATCCCATTGGACCCCCAAATAAAGCGGTTGGGATTTCAAAGATTAAAAATTTGGGTAACTACCTTCATTATCTTATATATATGTTATACACACCAACATCATAACACACATACATAAATCATATCCAATTTCCAATCTCCCAAAACAAAATGCCACTAAAAGTTCCCAATCAAGAATCGATTCTCTACAACTACAAATTGAACGAGGACATGGAGTACGTATTTGTTGACACCTTGTTCAATGAATTCAAAGTGGGCAATTGGGTGGGACGTGATGCACAGAACTACCATTCTGTTGCCACGGCCATTGGTGTCGTCAACGAGACATTTGGGACAACAATGTCATGGGAAGACGCGGCTGCTCGTAGGAACTTTCTTCAAGTTGGTTTTGATGCATTCACCGAATTGGTGAATACTCCCAATATTCACTTAGATATCTTGAAGAACACGATCTCAGCGGACGATGAGACTTGGCGTTACATTATGAAGGTTTGATACCCTAAATTGTTGTATGAATGTAAATCATTACAGAACTTTACTTACATATATTTCGGGTCGTGTGTATAAATTGTTTATACCCTAAATGAGTTGGGTTTTTTTTTCACAGAGGAACCCTATTACTCGGGCATATTACCATAAGACCGAGACATTTTACGAGCGAATGATGTTGTTGTTTGGCAAGCCACGCACACTCGAAGATTACATTCCACCTCCAAAAGATGTCATTAACATTAATGACGATTCCGCTAGTCGTGGTAAGGGTGTTGTATTGGAAGGAAGTCAGGAGGTTGAATCGCCGCTGAGAAGGTCGCCATCCCCAACTTCAAAACGCTCATATGAAGCATCTTGCAGTCCCGTTGATTCGTTTTATTTTAATGATAGGCAGAAGAAGTGAAGTGGCCTCGATATGTTGAGGCGTTTGTCGGTTTTTAATGTTTGTTTCATAACGTGACTTTTATCTATGCATGTTAGTGTCATTGTTTAGGGAATCTAAATGGTTTAGGGTTTGTTGTGCTTTATTGTTTTTGTTGTTTGAGGTGTGTAATTTATTTTTTAGATGTGTTGTCTATTTATATTTCTATGCAAGGGTTTCTATGTAATATTGTGCTTCTATTTTAATATATATGTGTTATAATATATTCTTCTATTTTAATATTGCATGTCCCAAACCCCTCGTAAATAGGGCAGAAAATTAAAATACAATACCATATTACATAATTCATTTCCCAAAATTATTTGGTTCCAGACAATGTTTTTTTGGTTCAGATTTCAACTCACTTTATAAATTATTTGGGCTAGATATGAAAATTATTTAAATCCATTTTTGTCTTGTACAATTCAGAGATATCAAATCAAAATCTTTTAAAAATTATGTAAATTAGGTTGTCCAAAAATTATGTATAACCTAATTATGTATAACCTGAATCATATAACTTTGACAATTCAACAATATTAAATACGGCGATTCAATAACAGAAAGACCAAATGCAAGTGAGTTAAGTACGTAGACTGCCAATCCATAACAAATATGCCAAGTTATGCAAGTTAGATATTCATAATTACAAGTCTGTAGACTGCTAATTCATCATACAATCATCCAAAATAGAAGTCATAACACCAAATATAGATAATTGTGTTTCAAAGCACCAGTCAGACCCATCAAGTGGAGGTAGAAGCATCCAACACTAAATTAAACAAGCCATGGATAACACACCAAACCATCCTAAACATCTTAAAACTAGAAATCAACATACATTAAGACAATCATCAGATACAAATGTATCAATTCTTCCATGGAGACCATCCTGCAGGTGGGGGAGTAGATGACTTTGTAGGAGTACCATAGAGATATGCAGTGATAGAGCTGCTACATTCACTTGGAATTGATGCTGAGTTTTTCGAATCAGAGTCCAGATCAATTATCTTAGTCGGTTTCTTAAACACATTTGCACCATCATTGTCGTCATCCGATGGGATATCGATGATGTCTTCATGGACGCTAGTGTTGGGAAATAAGTTGCACAGATCTATTCGGGGTGAATATTTAAATACAAATTTAATTCTTATAATTATTACTAGCATGAATTAATCCTATATTAATTCAAATAATAATCCAACAACATATCATGCATATAATAATTCACGTAAAACCTACTCATGCAGAATTCTACGAGTTTACGTGAACGTACCTCTTGGGATGGCAACGGTGTGGCTGAATAGACTAACCGTAAGGACTTCCCAAGTATTCCCTTAGCCCTCGTTCTACTATCCGGTGGAAGGATTCTTGTGAACGATTTAACAAAAGGAAAATAAATTATGTTGCACCACCTTTGTGGATTTACTAATTTTTCCAGCACATGGAATGGTACTTGGGAATGAAGTAATCATCCCCCATTTATAGAGGCCAAGTGGTCGAAAATTTAGGTCTAAAATAATGTGGAAAAATATTTTCTTGATCTTCAAGAAATCTTGAATATATCTCCTATATTCTTTTTCCCATAATTATAATATTCCACAAAATCCCACATTCTCTATTTGCTATGGAATTTTTGAAAATATTGGGGTCAAGAATCCAAGATTTGGATCTTCTTGAATTTATGAGATATTCTTGTATTTCAAGAAATACATATCTTCCATAATATCTTTTCAAGAAAATCAAGAAAATCTTTCTTGCCCACTATATTTTCTAATTTTTTTAAAAAATCACATCATAGATAACCTAGTGGGAGATTTCTTGAATTTAATGAGATAATCTTGTATTCCAAGAATACATATCTTCATTCCATAACAAAAATCAAAGAAAATCTTTCTCCCAACATATCTATGATTTTCGAAATTTAGTTGGAAAATTAAGCAACAATATTTATTTTATTTTAATCACTTTTTTCAGTTAATGGACTATATATTGGACTACTCAGGGGGCCTTTAGGAGAATTAAGATTGGACCTTCTAATGGACCTTGAATATCTAATATTGAGCCAGAATATTATTCAAGCCCATAAATATTAATTAATCCCACTACATAATTAATATTGCACTATCAATCTTAACCCATATTACAGTCAATATGGCTCCCGGTTATTATTTTCCGTGTTTAAGATTATCTAGCCCATTAATTAATTTAAGCCACTGAAATAGCTTTCTATTAATTAATATCTTTTGTCCTTGGTCAAGGAACGGTTCAACATTATTATCCATATCGGAAACTAATTCCACTTGCAAGATTTGGTATGATAAAGCTTATGAACCTCCCAAGGGGGCAAATCGAACAAGAGTACTTGCACACGATTCTTCGTATTAAATCTTAGCAATCACATGTGACTAATAATATTGCCCAAGATAAAAAGTATTGAATCTCGTTGATTCGCTACCCATGATAAGTCAAAGCAATAATTACCAATCCCACGTGATCCTATTTAAGGAACGAAGATTAAGAAATAACAAACCACTGAGGTCTAATTCTTCCTTGTTCAGTTCTGAAGAATTTATCCTCCTGTAGGTCCTATTCAGTGCATCAGTCATGCACTAGTGTAATCTCTTGGTCAAGACAAGTCAATCCGAGCCTTACACTTCAACCTTTCGCGATGGGTTGTTCATTTCCATCTAGGTCGTGAATGACGTACTTTTAGTTACAGGGGACTGTTAATTTAATCTTCTGTGATCTGGTATCACTAAATTAACTACAATGTAACACGTACGAATTATTGAACAGTTATGCAGTAAATATATGTAACATTCGATAATATTTAACGCATCAGTGATAAACAATTTTTATCAGTAAATAAGTTCGAAATTCTGTTTTGATTATACAAAGTAAAAAGCATACTTTCTAGTATAATCCCAACAGCTAGTGGGGATGGGTTGTGGAGCAGCAACAGTGGGAGTGCCAAATAAAAATTTTAGCCACTCCCAACATGGATCCCCATAGGTCTCGTAGGCATTTGCAAAGGCATCAAGCTAAGTCACATTAAAAATTATAACAATTATTAATAAATAATAAACTCACATTAACATGAATGTGTTTGTATTGCGTGAAATATGGCATACCATACCTTGACAATGTAATGCCACATGTTGGGCTGAACAGTCATACGATTCATCGTATCATCATACAGAATCCCCTCCAAAGTGAGCAACCACGAAAATACACGATACCTCTTATGTAGCTTATGAGTTTGACGCCAACAAGTCTTGAGGTCGAAACTCTTATCCAAGTTCTTGTTGACCACGTACTGTGCGACTCCTATGGCATCTGAGTTCCAAATACAATCGGATGCAAAAGTACCTAGCAAAGCTTGATCTGAAAGTACTTCAGCAAACAAGTTATCCACTTTCTTATCTCACTTCAAACCATACAAGAAATCATCTTGCCTTAGTGTGATGAAGTTGGAAGATTTCAATGGAAGCATTTTGGAGTTGTATTTTTTGATTGTCAAGAACAAGTTCATTTATAGAGGAAGTCCTACTTTGTATTTTAGTTGGGAGTGCATAGGGTAACACATTATTTGATTATACAAGTCATAAGATTCTCTATCATAATGAAGTATGTGACTTTGATTGCACAAGTCATGACAATACCAGCGTACCAGCAACTTTATTAATGTTATGGAAGAAGATTCTCAATTTGGAGTCCCAATAAAGCTATTGGAGTTTCAATTTGGGCGTCTGAATTTTTATTTTTCATTATTTGAAGTCTCACTAACATAAATGAACAATCTATCCCATCAAATTATAACAAAACCATAAATGAACTCATTATAAACCTTTGCCAAAGACAAAGTAATCCGGAAACCAGTAATATAACATTAATCAATAGATGAACAAAATAGATCCAAAATACACAATGTTATATAGGCCTATATGGTGCCATGCTAATTAAAAATTATAATCTGCCCATACAGCCTTCAATGCAGTCGGGGGACTAACCCCCTTCCCCTAACTGAAATAAAGAAAAAACATAACAAGAACACGATAACAATAATCAGAAGTTTTACAATATTTTTTAGTCGGGCCTCTTTAATCTTGGTTGAAACAATCTGTTGCTCGTAACAATCAATCCGTTTGTATAGACTATTGATTACCTCCAGAGATCGGGGTGGGAGTTCTGGATCAAGCCACACAGAATAACCACACTTATTTATCTACAAAAAACCATGATTCCGTCATTATTTCATCATATTAAAGTCATTCATTATTGTAGTGTGCCTTGTATTTCATCATAATAAATTGTAAGACAAAAATAAATCTAAAAAAAAATATCACAAGCTTACCCCCAGATTCGGACATGAAATAAAACGCCGTTCTGGATTGTGCCTTGTCATAGATGTGTGCACACGTAACATAATCCCACAATGACAACGCAAACTCGGATCATTGCCAACACTCCTAAATCGTGACGATCCACTACTATCCCCACTAGAATTAATTGCGTGACTTCTTTTCATAATTAATTTGATACTGCAATGAAAATGAACCAACATATAAAATATTTTCAAAAGGCAGCCTAATTCGGTTGTGTTGGATTAATGATTCAATCAGCCAAATATTCACAAATACCAATTTTACAAACACATAATCCCTCTATTTCCACACTATCACAATTATACTGCCAAGATACTAAATATCTTGATTCAATTACTCAAAATTATCTCCATAATTTCCCATTTCCCATTATGATAATATGCTCATGTGTGGGGGTAATGAAGCAGCAGCTGCAAGCTCATGATGAGAAATATTCACACAAAAAAAAAAAATGGTGAAAGCCAAATTGGGGTTTTATTATTCAAATATATGCCCTGAAATTGTAGATATATGCGAAATTGATATGCACTGAAATTAAACCAAATTGAAGAAGATATATGTCGAACCAAATAAATTGAACCAAATTGGGGATTTATTATCCACATATATGCACTAAAGAGTTGAAGTTTGAGTTGAAGTTTGTAAACAACTCAATATCTTTCAGCTAACCTGCGCCAGTCGAAATGGGGTCCGACGCCGCCGTCGCTCAACAGCCGAATGGGTTGAATTGCAGTTCGGTGAACAAGATGCTGGAAACGAAGAACCTCTATCAGTACAATACCCAGTCCCAGATCTACCGCCGGCCGTTGCTGAAATCAAACGTCAACCGCGAGTTGAAAGATAAACCCACAATGCTTCTCTCAGAGAGCACGAGCACCAACAGATCGAAAAAACAAGGAAGGAGGCAGCACCGTTTGTCACACAGAAACGATTCGGGGAAGAAAGAAAGAAATGAACGAAATGAGAAATGAGGAAAATGAGAAACAAACAAAATTAATAATTTGATTTAATTGATTAGATTATTTTTTTTTAAATGAAAGTATGATATGTTTGGAAGGTATAAAATTTTGCGAGATTGGAAAATGAAATGACGTTGGGATAGGATTAAGTGTTTGGGATGAGAATAAATTGACCAAAGGGTAGAAATGTAAAAATATGGCACAAATGTGAGTTGATTTAGTCATAGGGCAAAAAATAGTTGTTGAAGTAGAGAATGAACATTTTTGCCTATTGTTCGATACTTTAATTACACTATTTTAATAATTAAATAAAACTAAAGTAAATTTATAATTGAATATAAATTTAAAAAGAATGAAAATATGTAGCTTATAACTATAAAGTAAAATCATAAAATAAATTATGGAACAAAATTGAATAAATTAAAATATTGCATATAAAACTAAGGTAAAATTATAATTGAACATAAATTTTAAAAAGAATAAAAATTAAATAACATATAATTACTAAGTAAAGTTATAAAAAAAAGAAAAAAAAAGGGTCGAGATTAAACAAACTTAAAGATTAGAAAGTAAAAAGGTTAAAAGATAAAATTCACGACCCAAATCCACAAATTATAATTGAATATAAATAATGAGTAATAAAAGTAATGACTAAGTAAAAAATATTAAAAAAAATGGAACGAAATCATAAAAAATAAAGGACGGAACGAAATTGAACTAATCAAAATATATGACAAATAAAAGATTTAAAAGTACTTATTAATTAAATTTTTAAAATTTAAAATAAAATAAAAAATAAAAAAAAACGATCAATTATAATAAAGTAAAAAGTGACGGGAATAAAAGAGTTTGTAAAATGTTCTCAACCCAAGTTTATATAGTATAGATATAAACTTGGGTCTGAATCGTGCAGTAGAATTACAAGATCATTTGTAATCAGTAATTTTAAAGTCTGAAATAATAATCAAAATTATTAGTCGTGATTAACCAAATTCTGTTCAATAAATTAAGTGTATTTCAATTGGTATAATTTCAGTTTCAGTTACAAAAAACAGCCCAACTCATTAGCTTTCTCCACTTAAATCCACGCCCCTTCCGTTCCTCTCTACCTATCCATCCCACTCTATATATACACTTCACTTCAACACCAAATTAAACACCACACACTCCAAGCAAAAAAAAAAATGAATTCCACGTTCAAACTTGTAGCAATATCAATCCTCCTATGTTTTGCAGCTTGGAAGAGCTCGACGGCCCGAATGGTGGAGTCGAGATCCACCCTCTCGGCCCGTCTCAAGTTGGAGGAGGTGGCGGGGTCGAATTGTTGGGAATCGCTTTTCGAACTCCAATCTTGTACCTCTGAAGTAGTGCTGTTTTTCCTCAATGGGGAGACCTATCTCGGGCCGGGCTGTTGTCGGGCCATAAGAATCATACAGCATGATTGTTGGCCCACCATGCTTGGCTCCCTCGGATTCACCACCCAAGAAGGCGACGTTCTACGCGGCTATTGCGATGCAGCCACCGCCGTTCCTCCCCCATGAAAACATTTTGTTAATTTGAGTCGGACGGTTTTTTCAATTTTCAGAAATAAAAGCATGTGTTGATCGTATAATTTCAATATTCTCATTCTGTATCTCTCTTGTTTATTTTTTTAATTAATTACTATGCAGTCCAAAAAGCCCAATGCAAATACTCTGCAGTCCAAAATTTAAATTAAAATACTTGCAAGTCCAAAAGAATGTAGTAAAAGTCCATAATACCCTAACCCTAATATCTATCAGCAGTCAAAACTCCAAACTCATTATTTCATTTATCCTCACCCTCTCTCTCTAAAAAAAATCCCTCTGCACATCTCACACCAAAATTCCACTGCCGATCTACGCCCCCACCGCCGATTCACCACCGCCCGCACGCCGCCACCACAACCCGCACGCCATCCAGAAACCCTTCCCCTACCCATAAATCTCGCCGCCGCTGCTCCCTCTCCACGCCGCCGCGGCAAGCCCCTCCTCCCCGCGAGCGCCCCCCCAAAATCCGCTCACCAGAAAATTTGGATGAGGATCTGAAACACCGCAGATGCACCGAAGTGGACGAAGCTCTCGCGCCGCTGCAAACTAGGGTTTCGTTAGAACGTAGCGCCGCCTCACGCGGCGGCTCCGGCTCCGATTTACTCTCAGGTGGGTCACAATGTCGTGGGGCTCTTGTTGCGTTGATTTTTGGGTTTTCGATTTTGCAAATTTCTGAATTTGCTAATTTTTGGGTTTGGAAACGAAATCGAAGTATTTTTGGGCGGTGGATGTGAAGATCTGGTTGTTGATATGAAAGTTTTTTGAAGATTAATTTATGAAGATTTGTGTTTGATAATTTCTAAGGGTTAAAATCTGAAATTGAAGATAAACATATTTATATTTTTAATGAACATGTTCATATCGTAACGAAGATGAGGATATATAATTTTTAAAAATGTAATTGTAGGTTTTATATATGTAAATTTTTTATATTTTTTCAATTTTAATATGTAATTTTTATAATTTTAATATGTAATTTCTGTAATAATTTTCATTGAAATTTTATAAATTTGTAATTTGTTTTGAAAGAGGACAACAACTAAATTCAACTCAACTTACAAACAAAAGCCAAGCAGAGAGTGACTTACTTACAAGTCCAAATCCCAACCCCCTATTACTCTTAAGTCCATGATATGATAGAATTACTTATAGTTACTATCAGAAATCAATTAAGAAAAAATAAAAGCCAAACAGATGCAGAAAAAATAAAGAAAAGCAGTCAGAAATCAATTATATAAATAAAGAAAAGGACAATCAAAAATCAATTAAGAGGATTAAAAAAAGGAGGGTCAGAAATCATTAAGGGCATTGTAGTCTTTTAAACCCTATTTTTTTGTACCTATAAGTAATTCTATCATAACATGGACTTAAGAGTAATAGGGGGTTGGGATTTGGACTTGTAAGTAAGTCACTCTTTTTTTTTTAGTTTGTCCATTATGTAATTGTTTGGTGAAATGCAATTACGTACCAAATTTGTGAAAATATGAGTACGTGGAAACATAGTGTCAAAATATGGATCATGTGAGTTAATAATGCACTTAAAAAATTGTTCCACCTTGATACAAGGGTTCAAAATATCATCGATTTAACCTTTTTGACCTTAAAATTTTATAATTAAGAGAATGTGACATCTACTTTTGCGATGTATTTTCCTATACATTTGGAATTTCCCGATTCAAGATTTTTTCACATAGTTGAATTGGAACTTGGACGAAGCACTTTGAATTGTAATTTCATGACAAAAATGAAAAACAAAGTCTAGTATAAAAATTTGCATACATGAAAAAATATTTATTTATAAATAAATTATGTATATGGTGAAGGTAAGATAAAGTTGAGTGGTTCATGGTTCACTCGGCCCGAGTGAACCATGGTTTACCCTGCCCGAATATGTCATGATTTATGGTTCATTATTTAGAATTTAGTGTGTAGATGGTTCACTCGGCCTGAATAGATCATGATAAGGGCGATTTTACAATTTTTCATACATAAATTTTTTCACAATAGACCTATTCAAAATAAAATCCTAAACTCTGGTACTCAATAAAATGAAAATACTGATAATTGACAAAATTGAAGCAAAAATCAATTGTATATGAAATTCACATACAATTGCCACTTGCAAGTTGCAACACTGTGGAATTGACAAAATTGAAGCAAAAATCCGTTGTATGTGTGTCAAAAAAATGATACGAATTTCACATGCAATTGCCACTAATATTACTGTGGAATTGCAAAATTGAAGTGAAAATTCACACACTGTGTACTAAAGAAATGCTATGAAATTCACATACAGTTGCCACTAGTAATACTGTTGATTATTCCGATCTAGCCCAAAACCACCAATATTGTGAGGAAATTCACAGTTCATTAAGAACATGATCGGCGGGGGCTCTGCGCTTCTGGTGGTGGTTGTGGCGGCGCCGCCCCTTAACACGGTGTTTCTCCCCTTTTCTTCGCCAAACTCTTCAATATCTCCAACTGATCCTGCATCGTCTTCGGATTCACCTTCACCGGAATATCCCCATCTGAAGGAGATTCCAAACCACCGGGAGCATTACGCCAATCAAAATGACGATTCACAGGTGTAAAACTTCCATCAGCCGGAATATCACCAAACTGAGATGGCGGAGGACTTTCCCCTTCCGCCGTGGAATTGTCCCGATCGATTTCAGATCTAGGGTTTCGGATCCCCTCACTGGACGGGGCGCTATTCCGATCGAATTGAAACATTTCTTCCACCGGAATGTTCCGATCTCGCCCAATCGGAGCCGGCGATTCCGCCGTCGGGAGTACATCGGAATCCTGGCTCATATTGAGTCCGGCCAACAGAATTCCGTCGATTCCGTGAACGGCGAGCCTCGACCCGAGAAAAATATCCGGATCCGAGACCCGAACCCCGTCGACCATCACGCTAACCGTTTCGCCCTCGATTAAAACGTCGTCGTCTCGGATTTTGGCGACGAGGATGGCGAAGTGAGGGAGGAGCGTGTCGAGGAAAGGGGAGGAGAGGTTCTGGAGATCGGCGAAAGCGTGGCGGCGGCGGCGGACGATGTGGTAGCGGAGGGTGTTGACGTAGACGGCGGCGTCGGTGGCCATATCTAGGGCATAGAGCATCTCGTCTTTGGGGGCGAACAGAGTGAAGGAGGCAGGGGAGTTTCGCTGGTCTCCGGCGGTGGTCAGGAGCTCGAATTGGAGGTCGGAGGTGGTTACGGCGTTCGTGAAGAGAGTGTAGCCGTGGGCGCGGAGTGATTGTAGGGCGGAATTGAGTTGTTGAGAGTCGGTGGCGTTGAAGGCGCCGGCGACGGAGGTGGTTAGGAGGAGAAGGAGGAGGACGGCGGCAGAGGATTGGGAATGCAGCGGCGGTGGGAGATCTGCCATTGGAGGAGAGAGGAGCGGTTACAAAGAGTGGGGGTTGAATTTCAGTTGCAGTTGCAGAGAAGGGTGAGACAGAAACAGAGTATGGGAGTTTGGCGCTTCTTATAGATTTCTGAAACAGTTATGAATGAGGGTGCAAAACATGCATGTTGCAAATTATGGAGAAACGGAGTGAAATTACACTTCATTTTAAAAATCAACTTCCCTCCTCTGTTTTAAAAGCGGAAGCGAACATTGATCGAACAACTTTAGCGCTTTCGGTCGGACAGGGTTCGATCGTTTTTAAAGCGGTTGAGACGTCATAATTACATTTTATATAATTAAATATATAAATTTTATATCATCACCTATAATTTTTTATATCTAGTGAAGAAGTTACAATAAAAAAATTACAGTAAAAACCCTCTATAAAAATACTCTATATTGGAATAAATCCCTTTACATCTATTTCCTAATATTCTTTCTCTTATGTGGCTAACTACAAATTCTCCATTTCAAATTCCTAATTTTCTCTTAATTTTACTTTTTTTATATTATATTTAACAGTTTTTTTTAAAAAATATGTTCAAGATTCAAATTTTAATTTTTTTCATTATTTTGTATTTTTTTTAAAATCTAATTAGATGACTGCTCCAAATTTTAAATTTTCAAATTATTCTGCATCTTTTTATTTTAAATAAAATTATCAAATCAATTTTCTATTAACCACCCAAAAATCAACTGGTCATTTTCCTTTTGTGTTCTTTCATTTTCTGCTTTTTTAATTTCTAATTAAAATTTTCAGATTTAATTTTATTTTAACAATCCCAAATTTCTAATTTTTCTAATTTTTCTCACTTTGACATTTTTTCAATTCCGCGTAATACGCGGGGATATAAACTAGTTATCTATATTAATAAAAAATCACGGTCCCAACTCGGGACCAGTTATATTTAGGTATAAACTCCATATTGTAATAAGACATGTTTTTTTTCGGTCCCGTCTTAAGGATTTATGCCTCCATATAAGAATAAATTACATTATATATAGAAATTTATATATCATTACAATTAAGATGACCTAAAATATTTATCTATGATTGATTGTGACACATCTCAATTTCAATGATTTGAGTTCGTTTATCAACTTTGGGTGTCATTTGCTTGAAATAGAAAAAATGTACTAATTTTATGAAAAATATACATGTATTGAACAAACATGTATACACATGTCAATAATAACTATTGTTTAATTCTTAGATACATATATATTAGTTCACACATTTATTTTATATACTTTGAAAGTGTATGTATTTATTTTAGTCAAATTCATATTAATTAGATATATGAATTTGTTAATAAATTTGCATACATGTAGTATAGTATGTACTACCTCTGTCCCAGAAAAACGTGCACATCACTTTTATTATCGAGTTCTAGTGAGCGAGTTGTTTATTAGTATTTCAAATGATAAAGTGATTTTTAAGGAGGGGTATTATAGATCTACCTCTCATCTTTTACATGCATCTTTAAAAATTACTTTATCATTTCAAGTACTAATAAAAAATTCGCTCGCAAAAACACGTGAAAACAGTAAATGTTCACGTTTCTTTGGGACGGAGGAAGTATTATATTGAATGTATTATTTTAAAAATATATATATCTTTTTTTATGTAAAACTCTATTTAAGAATAATCTTTCTATAGTAATATTTTTTTCCAATCCCAACCATATGACTATATATAGTTTTTATTGTATCTACAAACGTATTGAAACAAGTAGTTGAATATTCAATTAGTAATACTTAAACTATATGTGTACATATATTAGTATTATAAAATTTTTAAATTCTTGCATACATTTAACTAATAAAATTTTCGGCCCAATCTAATTGGAAAATTATTTTAGGCCCATAAGAAGAGAAGCCCATCTGTTCAATTTTTAATTAAATGTGATAAGAATTACTCAATCCGTCTCAATCTTAACTGCATTCTTTCTATTTAAAGTGTTCAAATCTAAACTGCATATTTTCTTAAATGGAAATACTCATTTTATCACATAAAATAATAATAAACAACTCTTTCTACCCCCAACTACCCATCATTTTATCACATAAAATACTAATAAACAACTCTTTCTACCCCAACACTTTATCACTTATCATTTTTTTCTTAAACTCTGAGCACACAGTAAACCACCGGTTAAGATTGGGATGGAGGGAGTATTAATTTTTATGACTAGTATGATTAAATGAAATTATAACGGAATAGAATGAGTTTATGAATAGAATGAAAATGTGAATGAAATAACATAGGAATTAATGATCATTCTCATGATTGTTATTGGTAAGGAATGAAATGTAACTGTGTAAATTTATTTTAATTTATTATTATTATTAATATTATTATTAGGGGTTGAAAGTATTACTTAATAATATTATTATTGTTGATTACTATTGTTATGTAAACCATAATAATATTATTATATTTATTATGTGTACTATTAAAAATATAATAATATTATTCTATTTTAATAACAATAATTATGGATAGAAGTGTTATTATTATTGAATGACAAAAACTCATTATGAGGCGATTAATAAATGCATGAGGGAGAGACGTGGTACAACCAAGCACAAATCACACTCACCTCTCCCAAAGTATTAAAACGTCAATGCCCAACTTACGCACTTGCTTTAGTGAGGCGGTCTAAATGCCTCAAGTGTGTCTCTTATTGAATATTCATATATATATATATATATATATATATATATATATATATATATATATATATATATATATATATATTATATTATTGTTGATCTTATTATTTTTATTATATATGATATAAAAACATATATTAAATAAAAATTATATTTATATATATTGTTGTTAAATATTTTTATTAGTTTTAAATAATAATAAGATTATTTAAAATTTTGAGAATTATTATATTGTTATTATATTTTATAAAAATAATATTATTATTGAAAAAAAATACAATTTTTATATTATTTTTTAATTTTTATATTTATTAACATTGTTGAAAAATATTACTATTGTTCAAATCATTATATTATTATTTATATTTTTTAAAATTTGGTATATTATGACTGAATGGAATAAAGGCCTGAATTGAATTATATAGGAATGATCATTCTTATGATTGGTATGACCTAGAAATGACAAATAAGTATTGGTGAATCTGTTTTAAAATTATTATGATTAATTATTAATTATACTTTAATATTAATATTATTATTGATTATTATATATATTTTTAATATATTATTATTTTTAGCTTTTTAATGTATATTTGTTGAAATAATAATTTTTACAATTAAAATAATATTATTACTGTGTTTATTATAATAATATATAATTTTAGTAAACATATATATGTATATTAATATGCTTTTAATTATTGTTGAAAATATGAGCTAATAATAACGTTATATATATTTTTAATATTTTTATTATTAATAATATATTATTAAATAATAATATTTTTATTTTATTTTCACAAAAATATTATTAAGAATTCGCATTAATTTACATTTTTCGAGATATAGTATTATTATTAAAAAAAAATTATCATTTATGGCTAGTTTTGTTTGTATGATTTACAAGATTAGAGAATCATAAGCATTTAAAAGATGCAACTTGTTATCTTTGAAAAGTCGATTTATTTATTACGAAAAATGCAATTGTTAATATGTGAACATAGTTGCATGCTTTTGTTTGAAATAGTTGCACATTTCAGTTTTGTATAGTTGCATGCTTCTAAAATGCAATATGAGTGCACGGTGCATCAGGGTGCACATGAGACTCATTCATCATTTATATATTTTAATACTATTATATTTAATATGATTATTATTACTGGAGTTGGTTATTATTTTTATTTTTATTAAATAATTTTTTTTTTAAAATAATATTATTATTAAATTATTATTGTTGTTGTTGGGTAGAAGGTAATATTATGAAATGGAATGATAATATTTTTTGTGGAAAAAAATTTCATTCCTCAAAATGTGGAATACATAAACCCATGTGGTATGTAAGAAATCACAATTCCTTTATTTTTGGGAATGACCATTCCTAATGGAAATATGATTTCTTCCAAAAATACATATCAATCAATGTATTTGGAATAGATTAAAGAATGATAATTTCATTCTCTATCTATTCCAACATATCAATCACACAGGGGCGGAGCCACCCTTTAGCTAAGGGGGGGCCACCTCCATATATACATACACACAATATTATATTAATTTGATCATTTTAAGGTATTTACAAAATATTATAGCAAATAATAAAATTTAATATACATGAATTATGTGTTTTTCTCGTCTTCTTTTTATATCTCAAAAAATTATGTTCTTGAATATGCATAAATGCTAAAATTTCCATTGATATGAAGTGTAAGCATTGCTTTATAGAAGAAATATTGGTGTATTTTGAATAATAAAAAAAAACCACTAATATTTATGTATTTTGATATAAATATTTTTTAAAATTTCTTATCAAACACAATAAATATTTTTATCGTTAAACTTTATTTTCGACTGTCGGGCCCCCCTAATCTCAAGTCCTGACTCCGCCCATGCAATCACACCATTATATTATTGAGATTATTATATTTTTATTTTATTAAACATAGTTATCTTATTTTTATTATTAAAATTTATTTTTATTATTGTTATTATTATTTTAATTATTATAAAATTGGTTCATCAAATGTTGGAATAGCTAAAACCAAGGGGGTTGGAAGGAATGACAATTCCTTTATTTTTGGGAATCACCAATCTTTATGGAATCATGATTCCAAATAAAAATCATATCAATCATATGATTAGGAATAGATCCATGAATGATGATTCTATTCTTAGACTATTACACCATATCAATCATCCCTGAGGTTTTGCTTGGATGTGGGACTTTTTTTCATTTTTCATTTCAATTTTCAATTTTTTAAAAATTCTTTCAATTCTGAATACTATTCATTCTCAATTTTCATTACTATTCCATCTCATTTTTAAATACTATTCCCTCAATATTTTCATTACTATTCAATATTAATTCTCACACCCTCAATACTATTCATCTCAATTCTCAATACTATTTACCTCAATTCTCAACACTATTACAATATTAATATTAATATCAAACATATTTGTATATTAATAATATTATTAATTATATAAAAATATTATTATACTAATATGAATAACATTTAAGATACTAAAATAATTATAAATAATTTTGTCCCACGAGTAGAATAAATACTTAAAATATTAATAAAAATATTATTAAAATAATAATATAAATATTAATATAAAATATGTAGTCCATCATCACAAAAATTAGTGTTTGGTATATGCCATTAAACCTCAGTTAATTATATCATACCCTATTTATCCAGAATAACGGTGCCCAATTTAAGATTCCAAACCAGAAAGAAAATTAAAATAATATTATCATAAATACTATAATTATTATACTACCAATTTTTTAAATACTAAATAATATTATAATATATTATTTTTAATATACTGAAAATATTAATATTATTTATATTTTTAATATTAAATATTTATATAATGTAATAATGTAATATTAAATAATAACTGAATATTAATATAACTTAAATATTACTATTAAATATCATTATAACATAAATATTGGTGTTAAATATTACTAAGTAGTCTTATTATTATTGTAACATTAATATTAATTATTATTTTTTAATAATACTGAAATATTATTTTATTAATTACCAAATTTAAAAAATATTATTATATTAATATTATAATAATAATATTCGGCATGCTGAAAGATACTACCTCTGTCCCGTTTTTTATTGCTCAAAATAAAACGACACAGGTTTTAATGAGAGAGTCGTTTATTAGTATTAAGAGAGATAATGTTGCTATTTGCTGAGGGTGGTTTAGCCTTTTATAGAGAATGAGACAAAAGATAGATATTTTTATGTGTATACGTTATTGGCATGAAATGTAATTTAGAGATATTTATAATGGGTTTGTTTGAGAGGTTAAAGTTACTTTTTAACAATTTATGGAATGAAAATTTTAAATAAGGACATCTATTTTTGAATTTTGAGCAATAAAAAAAAGGAGGGGAGAGTATTAATTAATATTTTATTTTTAAAATATTGACATATCATTTAATATAATAAAAATATAATTTAATATTAATTATTATTGTAATAGTAATATGGTAATAAATTCATAATAAAAATATTATTATAATATGAATATTCATTATTATTGATGGTCCCGGTGAAAAACTCATTTTGCGCGTGCGGAAGCAAACATTTCAGTTCGATGCATATAAAACAGGGGTGAGGGCAGAGTGTTTCCAATTTTTGCGTTTTTAAGCTCATGTGTGTTGTTTTGCTTATAATCGAATGCATATGACAAGTATAAACATAAAGCAGTAAAGAACACAACAATATATAGTGGTTCGGACAACCAGTCCTACATCCACTCTCCCTCTCTAGGGAAATTCCTTCAACGGGACTTATCACCCTCCACGGGATTACTATAGATATTTACCGAGCTCACACTCGAATCGGACTTATAACCCTCTCTCGGGTTGCCTCGGGACTTATCACCCTCCACGGGATTGCCTCTGAGATGTTTAACGAGTTCACACTCCAGCCGGGACTTATCACCTCTACGGGATTGCCTAACAACTACCTCCCTTCACCATGGGGTTTGGATTTGGTGTTGTCTCCAACTATGGTGAGATTTTCCCTTACAATGATTTAGCCTCAATGCTAAGGTTGGGAAAATCTCTCTAAGCTTAAGATACATCGTGGGTTGCTTAGGTTGGGTTCTAGAACACTCTTTGAATATATTTATATATCTATAGACTTGTGTTCTAGGGTGGGAAAGCTTAACTCTCTTTGGTTCTCAGAAAGCATTGTTGCTATCTTCTAATTTTCGCTTTTCACTTCCACACCGATAATGAAGGAAGAACTTGTATTTATAGTGTGGATTTGAATGTTCTGAATTGGAAGAATCACATTCAAATCCATACTATTCTCTATGGGATTCTGCAGTTTTTTCAGTGGTTGTCTTCCTCTCATTGGTCCACGTCACCGATTTGATTCAACGGCTATATTCCTCGATTCCTCGCCTTGGAACCATTAGGGATCTCCGAGCCTCGGTGTCTTGAGAGACATCTTGAGTCTTGATTCTTCATCGAACCTTGATCTCTCCCGAGCCTTACCAGTGCATGAGCCTTGGTGCATGCGAGCCGGTGTCACGAGGCCAGGTTTATCTACGAGCCTTGAGTTTATCTGGCCCGGTGACTTCTCTTATTGGACCTTGTCGTCGAGCGTCTGTATTTCGGTAGGCGAGTTGGTTCTACGTCCAGACATCGACCTTGAGTTACTTTGACTCGAGCTATCGATTTCTTCTTTGCACGATCGATCATTCGGTGATGGGATCAACCCTATATCTTCGGATCAACATCTCAAAGATAGCATCGGTCGATCACATTAGGTTTTAGCATGCTCCGGTTTAGCACATACGATCTCAATCACGTCGTCTTGATCATCTGCTCATCTTTATATGATCTCGATCCGTCGATCTCGTCGATCTCATACGCTCCTCTTGATGCGCACCTTATCTTACGATCTTAAATTAGGTTTCTTTCGATCGGGTTGTACGCTCTTCGATCACCATATCACTCGTCTATTCCCGATCATCCGATCAGTGCATTACAGTCATCCGATCAGGTCATCCGTCATCGATCTTGATCGATCGGTGGCTTAGCTTATTATCTTCTTCCGATTTTGCACAACTCATCGATTAACTCGAACTCATCTAACTCATCGATCTCAATCATCAATCATTCTGCGGCCTAAATCGATCTCGATCGATCACGCGTCGATTAGTAGTGAGTTCCCCTCAATTTGTTCTCTCGTTCCTCAACTGTTATCGTAAATCGGCTTCAATCTGAGTTGATAATGTTTTGGGCATAATTCATCAAAACTAAAATATCCCAACAATTTCCCCCTTTTTGATAATGAAGCCAAAACATTAGAATATATGCATTTTTAAAGAAACGGGTTTTCTTTTAAAAAGATCGATTGTGTGGTCACTTTGAAAACCGGTGACTGTTGAACTCAAGCTTTTTGATACCAATTGATGGTATCGGATCGAGACGAGTTTTGAAAAAAAGATGCGCTTTCGGCGATCACATTGAAGAAGTAATCTTTTGAGCACCGCTTCGATGCAATTGATGGTCCCGGTGAAAAAATCATTTTGCACGTGCGGAAGCAAACATTTCAGTTCGATGCATATAAAACAGGGGTGAGGGCAGAGTGTTTCCAATTTTTGCGTTTTTAAGCTCATATGTGTTGTTTTGCTTATAATCGAATGCATATGACAAGTATAAACATAAAGCATAATAAAGAACACAACAATATATAGTGGTTCGGACAACCGATCCTACATCCGCTCTCCTCTAGGAAATTCCTTCAACGGGACTTATCACCCTCCACGGGATTGCCTATAGATATTTTAAGAGCTCACACTCGAATCTGGACTTATAACCCTCTCGGGTTCGCCTCGGGACTTATCACCCTCCCTGGGATTGCCTCTACAGATGTTTAACGAGTTCACACTCCAACGGGACTTATCACCCCTCTACGGGATTGCCTAACAACTACCCCCTTCACCATGGGGTTTGGATTTGGTGTTGTCTCCAACTATGGTGAGATTTTCCCTTACAATGATTTGGCCTCAATCTTAAGGTTGGGAAAATCTCTCTAAGCTTAAGATACATCGTGGGTTGCTTAGGTTGGGTTCTAGAACACTCTTTGAATATATTTGTATATCTATAGACTTGTGTTCTAGGGTGGGAAAACTTAACTCTCTTTGGCTCATGGCATTGTTGCTATCTTCTCATTTCCGCTTTTCACTTCCACACCCGATAATGAAGGAAGAACTTGTATTTATAGTGTGGATTTGAATGTTACCGTTGGAGAGAATCACATTCAAATCCATACTATTCTCTGTAGGATTCTGCGAACTTTTCCAGTTGGTTGTCTTCCTCTCATTTGGTCGCGTCGGTGATTCAGCGGCTATATTCCTCGATTCCTCGCCTTGGAACCATTCGGGATCTCCGAGCCTCGGTGTCTTGAGAGACATCTTGAGTCTTGATTCTTCATCGAACCTTGAGATCTATCTCGAGCCCAGTGCATCCAAGGCCTTCAGTGCATGCGAGCCTTGGCATGCAGCCTTGAGGTTTTATCCGAGCCTTCCGGGTTTATCGAGCCTTGGTGACTTCTCTTGGACGGACCTTGTCGTCGAGCATCACCCGGCTTTCGAGCGGCCGAGTTCGAGTTCTCTGGTCGGACATCGACCTTGAGTTACTTTGACTCGGTATATCGATTTCTTCTTGCGCGATCGATCATTTCGTGATCGGATCAACATATCTTCAGATCAACATCTCGGGATAGCATCGGTTGATGCATTAGGGTTTAAGCATGTAGAGTTTAGCACGTCGATCTCAATCCGCGTCGATCTTGATCATCCGCTTTCGTCTTATCTCGATCTCGATCACGTCGATCTCGTCGGTCTCATCGCCTTTCCTCTTACGTCTGCAAGCCTGTACGATCTTGGTGGTTTTTTTTCGTCGGGTTATACTCTTTCTTGATCACCATATTTCGTCTATTCCTCCGATCATCCGATCAGTGTTTCGTCATTCGATCGGGTCATCTCGATCTTCGATCGGTCACCCGCTTATCTATCTTCTTCGATTTAGCCGCAATTTCATCGATTAACTTCGGAACTCATCTAACTCATCCGATCTCAATCATTTTCGCCCGCATGACCTCGTCGATCTCGTCGATCTACGCCCGATTCGGTGAGTTCCCTCAATTTGTTCTCTCGTTCCTCAACTCACTTTGTTATCGTAAACCTTCAATAATACAGGTTGATAATGTTTTGGCATAATTCATCAAAACTAAAATATCCCAACAATTATAATATGAGTATATAT
The DNA here is from genome assembly GCA_037126765.1 of Stenogyne calaminthoides. Classification (NCBI taxonomy): domain Eukaryota; kingdom Viridiplantae; phylum Streptophyta; class Magnoliopsida; order Lamiales; family Lamiaceae; genus Stenogyne; species Stenogyne calaminthoides. The sequence goes on from JBBCBC010000006.1 coordinate 23,845,707, forward strand.
TATTAAAATATTTTTCTAAATATTATTATTATTATAATATTAATAATTATGTTTTATGAGTATTATTTTAATATTACTAAATTAAGAAGTTATTGTAATATTAACGTTATTAATTAATATTTAAAATACTAGTAAAATTATTTTTCAAAATATATTTTAATATTAAATTATTAATATTATTATATTATAAAATCTTAATATTAATTATATTGAAAAAAAATATTAATCAATACAACACAACCTAAAATTTTATCATATTAACTATCCTAAAGGAAAAAAAAATAAAAAAATTCACATTCAATCACACTCTCATTTTTCACAGTCATATCACATGAACTATAATCATTACACTTTTTTTCACATCCAATAACACTCTTATTTTTTTATAATTATTCATCTAAAATAACTTTTTTTCATTAAAATGGAAAATGAGAAAATGGTTTCACAAGCAAGCACACCCTAAATCATTCTCCCACCTCCCAAAAGAAAGCGTCCGCCTCCCTCACTCATCAAGATTTCAGCCCCACTTCCTCTTTCTCCCTCAAAAACTTACGCTTCCCCCACCCTTCAGCCCCTTCCTCTTTCTCTGTTAATCTCTCTCACTACTGAAGTAGCATAGTGGAGAAATTTAAGCTTATGGTCTGCTTCCAAGTCAAAATTGCAAAATCACCAATCAAAATTTAAAAAAAGTCTCAGGTTCAACGTGACCAGTTCTTATCGATTTTCGCCGTTTTGGGCGGTTTGTGACCGAACCGATCACTGAGCGGTCCAATGGCTCAGATCGCTTCGGCAGCCTTGCCGAGTAGCAATCAGACCGGTCCGACCGGCCGGTCCGATCCGATCCACTTTTTAAAAACACAGCTTCCCTCACGTATGTTATTTAAAAAAAAATTAAGGCCAATCTTGTATGCAATCAGGTGCACCGTGCACTTATAATGTATATTTAAAATCATGCAACTTGTTTAAACTAAACTGTGTAATTATTAATATGAAAAAATAGTTACACGGTTCAGTGTAAACAAGTTACATTTATCAGTATAAAAAGTTGTATAATTTTAAAATACACTATGAATGCACGATGCATCTGGATATACATTAAAATCGCTCAAATTTAAGATGCACTTGCTCGTGAAAATTTAGATCTGCAGTTAATTTGAATATTATATGGATAAGGCATAGGAAGTCTCAAGTTTGGCATGTCCCACCGGAGCTTGTGTCTTTTGTCGTACTAGATGCCCCATAAGATGAAATTTTATAAGCCAAAAATTTAAATAGATCAAATATAATCTGAAGTTGAAGAACCTATTTGATCCCCGCATATAATATTAGAAATTTATTTGACTATTTTCTTTTAGTAATTTGATAATTTGAACTGGGTGAGTTAGATTACTCAATAACAACTACTAACTACTGTAAAACTCGTGTGTTACACAGAATTTTAAATAAATTAAAATTTTAAATTATAATATTATATTTTTTTATGAACTTACTTTATAAATTTTAACATTTGTCATTTTGTATGACAAATTATTATAACAATATTATAATATAAATTTAGTACTATAAGGTTAAATATAAATTAATATGGATGTAATTATTTTGTACAATAATTAACCATTAAATCAAAACACGTATAATAAATATTTTTTTATTCACTTAAGATTTTGGAAAACTGATTTGAAAACAACATTAATCGTTTCGTAGAGTTAGAGGGCTTTCCATCATCATCAAGACAAAGTATTTTCAATCTCTTTTAACTCTTCACCCTAGAAATCACAACATATAGTTGGTCGTGTGTAAATACAGGTCTTGGTAGGAATAGACCAACATTGAATAAAGACTGGCCTTGACTTTTGTTAATAATCATTGCAAAGCACAATAGAACTGGGAACTGTCTTCTCTGGAACTTGACCAGTACTGTGGGATCTGAAGGACTTAATATCATCTGTGGGATGTATACCTTATTCCCAATATTTCGACCTGAAATTATTCGAGCCTCTAAAACGTGATTTCCCAATTTGTAACAATCAATCTATATCGTTGCCTAAACCTGCTTTCTGATCTATGTTACGAAGAAGCATTATTATGGTACCACAATCTTCAATACAAGATGATGGTTTGGAATACTAGATCACTTTACTGAGTTCAAATAATCTACTGTGAACAATTCTGCATTATTGGAAGATTGGTCAGACGCTTTGCACAAACTATCAGAGCTCAAGTATACTTTTCTTCACCAGGTATTTTAGACAGCACGTGTTCATTGATCGTCTCAACAACTTAAAAAAAAATAAGAAATTTGAGACTAAAACATAAAGTTTAAACTAAGCAAACTGATTTAGAAATTGAGACTGCTAACAACGACAAGAGAACTGAGAGGTGAGCTACGGAAGACTGACATCGAGAAAGGCATGACAGGAGGCGGACGATGAAAAGGGAACGGTGGGATGATGGAGGCAGAAAGAACTACGTGAGAGGCCTGAACAAAAAATCTATGTTTTCTATTATTTAGGATGTACTTAAATAGAATGACACATGGGATGACACATATGATTTTTTTAATAACATGTATACCAAATTTCTCATAGAATGACACATAAATTAAATCAATGTGGAGTTGACACATCAACAAGAAAAAACTCCTTATTAATATATAGGGGGATTTGATTACAATTGTCGAGCAGACTTTTAAAACGTGTACCAAATTGAAACAGAAATAAAATTAAGTTGAATTTTTTTTACAATAATACTGAAAGTCATTATTAGATTGATACTGAGCTCAATGTCATGATTTTTTTTATAGAATTAACCCTATATCTTTTTGGCATCAATATTATAATATACGAGTGAGTCTCATTGATGTGGAAAAAGTGGTCAAGAGATGACTTGTAATTCAACAAGGGTTCGATCGTTGAATCCTGAAGAACTTTGAGCTTTGACTGTGGAAAATTCTCCAATGCCACGTAGGTACCTGAAAAACACGCCGAAGGGGGTTCCGACGCTCAAGTCAGGTATCACCCTAAACTCCGGTGAAAATAATATGAAATAACTTGAATTCAAGTAGGTAAGTAAGAGTATGTGCTTGTGTGTTGCCTGGAAGGGATATTTAAATCCCTCCAGAAGGAAGTTTTCGTTCTTTCCCCACTCAATCCACCTTCTAATCATGTCTTGATATTCATCCCCCCCTTCTTAGAACTAATTCAAGTTTCCCACGTCCTTCTCTCTCTTCACCTGGACCATCATTCTGAGCCCTTGATCATAATCCAATGACTCTGACTTTCTCGGAACCTCCAGTCTCTTGCACATAATCCCCTAAATATCGGAACTGCCCCCTTCAGGTCTCTGTCTGATTCACGCAGATCAAGATTCCTTAGCCGTCGATTCATCGATTTGTTAGTGTTAGTGTCCTAGAGACAATCCTATTGTAAGGACATAATACTAAGATGATATTCAGTATTGGTTTAATATTATTATTTATTTAATATTAAATGTATGGCATTACACTTGTTTGAATATTATGTTTGATTGTTTGAATTTATTCTTATTTGTGTTCCCATGAGTCATTGCTGTCATTGAGATTGTGAGAACTCAGATGACTTAAGCATGATTCTCAAATAGCCCCGATCAAGGATCATCAAGAATGAGATATTGATGATGCAATTGAGATTGGTGTGTGATCTGCATCATACTCTTAGAGAGTGTAGTGAGGTCTCACTTACTACGAGATACTAGGTATCTCATGATGGATGCACAGATACCTTAGATGGTATTGGTATACCCATCCGAGAAACCCATTGATGTAATCCCACAATATGTTTCTACGGGTGTCTCGGTTAGTGGGAGCGATGCGATACTCCTTTGACTTGAGGTCAATACGAACGACATGTGTGGAGTGATGAACTTTGACCATGACCGACGCTTGCACCCTTCCATGGGTAGATATGGCTTGTATTAGGTTCATCACGAAATGCATATGCTTGGTAGTTGAGCCAAGAATATGATTCATTCCTCAATGTGGATTTATAGAGAATACCCATCTTCTCATCATAATTGGATCTAAGTCATAGGCCGATGCACGTCAACTTGGACTTTGTGGCCAAGTGTAACATAAGTGATCAATTCATGTTCAAGATTTAATAGAGTATTCACGAATGAAAGGAAGTTATCGTAATAGTCCATGTTTCAGTTACTTGTAGTTACACATTTTCTCGCAACGTACCTCATATATTGAGAATGTCTGATTTACTGTCTAGGGTTCAATTAAGACCGTTAGTTTAATTAATCGCTCGATATATGAGGGCCTATGTATCACACAACAAGTAACAGTTGTTTACTAATTATAGTTGGTTGATTAAATACTATATTGGATATTAATATTTAATTTATGGAGAATATAATAATAATTATATTTAGAATTAATTATTATTACTATTTAATTAAATTAGATTTAATTAAATATGATTCCCAATAATAATATATGAAATATTATTGTAGGATTTGATATATATGAAAATCAAATCCGTAGAGATTTGATATACATGGAAATCAAATTCGTAGAGATTTATGTATATGAGAATTAAATCTATGGGATTTATTTTACAAGATTAGGGATTTTATTTCATAATCGGGTAAATTTTAAGATTTAAAAGTTAGTCACCCCTATATATACGGCTCTTCCTAATTCATAATATAAGACTTCATATTTCTCCATAAAATCTCTAAGTTATAATTTTCCTAAAGCAAATTCATCCGGGATTCAAAATTCGCAGATCGTGCAAGTTAGTAAATGACTCTTACGTGGATACCGTGAGTTAAGGGAATCAAAGGCAATTAATCATAGCACTGTTTACGTTTACTCCTATTTAATTATGCAATTATATGTTCGTTGTTGGTGAACTATTTAATTCACGCGCATGTATTATGTGTTTTAATTTATATTCCAACCGGTGGTATCGTAGCCTTCATCTTGAATAATTGCATGATTGTTTGATTTATAAAATTAAAAGTTTTTTTTTTATAAATTGCTTGGTACTGTTGGTTGAATTTGACCGCACCATTATAACATTGCTTTTGTTTGGGGCATGTTTATTAGATAAACACACCCCTCTTTTATTTGCCGGTTCGTCTTCTTTGTTGGTATTTTAGGGTTTTTCTGGGAAATTCCTGACGCGTTCTTCATTTCCGATGTGCGCTCCCTGGCTCTGTGGGCGACCCGCGACGGCGCTCAAGTAGGCGACCCTGTGCTACAACTCGCGTCGCTCGCACGAGCCCACACCGATGCGACGGTGGATTGAATCCGCAGCAGCGCACTCATCTTCGTCGCGACTCGCGGCAGTAATCCCTGACTCGTGTCTTTTCTGCGGTGGTCACTCACGACTTGTGATGATGCGCCCCGATTCAATTCGATTCACGGTGGAGCACCACCGTCTCGTTTCGATTCGTGGTGGCGATGCTTGAAATCCTTCGATGTACGGTGACCCATCTCTGTTTCAATGAGATTTAAGGCTGCGCACCACCGAATAGATCGAATCTCCACTCGTCCACTTCTGCTCTAACCCAGTACGAAGGGGCCGTGGCTCCACGCGCGTACCCGTATTTCATTCGCGGTGGAGAGTTGCCGACATGCGCCTAACGGCGGCGGTGACTCGTGCACGTGTACCGAACCAGTTGACCTTGCCTTCGAGTTTGCGTTACTGTTTTTCTATCGTTCTTGTTGTGGGCGTATAGGTCGGTCGAGGCGGAAAAAAGCGGAAGGAGGCCAGGGCCGTATTTTGTAATCTCTTAGCCGTGGAAAAGATGGAAAGCGAAGGCATGCTCGTCTGTGACACGGGCGCCTTACCTGGTCATGTATTTGTGTAATCTGAAGGCGTTAATGGGGATGAGACGCGTGGCGGTAGCGGCGACGGGGCGCTACGTAGAATAGCGCCAATCGGAGATGTGTCATTAAGGGCGGTAATGATGAGTAGCTATGAGTAGATAGGCGGCTAAATCCTTGCAAATCGGGTTTCTAGGAGCGCGTCCGTGAGGCCTGACTCTTCGATCTCGGCGACCTCAGAGCGCGAGTAGCGTCAATCATGTAAACGTTTAATGTTTCTTGGTATTTATTCAAATTCTTATCAACTGCAGCAAATCCGGAGATTGAAACCATTTCTCACGGCTTTTATCGGGGTCATTTATTAGGAAAAGGAGAGAAATCAATACCTTATCAAACCTCTTCAAAATCTATACCAAACTCTTACTCTCAAGAATCATATAACATAAATACAATCCATCTTACACATTTATTGTTTTGTACCAAGATCATCGCCCACATCTTAATCCATAATCCTCATATTTTAAGACACAAACAATCGACGCTTGAAGGAGGAAGACTTTTTTAAGAAATATCGAGCTAAGTTCTTAAGTGTTTTTCTCATCGGAGTATTTCATTTAATCTTCTAAGACAAACTCATCTCATATACCCAAATATCTCAAAAAATAAAAATCACTCAACCATGTCTCAAGCAACTCATCACCAAGAGGAAAGCCTTTTTCAATTTCATGTCGCCTCATGATAGGATAGCAGCCTCTACCAAGTTAGCAATCGCTTAAGGTCAGGGGATTCCACCACGGGATTGCTCAAAAGCTCGAGCAAACCAGATTTAAAGAAATTGATGAAGCCATCGCAGAAGTTACTCCAAAAGAGGTCAAGTGCAGATCCCGTGATGGCTAATTCCACGCCACACCGAACCGAAAGGCCCAAAGCAAGGGCAAGGGCCAAAGGCGCGAGGAATCCCATCGCGAGGAGCCTCACCAGAGAAATTGATCATAGGGGCCTCGGCCACGGGAGCCTCGCCATGAGGATCTCGTCACAGGATAAAGCCAAGAGGTCAACTCCCCGAACCCAACATACCCAGCCCATCTCCACAGAATCCGAACGAGGGCCAAATCCCATCCACAGCGGCCCGTTTCTAGAGGGTTTCAATGACGCCCATTACCGAGGTCGCGGACTTCAGCGAGATCGTACTTCAGCCGACGAAGAAGGTAACTATGCCAAACTCGAAAGTTTGTGTTCAGATCGATAGCCCAAGGCTAACCTGCATAACGAGTATTAGCGAAAAGATCGGCTGAACGGTCCTTCACCTCGCAGGTGGAAAGAACCCCTTCACCTTGCAGACGCCATCGAACCCCATCACCCCGCCGACAGAAAGAAATTCTCCACCTCGCCATCATCCCGGGCGAGGTCGCCGGATAGAACGACTCTCTCCGCAGATGGCCGCCATCCTTCGTAACATCAAGGACCTCCAAGAGAAGTCACGGCGAGCAAAGGGAGAGTGCCTCTCACCAAAAAAAATACCCATTTCGCCATTATCACCCACGGTGCCATGCTCGCCTCCCGCACAAATCAAGATCAATGTCAACTCCATCACCCAATACAACGACAACACCGGACCGATAAATCACGGAGCAAATACACGCCCTACATGAACTCCATGGGCGATGACCGGATGCCACTTCAACGCCGCTTTTTTCCGCCACTCTAAAGCGACATTGGCCATCGATGGTTCAACTCCTTACCCCCAACGCCCATAGAGTCTTTTCCACCAGATGGCTCAATTGTTCCTCACCACTTCACCTTGCTTACCCCGCACAAGGGAACAAAGCAGCCAGCAAACATCTATCGCCTCGAGGGCGAGTCGGACCGCATATATTGATCTAATAGACCAACTCATTATGGAAGGCGACGGGCGACGGCTAAGGTATTGGGAATAAGGTATGGGTTGAAGAAGGAACGAACCCGGAAAATGATGAACAAGGATTATCCATCGTTACACGCCGATTCGATATCATAGTGGGGTTATGATCACCAATGCCGAGATAACCGCATCAAGATTAGGTGAGTCATTGCCGGAGGTGAAGATCGTAAGTCAAGAAGCCCGATCCAAAACCCGAGAAACCATACGAGGCCCTGATTCACGTGACTACCGACCTCCCGGACTTTCTGCCGCTTGATAACCTCTCGAGGTAAGACTGAAAAATCGACCATGAACGCAAATGACGATCAACCGCGCGCATAAATGTATCCCCTGCCCAGAAATGCATCGACACCTCCAAACTCAACCCAAGAAGTTTATGACTACCACAACCCATCAAGCATAACACCGAGCATTGTCGCGACCGCAAAGGAGCTTTTGGAGATTATACGCAGGAAGGAAGCTTGGAAAGGTTTGTTGCTACAGCGAAGAAAATCAACACCGCTTCCATCGCCAGAAACCAAATTACCAAGCGAGCAAAAATCTGGCAGATCCCCAAATGTGAGCGTAGAACAGGGTCATCCATATGATTTATTCTACTGGGGGACCTCGGGGATTCCTCTTCTCCCAGCCACTCTCCCCTGCCTAACCGGCGCCGGGCGCCGAGATGCGAAGCTCGGCTAATGCCGTGCCGAAGTCAGCTTTCCGATCAAATACCACACGCCCCCAAGTCGGGTTAAACCACTTTTCACCGGCGGCGGATGGGGTTCCCAAACTGGGACCCACTCCCACTGGATTCTTGTAATCATCGACGCTCCACACCATCGCCGCAGCCTCAACATGAGGCCTCCGCCCCACTTTATCAGACAGCTCAACCCGACGGAAGATCGGCACCATCAAGGGTGACCACCATGCTTAACTTACACTTGCTGCTGACGAATTGGCGAGAATCCGAGGGGCTGTTGTACGAGCCGAACTCCCACCTCAGAAGAGAAAGAAATGAAGATCAAATGTAATCACGAGATTTCCACTGAACTCCCAGTTTCGAACCAACGGAAGTCGATCACTGGAATTCAACCTCGGGATCCAGCAACACCCATCCCAATTTTGATCAAACCTGTCAACACGATCTCGGGCGACCTCAACTGCACCTGGGACGATTGCATGGTCATGGTCGAATTCTCGAGGTCTGCATGCCACAACCGAACATCGATCCAAGAGGCTGTCCTAAAAGGAGAAAGTTCGGGTCCGGAACCTCCTGATCACCTCACGGGCATCACCATCTTTTCCTTTGAGGACCATTCACACCACTGACCTTGACATCTCAATCCCACCTGCTGAGTTCTCAGAATGCCACCAGATTTGAATGATGCCGGCCTCATGCACCACTGGCCGAGGCTTCCTCGCCATGTCTTGATTTCATGAAGCTTCTGGCATTTTTTCGGTTAACCAACAGAAGTCCTAACCACCATGCTACTTTCAGACCGACCTGACATAAATTGTTGAATGATTGCCGATCACCTTCGACTCGAACCGCGATCATGCTCAGTCTCGCCGACTCTCACCGAGCTCACCTTCCAGAAGACACCTGAGGCGGCCGACATCCCATGGAACATCAGACGCCGATGACTGACGAGCACTGCTGGGAGCGGTCCTAATCACCCAACAACAATCCTTCACTATTGATTTTCATGCCACCAACGTATAATGGTTCGAAATGGCGACACATCAGAAAACTGAGTTTGACAGCTGATCTCACCTGGTGAACAAATGAACACTACTGTAGATGCACTCCATGTTCTGGCACGATCAAATCCCAACACATCACTCCAAGGAAATAACTTGATCTAACCAGTCCTTCACGATCATCGACGATTTATAAGCAAAAGTTTTTCACACTTTTGAAATGCATCACTTTAAGAAGGCTAAGGATCCCAAGGAAATCACAAGACGATCATCACATCCTGACATGCCACACCTGACCCGATCGGTCCGTCTCAGTGCCCTGTCAAGCTTTCACTACAAACAACCACAGAATCGAAGCAATCTCACGGGTTTCTGGAGGTCGATGCCACAAATGGAAAATCCGAAATGTTTCTCCACTTCTATCACCCTCAAATTCAATGGGCAAGCTCAAGCTGAACAAAATAATCAAACACACCCCAAAATCAACTCCATTGGCTTTCACCAGCATCCTATGGTCAAATTCAAATTTTGGACGGAGGCACTGGTCATCACATAACAAGACAACGATTGCTTATATCTTCACCAACTCTCTCGGCAGGCAAGATCAGTTTCAACTTAAGAAAACGCAAACTACAAACAAAAAGTCGGAAAAATACTACAACTCAAAAGCAAAATTGAAGATTCAAGGTCATGACTCTCGCTCTTGTGCTGGGACCCTTGCTTTGAAGGAGTTTTTTTCTGGTCTAACTTTGAGGACCCATGAAGATTTGAATGCTCTAAATGCGGCTTTTCTACTGTACCAAGGATTCTGAGGGTATTCCCCAGCTGATGTATCCCAGGAACGCGACCTACCCGGCCACCATCAACTTTACTTAATCCTGTCCCCGGACCTCACGAGTTCAAGAACACGTATGTCGTGATACTCCAATGGTCGACCTACAGACACCTCCAAATAAGTCACGGCCACATGGTTAAGATAAGAAAATGTGATACCAGCTCACACCTCGGTCGCATATCCAATCTAAGTCGGGTTAAGCCAAGAACACGTGAACAGATACCTGGGCCTAAGTCGACCTCGGTCGTGATACTCCAGCCTAAGCTCTGCTGCTTTCAAGAACACTTGAAGGCTACTATGTCGTGATAATTCATTTGAAATGACCCCTACGAACACTAAGTCTAAGCCTAAGCCAAGAATATGTGAAGGCCAGATGTCAGATACCCTATCTAAGCTTCCACATCGGTCGCGATATCCTATCTAAGTCGCCATCAATTAACAAATCATGATTTTATCTAGATGTTCGAAGACAAGATACAAAACAAGCAGACAGAATGAACTCAAGGCACTGAGTCCCACGCCTTTGGCAACACTTACATCTGGCAAGCAACCTAATCCACTGATAAGAAACCTCGGCGGCGCCTGTCTTTAATCACTTGAGCATCCGAGGTCCTCTCATGGGAGCACTGTCAGAGCGAGCCACAGCCTCTGAATCTCGGGACGCCTAAACTGATTCCTCATTCATTTCCACCATCACCACTCAACAACCTCCCTACCACGATCCCGCCATCATCCACTGAAAGAATCCCAGGAACTCCCACACCCTCCTGTTCTGATCAAGGTCACTGATGACAAGCCTGAATAGTCGTTGAGGCATGATGCCTCCACTTTGGCTCTGGAGTCATGGACCTTGGCTGAATCCCATGACACCGAGCCTCCACCTGGATTCCATGCTCTTTCACCTTTTGATCTGAGCTCCTGATCCTGGGAGATTTTCTTTCTCCACCATCCCAGCCCCGGGCTCATCTCTCCCCTACCAAGTAGCTTTGATAGCTTGTTCTCCCGGGATGACCTCACGACGAGCCTGACGATCTGCTCACATCGCCCCTATCTGCTCTCAAGGCCAAGAATCCATGTGAGTAATCCCCGAGGGTCAAGTAGTCAGCGGTCGACTTCCGAATACTCCATCCGCTTTGTATCTCGCATAGTAACCGGACATGGTCCCTGGAATCCCACATCCATGTCCACTGACCTGTTCAGCAGAGAAACCCAGATCTCTGCTTTGTGATCCGGTTTAACTCTGAACCAAAGACGACTGAGGAATTAGTCTGCAATTCTGCACACTTCAACTGATGATGATCACGACCTCGTCTCGATCACTACACACCAACCACCTGACCAAGAAGCGTGAAGGGAGTCAGACAAGCTGATTTCTTGGGAGCTACACAAGGAGAAGAAGAATCAGACATGGGAAAGAGAAAAGCAAAGCTTTACTTTTAAGAATCGTGATACGCAAGGAATTGCTGACATCCGAGAGGGCTCCGAGGCAATTGGACTCGCCAGCCCCCACTAACCACCACTCCCTGCTTCCGGGGCCTGGACCTTGGCTAGGAGGTCCCTCAACTCCCACTTCCACGCCCGAGATCCCAAACCACACCCATCAGATCCCAATCGAACTTGAAAAAGTTTCCGGCTTTGAAGTTACCTCAATTGAAGAATATACTATCCAGACGATCAGATGACCTCATCCGAACTGGCTGATCCCGATCCCGATCCAGCTCTCCTCCCACCATCTCCAAACCTTCCGCGACGGGCCAA